>OZ038519.1:13282863-13625363 GCA_964036315.1 Acanthosepion esculentum | reverse complement strand
GAGGCGTTAAAGTTAACCATCCATTTCTTGCCCCAGTTCACAACCGATTGGAGGTCCTTTTCTAATCGAACTGCCAGGTTAACTTTGTCAGCATCACTAGATTTGTGTTTGAGGCAGGAGTAAATTGTGATGTCGTCCGCATAGGTGCCGACTTGGGAATCTATGGCGTCAGGAAGGTCGTTTATGAATATGAGGAACAGAGTAGGGCTTAGGATGGAGCCTTGAGGAACATCTGCGTTAGTGGGATAGGAGCTGGAGATGAATCCATTGAAAACGACCTTCAATTCACGGTTTGACAGGAATGATTGTATTAGGTCAAACAATCGACCTGTAATACGATAACCCTGGAGCTTGCGAAGAAGGCCAGCATACCAAACTCTATCAAATGCTTTGGAGATGTCTAGGGCCATATAGATAGTGTGTGTGTAATATATATAATAATGGACTCTCCTGTCGGTTTTGACGTATGAGGATCTGACTGCTTTGTTGATTCAGTTATGAAATTTTGTGTGATAATCTTAAGACCCGCAAGTGCTTTACAAAGGAGGCCACATATGGAGCAATTGTGAGATCAGATCACTGTTAGATTGGCTGACCTTTTAGATCTTGCTCTCACTTCTTGAAGATGATGCAGACAAGCAGATTGAAAAAGCAAAAAACATGTTGATCTCCATTCTACCCACTCCAATGCTAAACGCTCAAGGGTGTTATGTGGTATATTGAATGCTGACAAGTTGCTTTTCAGCTTGTCTTTGTATCTTAGCCATGGGTGTCCTACATTCCTGTAGCCCTGACTGGCTGTACATTAGGATTTTGGGTATCCTGTCATCAGACATTCTCAAGATATGATCACTCCACCGTAACTGAGACTGTATGAGAAAAGTCTCAATTCCTCCAATATTAAACCTGTTAAACAGGTCTAAGTTAGATGTCCCATCTTGAAGGTTAACGCCACAGATTGCACGCAGACAGCTTTTATGGAAAACCTCTAGCTGGCATATATGGTACCTGTATGGAGTCCACGACTGAGCCATACAAAAGGATGGCAAGTACAACAGCTCTAAACCTGAATTTTCATATCCAGTCGAATACCCCGCTCATTCCACAAGCAATGGTGAAGTTTGCCGAAAGCATTGGTAGCCTTAGCAATCTGATGCATGATTTCATCATCTAAAGTTCCACTGTAATTGACTTTGCTACCAAGATAGGTGAAAGACTTTACATAGTTCAGAGTTTTGTCTTCTACTTTCAATGGTCTCTCTAGAAATTTGTAGACTGGTGGTTTTTGTTTCTCACCACACAATTGCTTTGGAGTAGGACAAGGTTGGTGCACAATTTTCTTTATGCTAAGTGTACGACCAAATGCTTTACATGCAGCAGAGAAACGATTTATTAAATGTTGGGCTTCCTCAAAGGATGTCGCTACAAGAGCAGCATCATCTCTGATATTGTGCACTTTATCCCATAAATATAGGATATCTTAAGACTATATTTCTTTATATAGTGTGTGTATAATATATATATAGTGTGTGTATAATATATATATATAGTGTGTGTATAATATATATATATAGTGAGTGTATAATATATATATAGTGAGTGTATAATATATATATAGTGAGTGTATAATATATATAGTGAGTGTATAATATATATAGTGTGTATAATATATATAAACATATATAGTGTGTATATTATGAAATGGACGAAGTCCAACAATTATTTTAAAAACATTTTTATATTTAACATTCTTTTTTTAGATACAAGTATTTAAGTAAATGCTCTGTTTTATAATAAATAGTATTAAATAACATTTACCAGCCTGAATGTCCGAGGAATTTTCATAGAAAATATTTGTCCTCTGAAAAGGATTTGAACCTGTATCCTATACGGAACCGTCATATAGCCTGACATGCCTTTTTAACTGATTCAGCCACAGAGGATCGTTCGGTTGGCATGGTCGAATTTACTGCTTATAAACTTCAATCTTCCATGAATCTTTCACATACATTCATAACTGCTCATGGCATATCAAATGTAAACAAATGACGTCGCACATTATGTCATGGACAAAGTCCGACAATTATTTAAAGACATTTTTAATATATATATATAGAAACAAGGTTATAATTGTTCCAACGAGAGAAAAATGTATATTTAAAAAAAAAAAATGAGAGAAAGCACAAATGTTTTTGGTTATAATTGGATTTGTTTTAGTGTATATATTATATTTTATACTTCATATTTTTGTAACCATCTTCAAGCAAATTAATGGACTCAATTTTTGAAGGAATAAATTTCCTTATGTATTTTAATGTTTCATTGTTTATTTTCTGTATTTGTAGTGAGCCTTGATCTCATTTTTCGACTGTTGACAAAAGTGAATTTCTGCCTATGTGGTAATAAAATCATTATTTTTGGTCTTAGTGGTGGCAACCGAATATGTGTGTAATATATATATATGCGTGCATAATATATAATTGTGTGTGTAAAATACATGTTTATGTGCGCATATAAGTCATTCTGTGTCAATTCAACAAGTGTCTGGCCATCACCAAATAGATTTTTTTTTCAAATTTGGTATACTTATAGAGCTTTGTGACAGAAATTGATGGTACCTATTTTACATCTCTAGATCAAAGGGTTTCCAAGATATCACCCTTGCCACGGTAAATTTTGGAAGAAAGTTTAAATATCAATATCTCTATTGTTTATTCACCCACAAAACTAAATTTATATACCAAATTGGTCAACATTTAATTCTGTTGATTCTATGATCATAGTTCTTATTTGAATATTAATCAGCATTCAAAGAGCTTTCTAAAGATGAACAACTTGATTCTATTGGGAAATGTGAAGATGTTAGCATATGGTGGCAGATGTGCAAATCCAGCATTTTGAATTTGCCCTAACTCAGTAAAATCCTTGTAACTCAGGCCACAGTCAAAAGTCCACCACAAAACTTTGTGCATATCTTGCCATAAAGGAGACAAATTCGTCAAATTTAAAAAAATTTAAAGTTATGTGATTTGAGAAATTAAAGGTCAAACGTCAAGGTCAAATTATCTTATTTGACCTTTAAACAAAAAATAAATAGATCATCTTTTAGTTCCATCCAAAGATATTGATATTTAAACTTTGTAACTATTTTCCAAAATTTACCTTTTTGGCAAGGGTCATATCTTGGGAACCCTTTGATCTAGAGATGTAAAAAATATATATTCAATTTCTATGAAGCTCTATAAGTGTACCAAATTTGAAAAAAATCTGTGTCGGTGATGGTCAGACTCTTGTTGATTTGAAACAGAACGATTTGTGTGCATGTAAGTTATATAATGTGCGTGTTTGTGTGTAATATATATATATATATATATATGCTCTCACTCTCTCTATATATGCAGATTCTTAACATTTTATGGCTCTGATACATCGATTACAATGTTCTCATCTTTCCAAAACTTGTTAATTTTAAAAATTTGAGATGTACATTGACAACATATCTCCACCACTCACTTTGTTTCTTATCTTGACTGTATTTGTTTGTTCTTTGCCAGAATGAGATATCGTGGAAGAGAAAGAAGTTATTCCCCTCGGAGATATGGCCGAAGCAGGTCTCCCCGTGATAGAAAGCGTGGAATTGGAGGGGCTGAAGAGAGACGCAATAAGCGTCGAGCAGAAGAATCTTCTGAACCTATTGATAAGTTCAAAGACAGTTTATCTGAAGGTCTTTATCTTCATGTGGAGATTTCTTCTGATGATGATGAGTAAGTTATTTATATTTTGTTCATTATTTTGGGATTGTCAATGTCAGACTGATCGGTCTTACTATCAAAGCAGGAGTAAATGGTTATGTCCTCAGCGTAGGTTTCAAGTTGAGAGCTGATGTCATCAGGAAGATCATTAATGAAAATTAAAAACCGGGTAGAACAAAGAATGGAATCCTGTGGGACATCCATGTTAGTATGAAAGGTTCTAGATAAGTGGCTGTTCAGGATAACCTTCATTTCACAATTTGATAGAAAATATTCATATTGCTTTTATTATATTTTCAAATACATTTATTTTTTTTTTATTTTTTTTTTTTCAAAATATATATCCAGATATATATTCCCATTTGTGTGGATGCTTGTTGGTTCCTTTTTATTCAAAAACACTTGAGATAAAGCCAGCTATTCTCTATTGTTTGTCTACAGCTAGTTTTAGGACATCTCCAAATACATCCATCAGAACAACTTTTGGATACCAAGGTCATATTGCAGCAGCAAACTTCACAAATTCTTTCTTCTGCAATTAACATGTTTTCTTTCATAAAGTTTTAAAAGAAATTTCTCCTTGTTCTTCAAAAGTTCTACCTAATTTTCTACTTTGATTTTTGTGCATGTGAATTATGGCCCCGATTCTTGACTTTTACCAAATTATTCTTACCGTAATAAACTTTAGCTTAAAGTTCTAATTTGTTTACATTTTAGTCATGATTTTTTTTTTTTCTTTTAAGTAACTGTAAAATAAAACATTAATCATATATTAAAAGAAAAGGCAATGATTATGTTAATAAAAATGTGTATAGTTATACAAAGTTTACCAATGTTTTTGTTATAATGATCAAACTTAGTGTATGTAGAATATCTACGGCTACTAACTTAAAGTTGCCCATGAGCTATAGTTATAACTCTCTTTATGCTAATTACCTATTAGCTAAACCAATCACATTACATCTTCCTGAATCTTTTGGGTTTCATGCCCTGCATGGATCTACGGCTTCTCCTACATTCCCTCACCGTCTCACTGGTTTCACCGTCCTGGGTATGACGTTAAACTGCATCCAAGTCCTGGGTAAGATGATAAACTACATCCAACAGCAAGGCCTCTGATCAGGAGGTTTTGAGGAGCGTGGAACCACCTCTTAATTGCTGATGTTCCCAGGTCCACCTTGACCCAGAGTGGTAGCACCTGTTAGGGTCCCATTTATGGGCAAATAGTGAAATCCCAAGGTGTGTCCGCATCCTGGGTATGACAATAAACTACATCTGCGTCCTGGTTATGACGATAAACTACATCCAACCAAAAGGCCGTCGATCCGATCAAACGGCTGGTCATGTCATGCCCCATCACATCTAACCCATCCCAAAACAACTACAACTTACAATTAACTTTCCCACCCAAACCCTACACTAAATATACTAACACCTTACCCCTAAAATGTGATGGAAAGCAGTGGCTTAGGGTCAATCAGTAGAAAAAAAAAAATTTAAACAATGATGTTGCCAACTATACGTTTTTGAAACAATGATGTTGCCAGGGATACGTTTTTTGAAACAATGTTGTTGTCAGCTATACGTTTTTGAAACAATGTTGTTGTCAGCTATATGTTTTTGAAACAATGATGTTGCCAGCTATACGTTTTTGAAACAATGATGTTGCCAGCTATACGTTTTTGAAGCAGTTGCCAGCTATACGTTTTTGAAACAGTTGCCAGCTATACGTTTTTGAAACAATGACGTTGCCAGCTATACGTTTTTGATATATCTAGTAAATACTGGATCTGGCATTAAATAACCCATAGTGGTTGATATGCCATAAAACCCCAAACAAACAAACAAATCTCACTGGTTTCACAAGTATTTCTTGTTATGGGGGACCTTGATCGAATTCTTTTATTCTCAGTGTCCCATGTTTCATACTGCAAGACTTCCGAAGAACTTTAATTGTCCATTGATTCCTCTTCCTTGCTTTCTTGTTCATCTACATAGTCATTTGAACTTTGCTTTGTACTTCCTTGTAATTTTGGCTCGCTCTTAAATGGTCTGCATGGGCAACAATATTTTTACCATTCTTACATATATTAATGCCATGTTGTATCCTTTTTGCATTATGAAATTCACCTTTTCCAGCTCATTTTCTTTATTTCTTTTGTACTATATGTTTTCATTAATAGAACAAGACATAGTTAATGGAGCTCTAATCTGTCTGCCCATTAATGGGCAGACAGATCTGTCAGCATGTGGTATTGTTCTGTAACTCAGCAATCTGTCAGCATGTGGTATTGTTCTGTAACTCAGCAATATTCTTGTTAGAAAAGTTTTAATCTTTTCTTGCTAGAAGAAAATGCTTTCAGTCCCATCTCTATTGTTTGGACCATTTGTTCAGCAATCCATTTGATTGAAGGTGGTAAGATGTTTTATATGGGACACATCCAATCTTTCTTAACCACAGGCATAGATTTTTGTCACAGAATTTGGGAACATTATCAGTTACTAATGTTGTTGATATTCTATTTCTAGCAAATATTATGCATAATATATACGTAATATTTGTTTTACAATAATGAATTTTTGTCTATATCTCTGAGATGAGGTATTATGATTACTTGCATTATTTACATTTCTCAGACTGTTATCCTCATTTTCATTGCCATATTCACAACATTTCGGCCGTTGTACACCCCAGCCTTCTTCAGGTGATTGGAATTCTGAACCAGTAATAAGGAGTGCTGATGAAAATAAAAAATTGCACTGGTAAAAAATGCAATAATAATAACAGGAAAAAATTGTAGGATGAGCACTGGTAAAAAATTTTTTTACTTTTACATTACGTTTATAAGTCCCAAAAATTCATACGCAGATGTCCTCAAGGACACATGGCTCAGTGGATAAAGACATTGGTTAGATCCAGTGACTAGACCAAAAGAGTTGTGAATTCAGTATCTGGCCACAGCAGGGGTGAACCAAAAACTTGGAGAGTTGAGTTAAAGGGAAATAATAACTGAGACATCCAGAAAAGACATGGCACATGGATGAAATAAAGGGTTCAGTTCGAAATTCCAATCACATGAAGAAGGCCAGAGTGTACAATGGCCAAAACATTGTGAATATTGCAATGAAGATGAGGATAACAGTCTGAGTAATGTAAATAATACAAGTAATAGATTTTTTTATCTTGAACTCTGAAAACTTCAGACCAGCCGGAAAAAGGATCAACCAGTATTAGACATAAACCTACCCTGTTAACTTGTGTCTGATCCATATGAACTCTAGACCAGGGTTCTATTTCCTTAGGCCAAGAGTGTAACTTATTGTGGTGAAAATTCTTTATTTCGGCACATTTAGGACATTTGCATACATAATTCTCCACATCTCAGGTGTGTCCTGGCCACCACACTTCCCATTTTAACCATTTTTGTATAGCTGTTGTCCCACAATACACATCATCATGTACTCTTTTAATTACTTTTTTCTACACTTTTTTGGTGGTATGACTAAATCCCCACTTCAAATTTGACCATTTTCTATTGATAGTTTGTGTCTGGTTTCTTTGTATGGTCTTTATGCTTTTGAACAATTACTCCATTTATTGTTCCTTATTCTAGATAAAATTTGACAAGACTTGATAAAATTCTAGATAAAATTTGACAAGGATCTTGTAATGGCTCCATAAATAGTCTATTCATGGGCAACGCATCCATTTCCACCCAGTGCAAAAATTCATCCTCAACTTTGTTATTTTCGTTTTGTTCCTTTTCAAATTGTAGTCAGGACAATGCATCTACATCTGGTATCATGTTGCTCTTCATGCATTCTATAACAAAATCAAAAGCCATTAACTTCATAGCCCATCTTAATATTCTGGATGATGTAACTTTCAGCAATTCCTTCCTAGGATGAAATATAAATTCTAAGGGCTTATGATCAGATCTCAACAAATTTTTTTTTCCTAATAAAAATTGTCTTGCTCTGGTCATACACCATACAACCACAAGTGTTTCCTTTTCAATGTCAGAGTAGTTCAATTCAGCTGGTGTCAATGTCCTGGAAAGATAATCACTGGGTGTCCTTCCTGGAATAAAATTGCCAATACAGACTGGCCATCTTGCATCTGTGATTAATGTAACGTCCTTTTTAGGGTAAAAAATCTTGACCATGGGTTTTTTAGATAGAGCTTCTTTTAATTTAATAAAGGCTGTGTGGTGTGTACTAGTTCATTCAAACTCCTTATTCTTCATTTGCAACTCGGCAATTCTTTCAGAATATTTTGACAAGAATTTACTATAAAAATTGGCTAATCTGAGAAATTATTCCAATTCTTTTTTATTAGATGAAGATACATTTAATATTTTTTGTATTAATGTAGTTTTCTGAAATTTGGTAACCCAAGAATGTTAATTCTTTGTAATATGCACATATTCATTTATCATCATTCCTGCCTTCCTCAACTTATCCATTACAAATTTAGTTTTTTCTTTCAGTTCTTTTTCAGTGGCTCCACCTAAACATGTATTGTCCTGATAAATTATATATTCTACTCTCCTTGCTATCAAATTTTCCATAGCTTTTTGAAAAATTGAATTGTCTTAATTCCAAATGGTAAGCAGGACCATCTAAGTAAGCCTGTGGGGGAGTTTATTGTTGTGATTTCCTTAAATTCATCATCTATTTGAATTTGGTGGTATGCATTTTTTAAATCAATTTTCATAAGATATTTCGTTCCTGCCAGAGAATGTATTATGTTTTCTATGTTTGGAATAGGGTAGAAATCCAAACAAATCTTTACGCTTTTAGGTTTTTCTGTATTCAACAGAGCTCTGGCAGGTGAAGCTATTTTATGATGATCAAACTTAGTAGCCATAGATATTCTATGTACACTGACTCAAAGTTGTCCGTGAGCTATAGTTATAGCTCTCTTTATGCTAATTACCTATTAGCTAAACCAATCCCATTACAGTTTTAATTCGAGAAACTGTGTAAGATTAATGAAAATATGGTTAAAAAGTAAATTGAGCATAAAATGTAAACGTTGAAATTTACATAATTAGATTTATATGTAATTTGTAGATTAAATTTTTTAAATTGATTGCTTTATTCCTATTATGTAAGGAAAAATAAATAAAGTTAAAGTTTGAGACCAATATTTTTTTTAAGTATTTATTTTCAATGCCCATACTTTATATAAAGTTGCCTCTACCCCTAATATTAAAGTTCTTATAAGTTATTTATAGCTTTTATTTTCAAGAGGCATTGAACTATTTTGGAATTCTGGTCTACATAGCAAGGAGAAATGTCAACTAGTTCATTCCATTAAAATATCTTGGAATCATTTTGTAAATGGATGTGATATTTTTTTTAAATTTTAAAATGTGAATTTCTGACATAATATTTTCTACATTAACTTTAATGATTTAGTTTTAATTTATATAAAAAACGTTAAAATCAAAAATATTCATATGACAAGGCTCCAAAAAGCAAATGTTGGAGGTAAACAGTATCAGCAGTAAATTAACAATCCATGCTACACTAATCCAAACACATAATGAAGAAATTAAAAGAGTATCAAGAGGAATTTTGCCACATATCAGACTTTTTATATGTATATATAAGAAAATCTTTTAGATAATTACTATAGTCAATTTTGAGTAAGTATTGTGCATGTTTGTTCTTGTTGTTATTAACATGTATTGCTAATCTTTTCATCAAAGACAAAATTCATTAATTAATATTGCTTGTGGTTTTCACTTTTCAGCAGTGATGTTGACTTTTCAGAAAAAGAGGATGAAGAAGATACAGCTGCTGTTATTGAAAGACGTCGTAAAGAAAGAGAAGCATTACTTGAAGTAAGTCAGAAATTGACATCCAAAGTTCAGTTATTTCTATCCTTTAAAGAATTGAGTCTTACAAACATTTTTATTATTAAGTATTTCTTGTGACAGTTAACAATCACTTAATTCTGACTCCAACAAAAATATAGCTTTGTGATAATTAAAATGTGTGAACAAAAGAATAAGACAAAGTTGTGGTTTCAATAACAGTTGAAATAATTATTTTTAACAAATAATACAAAATCTTTCCTCTTTGAAGTCGGTGTGAATATTTCTTACTGAACAAGAAATTAGTCAGTTGCTGAAAAAAAAAAAAAAGAAGTTACACCAGCTGTGAGTATGTGTGTGTGGGGGTAGGTTACAAAGTGGACATATGAATCTCTTTGACTAGGTGACCTATGTTTGCTGAGAGAATGTATATATGTGTGCATGTCTGTGGCACAGAGAGGTAGATAAAGGAAGAGGCTCCACTCCAACTCTACTAGTGGACAGTGTTCCTTATATAAAGGTTAGTTGGACCAGATAAGCTGTTTTTTGAGAGTTGCCCTGATTGGTCCGTGAATCTAAGAAAAGTATTTCTTTTGAAACTATAGTAACTTATCCAAATTTTAGTAAGTTGAATCAATTGAAGTCCAAATTAGAAGCTTTTGGTTCAAAAGAATCTTTTTGTATTGGTTCTAAATTGTTTATTAGAGCTAAATTTTGATTTGTTTCAAGTTACTGCAATATCAAAGAATCCAAAAATGATTATTTCTCATCAATTTTCAAAATAACTTAAATTTTTTCCCCTCTATAACATTTTTTTTTCTTTCAGTTGCTTCTTTTTTAATTTGTTAGTTTTTACTTATTAGTTACTTTTAACATTGGAATTGTCCAGAATATTTGTTATAGCCATAACCTGATAATTATGAAGTGAAAGGGCATTTTAACCACTAGATCTACAAAACATCTTTTGATTTGTACGGTATGCAACTTTGGAATCTTTGTCTTATAACATTAGCATTGGAAAATAGATATCTCTCTACAAGCACAACTTTTAAAATATCCACTGTTTATTATTGTAAAAAAAAATTAACTTTTAACATATTTCTCACATCAGTCATCTTGAAACTATTCCATAAATATTTTTCAAACAAAAATAATTTTGCAAAACAAAACCTGAATCAAATTAATAAGAGAAAAATAATTTCTTTCAACATTTAGAAGACTGATTAAAAATCTCAGTGTGGGAAAAAAAAGCTGTATAAAAAAACTAACTGGGATATAAAAAAATTTCTTAAAATTCTTTTTATATTTTAGATGTTATATAATTTTAGTCTCTTAAATGAAATTAATAATAATGATTCTTCTTTGCTTTTTAAAACTGCTTCATTATCATTTTGTCTTGTTTCAGCGCATAAGAACAAATAAAGAAACTGATCAGGACAGCAATAAAAATGGTACTGTAGAAGATTTTGTAAATGGTGAGGAATCTGTTACTGCTAAAGATGAAGAACCTGCAGGCAATGAGGTGGTAGATCCAAAGCAGGAAGAATGGAAAGAAACAGAAGAATCACCTGATCAACCCATAGACACAACCCCAAGTATTGAAACTGCCAAACAGAATGACACCAGGCAGTCAGAAGATGAGGATGATGATGATGACGATGAAGATGATGATATATCAGAAGACAGCTCCTCTTCTTCATCATCTTCAGCTTCATCCTCATCTGCAGAGAGTTGTGATGAGTCTGAAGATTCTAAAGAATTTAACAAGGATTCCAATGATATTCCTGTTGATGTGGATCTGGATGACTTTGAGAATATTATTAAACAAAAACTCAAGTCTTTAGAACGTTTAGATAATGGTAATTTGAAATGGTTATTTCTCAATTCATCCTAACCTCCTACAAATTATCACTAAAATTAAAATAAATCTATCTAATAAAATTTTTATTATTGTATACAAATATTTTGTATCACATCAATATGCCCAGCATACTTATAAAATTATTTTTTAAAAATATTTTTTCTTTATTTGTGTCTCAAAAAGATTTTTCCATTTGTTTTCAAACAAGTTTGCCTTAGACGTTTCCTGTTTTTGAAACACGCATATAGTATATATATATATATATATATATATATATATATATATATATATATATATATATATATATGCATATATTCCAAAACATAAAATTAATTTATCTTACAAATATGTGTTGATTGGCCAAAAAGTACATTTGGTTTATTAAGTAAAAATAGAACTTTTTTTTAACAATCAACTTGATTAAGCACTATAAATATGAAGGCACATTTTCTGGTGGCTATGGTAGATAAGTAAAAACTTTCCAACCAAACTAACATTTTTATCCATGATTAGCAAAGAAATTTGCAGTTTAGTACTATTCTAATGTTGGTATATTATATCTTTTTTGTAAAGTATTCATTGTTCATTGTCTGTCACAAGTAGTTTTGGGGCTGTTGTAAACATGCTGAAACTACCTAAAAATTTAACTCCTTTGTTTTGATGTCTTTCACAGATGGTGAACCAATACAGCAACCGTCTTTGGCTGAAGTTTTACCAACTAAGAAACCAACAGTTCCTGTTCGAAGTGGAATTGACATGTTTGCTGAGGAAGGAGTCGTTGATGAATACCATGTAAGTTTCCCTGAACCAGGATTTTTTCAGTGGTTTTTCTGACATAGCTCAAGATTGATTGACCGAAATTTAGTGGGGAAAAATAATCCCACTTCCCCAAAGATGGTATACTTGATAATTTATATAGAACCTTTTTCTCTTTACTATGATTTTATGTAAGAAAAGCAATTTCAATTTGAAATGCCAGATATGGAATCTCTTCCAACTATTTTACAGTACATACATTTAAGTTGCACCTAAATGTCAAATAAACTGTCTCTAAATTGACTTTTACTAATAACCAATTCTTCATTATATTGAAAATATTTTTACTTCTAGTAATTACATCTTGCTAAAATTTTCTTGGCACAGAAGATTGATATTTCTTACTAAAACAAATCTCACATGTTTGTGCTGCAAGTTGAAGTTTTATGGATAGCATAATGTAATTATATAGCGTGCATGCATGCTATAACAAAAAAATAATGTGTTGATACATTTTAGAGATTGACTCAGAGATTGTATTCTCTGCCAATTCTAATCCATTAAAAGAATTTAAAAAAAAAAATGCCTAAAATTCAATTCAGCATTTAACTTATGCATGTTTTTTTTTTTTGTTTTTTTATAAAAGTTACCTTTAAATCTTTTTTAAAAAATTGAAAAACTGATGTACAAGATATACTTCTTGCATCTTGACAATACCTAGTTAATTGTTGACTCTCATCAACTGGAATCTGTACATGTTTTGGGGCCTTTTCCAGGACAGCTGTTGCTGTACAAGGGAAACCAGCATAACCAGATGGCTAGAAAAGGTCAAATGAATTTCAGGATAAAAATATTAAAATAATTTTAGTGAGAAAAGTGAATGAAATAGTAAAAGAGTGACTGAAAAATGGGCATTTCACAGAGGCACTAGGAAATGTGCTGCTATAGATTCATGTTAGAAACACCCAAGAGTATGGTTATATGTTCCTTTCTGTAGAGTACATGGTAGATAATGTGGTGCAGAAATCTAAAGGCACATTACAATAGAAACGGATGCATTTAACAGGCTAAACATAATATTAAAAAAGAGCAAAAGAATATTGAACTGCTATGTCATATTTATTCTCTTAGATGGCAGCAGATTTCTTTAAGAAGAAACTCCATGCAAAAGTGATATGATTCTACAGACAGATGCTGAAAAGACAATTGGACTGAACATGTGAGCAAACGGGGAACTTTTAAAGAAAATAGGACACTTATACTTAAAATCAGAAAGAGATAACTGAAATTTTTGGGTGACATTATGAGAAAAGAGGGCTTGGAAAATTTAACATTGACAGGACATTGAAAACAGGATAGGCATGGGAAAATAGCAAATAACCTACTTAATAAATTTGTGTGAATAGATGACAGCAGGGACAAATAGGGATGCTAAAGTCAAACATTGCTGAGTGTTACAAGGAACAAGAAGTTGTGGAGAGCCTACATCTTAAAGAAACATAGCACATAAAAGATGTAAATGGTAATAATGCCTTTCTTGAAGATGTCAAGTTAAAGTATACACATGTACCAGACACTTGAGTCAAAACATGTAAATGTAGTTAGTGTGTGTTTCTGAGCACAAATGTTTATCCAATCCTATCTGATTGTTATATTGTTGGTGATACAGATACTTTAAACTTTATTGTAATGAGGAGTCAATGAGATGCTGTTGTTGCATGAGTATATCTATCCAGGCACATTCCTAGGTTGTCTAAAACTGAGTTGTATTTGTTGGGTGTGGCTACAGGAAATTTAGTGAAATCTATAACATGTTCCATACATGCTCAATTGTTTTAAATTTGGCAAGTGTGGGCTACCATGTCTAAACTAGTTCTTCACTTATTACATTACACTTGTTAAGTCCATTTCTACAAGTGGGGAAAGGTGAAACCATTCAGTGTACTGCCGTGCAGATTTTTAGATAACCTCACCCCACCACGCTGATAATTTAATTTGAAGTATGTGCATTGTTACGAATATGAACCCCAAGGTTCAAAAAAAGAAAAGGTGGGTTCACTCAGATAGGAACGCACAACACAAGATGAACGTTTGTAAATAAATTTACATAACAAAAACAGAATGTGGAAAGAGTATTGGATAACAGATGTAAAATCAATAAAAGGCACAATCTGATATTGAGTGTTAAAGCATTCATGTTTCATGAATTTGTAAGTTCAAATGTTCATAATGGCAAACAGACAGAATCTCTTTAAACTGTCGAAATAAAAGTCAGTAGTTCTTCTTATAAGAATCTGAAATGATACTTGTATTTCATTTCCCCTCTGGTAATCAAATTACATCCGAGATGAAATCGGGATGATTTCTGTGGGTATAATATTCTCTTATTCTCTACACATCAAGTAGTTGAATAAATCTGGGATCTCTAAGAATAATATCTCCTTATTCCTTACACAGCAAGTATTAGAATAAATTCATAGGCACATTTTTAATGAGCGCATGATGAGTCCATTTATTCACCACCTGTTGTGGTCGGAGATTATTGAAAAACTGAAAATACAATTCAAAAATCCTACTTGGTAGCACATGTCACATGGGCTTTTACTTCTCCCTTATTATAAGTGGTTGAGAAATTGAAACAACAAATTATTCTTAACCATGTCTGTCTATATGTGTTTTTGTTGGCTTAAGTACTTGAATTCATTTGCAACTCACTTTTGGAGCCCAGAGCAAAAGACACTATACTTGAAAATATTAAATGAATGGAAGCCTACTTTAATAATGCCTGTGAATGACTAAATACTTGTTTTATGTTGTTACATGTGATCCTGCACATATGTGTTTGAATCAGGTGAAAAGATTTTCATCAAAATAGCAAGTAAAAAATTTTAAAAAATAGTTGCCAATTTCATCTTAATGTTAAATTTTATGAAGTCGGATTTTTTGTAAGGGTTTTTTTGTAAGCCAGTACATCAATCCAATCACGAAATAAAGTTCTTGTAAAGAAGAAAAATGAATGAAGATTTTTTTTTTTTTTTTTTATAAATAAATTTTTTTATCTAGGGAATGCACCTAAATTAGATATTAAGAATAATTAAAATAGTTCTTAATTTCACTTTTAAAATGTGTATATTTCCAGATATGCAAGTCTCTAGTGTAAAATTGTTTCTTTTCTACAAATAAAATTGTTTCTATCTAGTGAATACACCTAAAATTATTAAAAAAAATAAAGTAAGTTTCAATCTGTTTTAAAATGTGTATATTTTCAAAACTGCAAGTCATTTTACACCTAAAGTAAAAAAAATTTTCTTTTTTAGCCACTAGTGTTTGGTGGATGTTCTGTCTATAAAATTCTTCTAAATAAGGAAAAATAATTAATTTTATTTTTTACAAATATCTTTATGATTATATCTAGCAAATACACTTCACTGATTAAAATGATTAAAATAGTTTCTAATTTCAGTTCTAAAATATGTATCTAAAAAAAAAAACAGGTGATAGCAGTAATTACTTTAAAAAAAAAAAACTTATTAAATTCTGATATTTGAATTTTAAAATTCAAGATTCTTGTTAAAAAAAAAACAAGAATATTGAATGTTAAAATTTCTTCTGATTTTTAGAAATAACTTTTTTTTTTTTTTTTTTTTCCCCTCCAAAAACCTTAACCAATCATCCCAAACGGTTTTATTATTCCCAGGACAACATTAATTTCAGGCTCTGGTGTGTGTTTTATAAACAGTTTTTATTATTTTTACTAGTTTACCTATGCTATAAAAAATAGTACATAAGTATATTTTTTTCAAATTATTGCTATACTCTCCCTCTGCTCTTTCATGGTGTCAGTCTTTTTACCTCTCGACTTTGTAAACATCTTGGGACAGTGTAAGAAAGATAAATCCAGTGTAGCTAAAATTTACAAACATTACAGGCAAAAAATACTCTATACTTACTATATACTCAGCATATAGTAAGTTACAGTTAAGCTAACGTTCTTCCAACTCCTAGAAAGGTTTTCTTTAGTTGTTTTTTCCCTCTCATTTACTGTTGAGTGACATCCTCTTTGCTTTTGAATTTTATTCACATCCTAAATGTTGGCATAAAACCTACTAAAAGAATTCTTTGTTTCTCATTTCAGGGTGTTGGTATTGGAAACTTCACTGGATCTGTACATGAAAACCCAAGTCTTACAGACAATTGGGATGATGCTGAAGGATATTATAGTAAGTGAATTTATACACATCATAGGAATTTTAAAAAAAAATGAATTTTCATATATGGAATTTAATAGTCAACTTACATTTGTACATTGTAAATCTGGGAAGAATATATTACCCTAATTTCTGCATAGATTTATCATAGGTAAGAAAAAGGATAATTTTGTTTATTTTGTTGGGATAGCTTATCATCATTCTACTTTCCATGCTTAAGGAATATTTCATATCACTGCATCCTCTTCATTTTTACTGACTTTTGTGCTACTTAGCTGTTTCTTTCACTGCACTAGATCAAATTACTTTTCAGCACTACTGGATTCAAATATTAAACTCACAACTTCCAGGGAACCAGATATGTTTTAACTAATGTTTTAATCTACTTGGCGACTGGTGTCATTTTAGAGTTAGAAACCAAATGACTGTATTCAGGTGATGGAATTTTATGAATGTCCTGACTCAAGTGGTGAAAACAAAGTTTCATTTGTTTCTTAGAGGCTCCCAAATGGTATTTATCTCTATGCTAGGTCAACTTAAGAGGTTGTCAGTGCCTAATGATGGTGATGGACAAATTGGAATACTCAGAAAAAATGTTTAGTCAAGTTATGTGTGTGTGTGTGTGGGGGGGGGTATCAACAGTAAAGTAAAAAAAAGAAAAAAAAGGATCTAACTCTGAAAACAAGAATCTGCTGTCAAAGATCCTGAGCAAAAACAAGTATTACTTCATGATGAATGACTACAGACAGCTGACCCAATGTTGCAGTAAGCTACTGTGTGGCTTTCCCAAAATTTCACCAAGACCTATAGTTAGTAATCCAGGTTCTACACTGTACTATATAAATAACTGCACACTTTGTGGAGATCATCAGAGATGCTTTCCATTCGCGTTAACCAGATGTGGAGCTTGGATGTTGTGAGACTGTTCACCAAGTTTCCCACTGATAAGACTCTGTCAGTTGTTCAAGACAAATTAGAATTGAACCCCTTTCTAGTAGGTCTCATAAAAGTCCCAATAGATGATGGAGATGTTGCCATTCTGCATGCAAACAATATACTTCCAATTGGGTTCCAACATATACCAACAAAAAGAAGGCTGAGTTATTGAATCACCAATATCTCTAGAAAGATGTGCAAATACTGCTGGAAAATATGACCTCAATATAAGATTCCATAACATTTACAATGGAAAAAGAAGCAGAACAGCAATTGGCCTTTATGCATGTACTAATAGCTTCCATAAAGTATAGATTCAATACATCTGTATACTGTAAGTGAATATTCACTAGACAATACTTAAATTCCTACTATCCATGTCAAGAAAGTGATCATTCACATCAGGTCAGACTCATAAATCATGACCCAGACATATACCAATAGATGATCAATGTTAGAAATGCTATTTAAAATAATAATTATTTTTATTCTATCTCGTGTAGTTATGATAAGGAACACCACATCACATTTAATCACAGCTAATCATATTTGAAGGCTGGTCATCAATATTTGTGGAATGACGTCAAGATAATAGACAATGGTGGATAAGATAATGGAAGCCTCTAGTTAAGAAACAAATGAAGCTTTGGAATTATACCCTGGATTGTCCAAGTGGACTAGTGGAGTTAAGCAATGGTTAAAAGATATTTCAATCCCTGCCAGTTATAAGTTCAATCCTTGGCTCCCTTAGTACTGAAAAGTCTCACATACTCTGGTTTAATAGAAGAAACAGATACACAACAGAAAGGTGAATATGACTGGTGAGTATTAACTGATATGAAATATCCCCCAGTCTCCCCTTCTCAATTGAGTGAAGGACTCATTTCAATTCAAAATTCTGAGGTTACCAAGTATGACAATGACAGGCATCTGAAGAAGACCAGAGAGTACAATGGCTGAAACATTTTGAGTATCACAACCTAAAGAGCATACTGGTCTAAATAGTAAAGCATATAATAATATAGGTATCTCCACTTGCTCGCTGAAAAACTGCATAGCATGATGAAAAAAGGCCCCAAACAAAGTTTTATCGTCAAAATGTTTGATTAATATGTTTTATTATTAAGATGTTAAATTATTTAATCCCTTCTAGGTCATTTGAAATTTTGGTTAAAAATCTCTTTTTTTTTCTTTTTTTTTTTTTTTTTTTAACGTAAGTCAGTGGTTGATGTAATATTTACGATTAGTATTTTTGTGTGTGTTGTTTTTTTTGTTGGGTGGGGGGTGAAAAACATTGATTTGGGAATTCTTGCAAAATTCAAATAATTGGCAGAATTTAATGAGATTTTCAGAATTTATTCACAAATGAATGAAATTATTTTTAAATTAATTTTAAAATCTTGGTAAATTTTTTTTTTTAACATATGTTACCCTCCACTTTGGGAAATTAAATATTGCAATCTCAAAATTTGTTTTATTAGTTAAAAGCAGGGCTCCTTGGAGAATATAAATCTTTTTTCAAACTACTACTCGTTTCCCAAAAATATACTCAAATCTTAAAATAAAAAGTGCAATAAAACTATGACATTATTTAATTAGAAAAACTTTTAATTGCTGTGGGATCAGGTTGAGATCATAGACAAAGAAAACCATTCATAAACTTAAGGAATTAGCACATATGCTAGGCCACAAAAATATCCTGAGCTAACCAAGCATAGAAATGAATACAATATGGGAACCAGTAATAAGGAGTTCCAGAGAAAAGTGATAACAACAAAAATTGCAATATGAGCTCTGGTAAAAAAAACATGCAATGATAACAGCAAAAATTGCAATATGAGCTTTGGTAAAAAAACATGCAATGATAACAGCAAAAATTGCAATATGAGCACTGGTAAAATGGTTACTGAAGACATTAGGTTTATAATACCCAGAAATTCATACACAGATGTCCTCAAGGACACATGGCACAGTGGATATTAGTTAGTTAGATCCAGTGACAGGACTCAAAGAGTGTGAGTTCAATACTCTGTTAAGGTGGAGAACTTGGAAAGGGGATTTAACAGGAGATAACTGATATCCATTAAACATGGCACATGGAACTAGAGCAAAATAAAGGGTTCAGTTCGACATTCCAACCACCTGAAGAAGGCCAGAGCATACAATGGCCGAAACGTAATAAATATGGCGACAAAGTATTTTTGGATTATTTTTTTAAATTTTTTAATCCTTTCTAGCATGTTCAAAATTTTGATTCAAAATCTTGTTTTGTTTACATCATTAGGCCCGGGTCATAATTACAAAATTCTTTTTTGCCACTCTTTTCCAGTGAAAACACATTAATTTAGAAATTCTTGCAAAAATCAAATAATTGTCAGATGAAACTTTCAGGACTTATTCACAAATGAATGAAATTATTTTTGAAATTTTTTTTTTTTTTTTTTAACATATGTATAAAAATAAAAAAAATTTCAAAAATAATTTCATTCATATAAAATATTGCATAACTTGCTCCTGTTGGAAAACATGGTCAACCATACATGACATAATCAGAAAATAAGACTGGTGACTAAATTAAATTCAACATTCCTTTTTCATTTTTAAAAATTCATTTTAAACCAAGGTATTGAAAATTCAGTGGAGGTGCCTACAATAATATTGAATTTTATAAATATGTGTTTTATTTACTACATGTTGAGAATCGTGTGGAAGAATACATATATATCTATATACAACATAAAATTGAACCCTTGCTAAAAGCTTCAGATATTTTTTCGATAACAATCTACCATTAATTCTTATCCTCTCTTTTATATTTATCAACCAATATTGAATTATTCACTTTAGATACAATATTAGTTTCTTTGTTTTAAACACTTTACATAAATGATAGGAATGCTTTTTAGAAGGAGGAAATTGAGTTGTTGGTGGAGGCTTTATCTTCTATCCAGGAATTTAGTACCTGTCTACATTTCTGAGGTGAGGTATTATGTATACTATTTACATTATTCAGACTATTGTCCTCATCTTTGTTGCCATATTTATCACAATGTTTCAGACATTGTATGCTCCAGCCTTCTTCAGGTGGTTGGAATGTCGAACTGAATCCTTTATTTTGCTCGCTGGGGTAGACTGTTCTAGTTTCGCATGCCATGTCTAATGGATGTCAGTTATCAGTTATCTCCTGTTAATTCCCCTCACCAAGTTCTCCACTGCCTTAAACAGGCATTGAACTCCTAACTCCTTGGGTCCTCTCACTGGATCCAACCGACGCCTTAAGGACACATGCACAGTGGTTAAGGCAGTGGAGAACTTGAGGAGGTGAATTAACAGATAACTGATAACTGACATCCATTAGACATTGCATGTGGAACTAGAACAGTAGACTGTCCCAGCTAGCGAAATAAAGGGTTCAGTTCAACATTCCAACCACCTGAAGCATACAACGGAGTGTACAGCAGCCAAAATGTTGTGATAAATATGGCAACAAAGATGAGGTCAATAGTCCAGATAATGTAAATAATGTTCAAGAATTTAATTGCTCTTTGCTGAGCACTTCCTTTATGATGCTGGCTTGATGACTAAATTCACCACCAACCTGCAGTTTCACTAAAACTTGTTCCCATTATCCATTCCCTATCACTGTTTGGATTTGCCAGAGTTGGTTGGAGATGAAAGAAAATTAGAATAGAAAAAAGTGCCATTGGCATGAATTTGTTTAAGGTGAACCTCAACTTGACAGGAAGTGACACACACACACTTCATAACCTTCCTCTGTGGCATATAGGGAATAAGATAAGAAGAATCCAGTTATGAAAACAGCAACAGACTGCTGCTGACACTTATAATTTCAAGTGGCATCTTCAGCTGCTGGTTCAACTGATTGAGATCTGTTTAATATTGTCATCCATTTGTTCCATCATTGGGGTCTTTGGAGTTGGTCATGCTTAGTCTGGGTCCTCGTCTTCGATCTTGCCACCCAGAGTGTCCCTACTAGATGTTTAGAACTCCCAATGGTATTGCTCTGAGTCATTGGATCATGCAAGCCCCTCCACCACAACAAGGAGCTACTGTCAGAAAAATGCACCTTGAAACATACTACATGCATAAATGTGCATATATATTTTACACTGGATGTTGGAGTAAACAGTACTACTTTATTATTACTACTTTAGAAACCAAACAATAAATAAGAAAATAAGAAAAGTATAAAATTATAATCAAATATATGAGAACATATTTTATTATTATTATTGTTGTTGTTAAAAATATTTGTAAGATAAATAATGGAGGGAATTGACTATTTTGATCGAATTCCTTGTAAACAGTAAAAAAGATTTTTTAAAAAGTAAACAAAATACCACTGCGACTTGAAACCTTTTTCTTACAAATTTGAAATTATGCTCTCATCCATAAAAAATGTTACATCAATAAATAAGAAAATAAGAAAATGATAAAAGAATAAAATTATCAGCAAATGTTAAAAATGTTTGAATGATAAATGATAAGGAAAGAAACTGATGATACTGAGTACATTGAATAAATTATGTCTGTCCTATAAAAGTTGTTATATTTGCATATATATTTTATACATTATATGTAACAACTATTATAGGACAGAGGTAGTATTATTTTGTTATATCATTGCTATTGACAGTAGTTATGTCCAATTATTTTATTTGTGTTGCCATTTGTTATATTAAATAGCAATTGGCAAATTGCACTTCAGGTAATAAATTTGGTTTCATCTGAAAGGCCAGAGCAACTAAATTTTGAATTCACTTTTCATTAGTAACACAATTAAACTTATTTGAAAAGTCACTGCTAAAAGTCACAATGTAGTGAAATTGCAAATTTATCAATTGGCAACCTTGCTTTTGGTTTTCCTTCTAGAATGACTTGGATTCTTGAATTCTGGTCAAATTAGGTTTGTTTTTTATCAGATGTTCTAAATATGTATCAGTTTGATACTAAGAATGTTTTAGTCTGGGTTACATTGTAGCAGATACTTTTAGATAAGAACTTGTAGTGTCTAGTCTGTTATACTGAATTGCTGACTTTTGCGGAATGTTACTTGAATCAGTGGCTGATCTCGGTCATACTTGATCTCATAGACGAACACCTATTTCATGTGATACTCTTGATATCAAATCTTGTATTATTCTAATAGCTCTACTTTTTATACACTTTGGGCTGTATACTAAATAACGGGAAACTGACATAAGCAGTGATGCTGATAGTAGTCATTGGATAGCAACTCATTTTTATTTTATTTCTGTTTACTTATTTAAGGAGTTCGAATTGGAGAAATTTTGGACAAACGTTATACTGTGTATGGCTACACTGGCCAGGGTGTGTTCAGTAATGTGGTACGTGCACGTGATGCAGCTCGTGGGAACCTTGATGTTGCTGTAAAAATTATCAGGAACAATGAAATGATGTAAGTTCAGTTCTCAATTTTATATATATTTTTTTTTTTTTTTTATAATGGGGATTGCAGTTATTCTAAAATTCTTTGTTATATTGGGTTGGAACAAAATTTTGTCACAATTTTTTTGAGTGAATTCCTAAGGCAACATTTAGGTATTTTTGGTGTTTCTGATGGAAGACAGCAGCTGTCTGATTGGCTTGTTCTGGGCACTTTTCATTGATTGTTACTTTAATTGATCAAATTCATAACAGTACTGGATTTTACAGAAGGAGCTAGTAACAAACAATGTTCTTCCAATCTCACCAGATACACAATATCACTTCCATTTTATGAAATGAAATGACATGTTCAAATACCACAGATTGAGAAATGCCACAAACTTTTGTTCCAACACAATAATTTTGCAGGATTTAAATTCAATCTTGGAATGTAATGTGTCTAAGTAAAATTAATAATTTAGTTTAGCAATATAAATATTTATTTGACAAATAGGTATTTTTATTATTTTTTTTATTTTTTTATTTTTTTCAAGATAATTGGGATTTTTTTTTTATTTTAATGTAAAAAAAATATAGTTCAAATGAAATGTAAAGGAAAGTAACTGTAAAATGATTGTATGTAATGGAAAACATCCTTATTAAGCAAAAGAGTCATTAACATAATCTACAATGCCAAGAAAATACTTCATCTAAGCTAAGATCAGAAACAATTTTGTTTTTATGACCTCAAAAATAACTTTCATTACATGACCTGAACAAATCTATTTTTCATATTAACAAAATATTTTCCAAATACAAAGTAATCTTGTTTTTTTTTTTTTAAAGTAAAAAAAAAAAACTTATGCTATCATATATTTCAAAAGAATTCACATTTTACTGTCTTATTTAATATTGCTTATGATGTTTCATTATTGAAAAAATAATTTATTTAATTTTATAAGTTTTCAGTATTTCTATTATTATGCCAGTGATATCAAATATTTGTTCTGTGATTTAAAGGCAAGAAATGTTTTTTTCTTATTTTACTTCTGATTTTAAAAAGACTTTATCTCAGAACTTTAGAAAACAACTGGAAATCAATATGAACATGAAGGAATAAAATATATTTACTGTTCTTCAAAATTTAATTTGTAAAATGGCTTAAAAATTTATGCCAGTTTTTATTCTTGATATCTGGAAACAATTGTAAAATAGGGTTTTTTTTAAAATTGTTTCAAGTTAAAAATGAATCATTGAGATAAGTTGATTTTTTTTTTTTTTTTTTTAATGTAAATTTTAAATTATTTTTGTACAACTATTAGTAAATATAAGTAATACAGCTTATTACTTTAAAATTAAATCATTTTTTTTATGAGTAAAAGTTTATTTTTAGTGCAATATGTTTTGTTCATTCATACCAGATAATTAAAATAAAAATGCTTGTATTGAAAATTAAAAATATTCAAATGATAAAATAATGTATCATTTCACCATCTCTTGAAATATAAAGGCATAAAACTGGTTTAAAGGAACTTGAATTTCTACGGAAGCTGAATGATGCAGATCCTGATGACAAATTCCATTGTCTTCGATTACATCGTCATTTCTTCCACAAGAACCACCTGTGTATGGTGTTTGAATCTCTTAAGTAAGTTCAAAAATACAACTTAATTCCATCATTATTTATTTGAATGTTATTGAAAATTTTTGTTTTAAAAATTAAAACTAACAGAATGCAAACAGAAATATATCCTCCACCATCCATGTAGAATCAATAATGATAGCAAAAGAACAGTCTTGTTTCTATATAAGTGCAAATGTATGGGCATTATAACTTGTTGGTTTGTCAAAAAATTTAAGAATTCAGTGAATCCATAGTTTTGCAAAGGACAATTTTGTTTACTATATTTTTTTATTCAAAAAATGATTGCTTTGATATACATGATTTATGATTACATACACTTAATTGGAGAAGTTTTGTTCATGTCTTTGAAAGTCAGGTTTTTAATCATCTACAATTTATATATCTGTAAATTGTATAGATTATTAAAAATTTAATTTTCAAAGATATGAGCAAAATTTATCTCATTAAGTGTATGTAATCATAAATGTGCTTAAAAATGTATAACCATTGCTTGTTTATAAAGATTTTCAATATATTTTCTAATTACTGTTATATTTTTTATATTCATAATCCTATAACTCTTTGAATTCTAAGAAAGTCATTAATGCATTTTGAGCATTTGCTTTCTCCTTTCATTTTCTCCTTTTTACTTATGTTGTGAAATTATTCCAGTTTATATCTGAATAGTGTCTATCAAAATTATAATAATTAATCATCTGCATCGATTTCTATGATATTTAAAAATATTTAAATGGAGTCAATTTACAATGAAATTAACTCTAAACACAAACTTGTAGATTATTAAAATTTGATTGACATAGAAAATAAGGAAGACTTGTTTTCCAGATCCTTTTTTTGTTTTAAAATTGTCTGGAGAAGGTTTGTGGTTTATTTATACTCTTTGTATTTACACACTTTTTTTCTCTCTCTTTCTCTCTCAGCATGAATCTTCGTGAAGTACTAAAGAAGTATGGCAAGGATATTGGTTTGCACATCAAAGCTGTGAGATCCTATTCTCAGCAGCTGTTCCTGGCTCTCAAACTATTAAAGAGATGCAGTATTCTACATGCTGATATTAAACCAGATAATATTCTTGTGAGTTATTTGTTGATTGCTATTTTTTAGTTTTTCTCTTATAACTCACCAAAAATTCTCTCCCTAATTGTGTGACCATTCTCTTTATAAACTAACTTTTTATTCCCTTCTGACTGAAACTCTCCTTTCTGATATTCACATAATACACACACACACTTGATTGGTTTCACAACACCTTTAGGCATTGGTGATATGGCTGGCTGCTAGAGTTTCAGAACCTATAACAAAGCAAATGAAAGAATCTTACTCAATTGGTTTATTTGAGTTTTAGTCCATACTAACATTCAAAATCATATTTTAAAAATTTAAATCCAACACAAAACAGAGTTCTGAAAAATGGAAATAAATAAGTCCTATTTACAGGTAATCAGTATTTGATTAATAATAAATTTTTGCTTTGGTTAATATTTCTTTGTTCTGTAGATAATGTCCATAAAAAAAAAGACTTTTGATTGTTAATCAAATAGATTTTGTTGAACTGGTCCATTTTTCACATAAAGACATTTCATGAACACACTTTATAACTTGTGAGATCAACGTACTACAATTGTTAATCCAATAATCCCTGAACCTTGTAGATAATCATATCTACAATGGTTGGGGTTCCCTTTTGGTTAAAATCTGCTTTTGTTAGTTGAAAGTATTTAATATAGGTTATCCATATGCAATTATGACCTCCTAAGATGATATTCTTTCATTGCTTGTTTTCAAATTATCTGATAGCCGTGTTTTTCAAGTAATTTAAATCCTACTTGTTATATCTTAATCCAGGTAAATGAAACTAAATTGGTATTAAAATTGTGTGATTTTGGATCAGCCTCCCATGTCTCAGAAAATGACATTACTCCATATTTGGTGAGTCGATTCTACCGAGCTCCAGAAATTGGTAAGTGATAACTTCTATAGTTCTCGTTTTGTAGATTTTTTTAAAAAAATAGCACTCCTTAGCATTATTTTGATATTGATAGCATCCTTTCTCATTATTGATTTCTAATTGTTGATATTGTTATGTGATTCCACATAGTATTCAGTTTGTTTATACACAGAAAATGATGCTTACTGGATCCTTAGTGAAAGTTGAACATTGTGAACATAACATAGTAGCATGTCAGTAGTGGTAGTGGTTAGAGGGGGGTGATGGAATTGCAGATAGAATCAGGAAATCATAATGCTGAAACAAATTTTGTTTTTCATGTAATAAAGTAATGAATTAATCATTTGGCATACATTCATCAGCAGTTTTTCATTATTGTTCAACGTGTTTCATGGCATGAAAATATTGTCCAAAATTAGCTAAAAATTTCAATGTTTTCTTGTCCATAATTAATTGTTGAGAAGTTTTTCTTAAAATATATTCTTCAAAATTAATTTGCATTATTTTATCCAATTGGACTATACATGAAGATTGTGGAACACGTGCCATCTTCCCAAAAACATTTAAGTTTTAAACTTTAAAACAAAAATTGAAACAAGAATAAACTTAGTTAAATCATTAAATGTATCCATATCTTGAAACACAAAATCCCATCCTAGAATGCCAGACCATCTTTGCTGATTTACTTTTTTAACTGCTATACACTACACTTTCTGCCTTCTACTTGACAAATACATTTATTTTAAATTGAATAAAATTTTATTTTTAGAACCATAACAGAAATGTATTGCTTACATTTTTATTTTAAATTGAATAAAATTTCACTTTTAGAACCCTAACTGTATACCTAAATACCAGCCTTATTCATTTTAAATTGAATTAACTTATAATTTGTGCATAATTTTACAAAAAATGTAATTATAATTCCATGTAGCCTGTCATGTTGATATAAAATATTTTAATAATATTGTAGTTCCTTATTTAATTAATAAAGTACTAACCATGTGTAAAATGTGTGTGTGCTGATTTTATCACTTATGTGCCTCTGAAAGTGAGTAAAAAAAAAAAAAATTGACAGGAAGATAAGTCATGGAAATAAAGTTATGAACAAAATGTCATAGGAAAAAAGTTAAAGGAAACAGTCATGACTTCAGTCTTTTAAAGAAATAATTTGCTTATAAAAGACAGAAAAGTCATAAAGGACAACAATTTGTGTTTTTATTTAAAATTAGTACTTTTTAAAATAGATAATTTTATCATTTATTTTTACATTGTAATAAAGTTTTCTTAATTGAACTTGTTT
Organism: Acanthosepion esculentum; assembly: GCA_964036315.1. NCBI lineage: Eukaryota > Metazoa > Mollusca > Cephalopoda > Sepiida > Sepiidae > Acanthosepion > Acanthosepion esculentum. The sequence continues at coordinate 13,597,720 of OZ038519.1, read as the reverse complement.
GGATTATTAACTTGTGCTTTAATTTTTGTTGTAATTAACATTTTTTGGTATATTTTTTTAAAGATTGGCATTATCTGTGGCATTATTTTTAATTTTAGTGGCTGATAATCCTGCTTCTAATCAACACTCTTATTCTAAATGAGCTTCAATCATTGGCAATTAAGCCAATTGTGTAGGGAAAAACATTCTTTGTGCTTTGTCCATGCAAATGAAGATAATAATTTCAGGAAAGTGTTTTACTGCAAATAAGAATATCCATTTGTTGCTATTTATTTTGTTTAGACACTTAACAGAATGTTGTTTTTTATTCTCTCGCATTGTTCAATATTAGGAAAGAATTTATAACTGTTTGTCATGCATAAATTTAAAGAATGTGTTGCTGCTCACATTTTTCCAAAAGTACTATTTTATTAAATTAAAAATACTTTTCCTCTCCTGCTTATGCATGCTTCCCTGTTTCAGCCAAAGATTTTTATCCAACAGAAACAATAGATTTTCTTTATCACTTTATTTAAATAATCTGAAATTATTGTCTTTATGAATATACAGTTACACTTTAACATCTAGTAATTATAACTTGCCTTATCAGATTTAGAGATTTTATATTGTAAAACTTGAGGATGTTTTTTCTTTTGTTATGTTAGCCATAAAAAAAACTTATTAATAAATTCAGGTTTTTGAAACTACTTTTATTATTCTTTGATTTTATGAATTTTTACTTTTTGTATTGGACAGAAATATACCCCTCGAAAGTATAAAATTTGGCCTATATGTTTTCTCAATGATTTAATTTTTTGTTTTCTTTCAGTAATTGGCATGGGCTATGAGCATGCCATAGACATGTGGTCTGTGGGTTGCACCATTTTTGAGCTTTATACTGGCAAAATTCTCTTTGCTGGACAATCAAATAATGAAATGTTGAAATTCATGATGGATGTGAAAGGGAAAATGCCTAACCGAATGGTGCGCAAAGGAATGTTTAAGGACCAGCATTTTGATTCCAATTATAATTTCCTCTACCATGAAGTGGACAAAGTTACTCACAGGGTGTGTATCAATTTCTGCTTTTAGTTCTTCCATTTTATAGAAGACCAAGCTTACAATATTTTTTCTTATTGATTTGAGAAGTAAAATTGTTCAGGTTAATGTACTTTGCTTGTACTTTTCTTGATGTCTTTGCTCTTTTAGAATAAGTCCTGGGTATGACTATAAACTACATCCGGCAACAAGACCTGATTGGGAGATTGGCAGTTTTGAGGAGTGTGTAACCACCTCTTAATTGCTGTTCTCATGTCTACCCTCACTCAGAGTGGTAGCTCCTATTAGGATCCCAGCTATGGGCAAATAGTGAATCCCAAAACAAAAACAAAACACTATGAAAGTGTTTTACATTTTTACAGTAAAAATACCAACAATACATTTTTATATAAAAAAAATTACCAACAATACATCAATCTGCATGAAAGAACTCTTTCATGGCATTAATCCATATAATCTACAATTTCTTAAAGAAATCAAACTGTATTCCAAAATATAACTTCAACAAAACTACGACAGAAAACACACATATCACCACCTCTAGTAATTATGTCCACACAAACATGTATATGCACAAAAGTTGAGTATCATGTACCATGTATTCAACTGTGAAAGCAGAATAATATAGATCATATTTTTATCACTTCAATGCTCCCAAGAAAATTAAATTTCAGCATTAAATGGCTCACAAGTAGTTGATGTTCCTTTTAAGCAATTCAAATCAATCTTTTATAATATGTTTTGTGCCTTGCCATTTTAGTTTTTATACTAAGAATAACAAAGTTATTATTAACAGCTCTTGTTTTTATTCTGTATTCATTCAAGCTGAGCCTGTTAAACAAGCCACAGAATTAACAATAAAATTTCTCTTATATTTGATCTATTTCATTGGATACTTGTTTTCCTAATTCTTTAAATATTTATAAAGATTTGTTTTCGGCTATCACTTTCTGAAATTCAATCCCTGTAGTCAGCACAAATATATTTATATGAGCAATATCAATAAGAGGTAATAAGAAAATTTTTAAAAAAAGAATAATAATGAAATTATTTTGAGATTTTCTAATTGTTCTGTTTGCATTTCCACATAAATTATTAATACAAGTAAATTATTGTCAAATTGAAATGATTTTTTTTTATGTGCATTTATGTATTGAATATATAAAACTAAGATAATTCTAAAAGAAGACATTTTGCAATATGGAAACATTTAAAGATAACACTTGATTACATTGTGCAACACAATTCATTAAAGCATTCTTTTCTTTTTTTTCTCTCTATTTCTTGTTGCAGGAGAAAGTGACTGTTTTAAGTAGTATCAGTCCAAGCAAAGACCTTCTGCAGGAGCTGGTTGGCTACCAACGCTTACCAGAAGACCAGCTACGTAAGGTCACCCAACTGAAAGACTTGCTTGAAAAGATTCTGATGCTTGATCCTAGCAAACGCATCAGCATCAACCAAGCACTCACCCACCCTTTTATTCAGGAGAAAATGTAAAAAATAATGTTCTCACTTGCAATCTTCAGACTGCAAAATTTGAGTTCACTTGGAAGAATTTTTTTTTTTTTTTTGTTCCCTCTTTAAAATTTTTATTTTTCAACATTTCTCCTTCCTTTCTCATGAACTCATTTTCCTTCTTAAATAAAAGATTTTAAATAAAATATCTAAAATGTCACATTGAAAACACAACTATATTTCTGTCATTTTTACAAATGTATTTGAAACAATAACAAAGATGAGTTCATTTGTTTTCTTTTATATTTAATCTCTGGAAGAAATTTCTAATTTCCCTGATGAGTCTTATACATATGATTTATCGCCTTCATTCCTAAGCATTTTGCATTACAGCTTTATGCTTTAATCTCTTAACTATGTTCGTATTTATTTACTTTATCAGCTCCTTGTGCTGCTCTGTAACATAATTCATAATACCATGTTAATTAAACAGTCAAACTGTCCCAGCAAGCAAAACATACAAATAGTGCAAAGAAATGGAATATTCCAGAAGCTTCTAAGATTTTTTAGCTATGTTTAATTACCATATACTTTATAATTGATTTAGAATTCTGACTTAATCTATTGTGTTCCCTTTTTCACTAATGTGCTTAAAAAAGGCATGAATCCATTTCTTTTCTCTTCTCTTTCTCTCTACCCAAGCTATAAATTAAGAAGCGGGGGGGGGGGCACTCTAGCCTTGGGTGGCTGCCACTTTAGGAGAAGGATTATTTAAAATTCAAATCTGTGGAAAAGGCAACAAGAAACTACTCCACTATCTTTCCAAAAAAATCGTGGCAATTTATAGATCCTTTTATTTATTAAGGAAAGGAATCTGTGGACAGCCATGATTGCCCATTTCCTGAATGGACATAGCACTTAGATAAGAAAAAACAAAAAAAACTCCAATATAATTAAAATCCAAAAGTTAAATCTAGGCACATAAGTATGGGTTTTTAGCAAAATGAAACGAATGGACAATGAGAAATGCTGTTGTGTTTTCAATGTAACAGTTATTAACAGGAAGAAGTTTATGTGTGCACGCTTGTCTTTATAGACATGCACATAAAACAACATATAACTAAAAGAAATGTTTCATTAATTTTAAAAATATTAAAAAATAAATTTCTTTTGTTAATTTTCAAAGGTTACCATATTGTGGAAATGCCTTTTATAGAAATTCTTTGATAACATTCTCTATTGAAAAAGGATTATTTCATTATAACTTGATCGTTTCATACATAGAAGCAATTAAGTTGTAAAAGAATAAAATACTATTTGCCTGTTTTTCAATTCTGATTATTTTTTTATTGACTTCTATTCTCACAGGCTCAATGGACAGTTTTCACATAATATCAGATTGCAAAATCAGGTTATCGCTAAAATGAATGTATATTTTTGGTAGCAACTCTTTGTATTGTATATATCATTGAATGTATGATTCCAGGTTCTGTTTAAGTATTTTATATTTTTTATAACATTTATTTATTTTTTCTTTCTGTGGGATAAATAGTATTAGTGATATTCTGAATGTATGTCATGATCAGTATTCATTTTGGTTGTGTCACTTTTTAATCTTATTGTCAAATTTGAAATAAATATTATCACATTTTTCCAGAAATAAGTTTAATAGATCAGAAAAAATCTCTATGAAGAGGAAAAAGATTTAATATATTTACAACAATTAGAAATGAACAATGCTAGACTAATTAATACGTTCCTTTTGTAAAGAAAAACATTTTAAAAAATGCAAAATTTTTAAACAGAACAAAGTTATATATTCAGTGATCATTATCTGCTTATTTCTGCCAAAACAATTTTTCCAAAAGTTTCTGGAGTATGGTGTAAAGAAGTAAATTTGGATAACAATCAGTCAAAGAAGGCATTCAATAATCTCAGACCAAAACATGAAGCTGAATCATTTAAAAATGCAACCAAACTAATAAAAAAGACTTTCTTAATATATGCAATTAAATTTTTATTGACTTTTTATTCCTGTTGAAATATATTTAAACAAAATGTTTTTCAGCGTAAGCCTTTTTGCAATACAGTATCATAAAACAATGATCCATTTGAATGATAATTATTTACAGTGCATTGCTGTAATAAATGCAATATTTTCCTATGGTAAAATTACTTGCATTCCATTTAGATTGTAATTTGAAAAACTAGAAATGTTATCAAAAATTTAAAAAAGGCTTTTTTATAATATGATAATATTTACATCTATTTTTTAATTTCCTAGAGTGAAACAGTTTTATTTATTTTTTCAAATGTTTTAATTAATCCAATAACTCAGTTTTATAAAGAAAAATCCAAGAAAAGAAAAACTCTTCTTTCTTTCCTTTCAGTATTGTACTAATTTTATTTTGTTGTTAATTGATTCTTTAATGTCATATTTGAAGTCACCTTCAGTTGACATAATGGACCTTTGACATAATGGACCTTTGATGGCCAGTTGTATAGGCCAAACACTCAGGTGTGGACATGTACATATCAACCTATAAACACATTAACAAACATAAATTCCTAAATGTATAGCTGTAAACATATTACAAACATAAAAGGTGGCTTTAGAAAATCAGCTCTTTTTACTTTGACCTTTTTATTGAAGTCCTTGTTTTTATTATCATTTAATTACTAAATATAAATCATGATTTATAAACTGAGAATATCATTCTTTTGACTAATATTTGAACATTATCATATCACAAAAAGGTTTTCAAAAACTTGTGACAGCACTATTCGAAAGGTAATTGCAACTGACAAGGATTTTTTATGACTTATTTTCACCACTGTTCTCCAAATGATATTGTCATTACTTTGGAGGTCAGTTAAAACCATACTATCAAAAAAGTTCCATTGAAAAGCTTGGCTCTTTGACACCCCCTAAAAAATCACAGAGACACTTGGCATTATCAAAAGAAATAGTTTTTTTTTCTATAATTTAACATGAAAACTTCATCACAATCACTACCACACCCTACAGGCGGCGGGTGGGGTGCATTAAATATCCAATCCATATCAAGTTTATATAAAAGCTACGTTCTGGGTTTATGTTCATCAAATATACATAGAATAAATTTAATTTCTCATTCTTAAGTAATATCATCAGAATTAAAAAAAATAAATAAACAAAAAACAATAATGAGTACTATGTAGGATTTTTTTATTTGTTAAAAACCCTACAAAAAAAATAGTTCAAACAAATGGTACACAACAATGACAGACAATATGAGTTCAAATATGAATGAATTACACAAATTAAGTGCATTGTGTGCCAAATGATGACCAATAACATGTATGTAAAAATGATCAATGCAAATGAAATCTGCCTTTTGACAATTAAAGTTATAATGCTGCATAACAAGAATGTCCTCAGAAAAGGAGAAAATATTTCTCTCAATAGTTTTCAAAGCAAAGTTTATGGTAATTGAAGAATAAAACAATCACACCAGTTGAAGATATTTCCTTGATGTGGAGTGACTGATGTTCCTTTCAATTTTCGTCTGGTGGTTGTCAAATTTCTTCTGCATTGTTTTTCTTTCTGGACCAGGGTGACCTGGATTCTAGCAGCAGCTGTTTGTCGACACCAAAAAGACCCTCCTTAAATAGCCTATTAGTAGTCTCCAAATTCACTTCTCGGAATTTGAGAGGAAACCCTTTTATTGGTTTAGGATGAAAAACAAATGCAGCTGTTTTCTCACAAATCAAAATGTACCAAAAATATTTTCAAAATGCAAAAATGAAACAAAAGCCCAACACAACATCTGCTTTTTTCTATGAAAGACACTCAAGCAGTTTAAATTTCTTAGAATTAAACTTAACAGAATTTCACAAATATAATGTTATTGCCCCATAATTTATTTTCATTCTGTCTATAATACACACTGTAAAATATATTCCAATAGGAAACTCAATTAAGCACTATTTAAAAACAACATTCAATTAATTATTACTTCACAGTTAGAAAAAAACCATAAGTATCAATAAAAGTAAATGATCACTTATTGTAAGTGATTAGAAAAATTTGCATCTTTTGAACTGACATTTCAGATTCCTTTGGATTATATTTTAAGGCCAAAATATAAAAGCAATTGAAAATGTTATACATAATATTTCATGGTCACAGTCAGACAAAAACAAAAAAATAAAGCAACATGCGTTTTTCTGATGAAACACACTTGCAAGTATGTTATAATTGGCGTGTAGATAAATAATAACGCCAGTCATTCTGCTTTCAAGTAACTACATGTTTAACCCCCAGCATCAAAAATTGGTTGTGTTAGAAATTAATGACTTGAAGGGTAATAACATCCTTATAGCTTCTCCTGGAGCTTCTCTGTTATAGCCAGAAAATAGTGAATATACTACCGTTTCTTAATGCAGGCATCTTTTATAGAGTTTTATTTTGAGACACAGTGTACCCTTCCCTACTTTAATAATGTATTCAGTGAACTCAACACTTTTACATCCTACTGACCACCTTGACTCTCAAGCTACATCCCTAATATCCCATCTCTATCGAAAAACACACATCCATTAGTATTAGATATATTGCATATTTAAACAGCTAATCTAACATGATCATACCTACCTAGGGCTTTGGCCCTTGCGACCATAAAAAGGTGATCACCAGTCCCCATGGCATTTGCTGTCTGATCTGACTGATGTGTCCTGTCCAGGCTCGTATCAAGATAAAATATTCAGACCAAAATTAAAATAAAACCATGTTTTGTGTAATTTGTTAATGTTACTCTTTGTAAAGCAGATGTGTTTGTGGCTAATTTTTGATAGATAAAAAATGGATTATTTTCAGGAAGAGAAACTTACTGCTACCAAAACATGCTTTTTTCTTCTTTTTTTTTTCTCCTCCTAAGAGAATGACAATCAACTCATCCTCTAGACTTCTTTAAGTGTCAATTAAATTCAGAAACATTTTAAATGAAATCTTTTTTACAAGTATATGATAATCACTTATGTGCCATGAGAGATACACACTTAGGCGATCATATATCTTTCAATACATGACTGACGAGGCAAAATTTTTTTCTTTCTGCAGTAGACCAGTTGCCATCCAAGGCTATAGAACTCGGTCTATCCTGCTATTTACTCATAGATGGGTATATGATAGTATGGTATTCTAAATTGATTTAACAGACTCGCACAACATTCTTGCATGTTAAAAGGTAAATTTCGACATATTGGACATTAGTTTAATATACAACATGTTAGAAAATATGAAATGGTAAATCAGTTGATGGATATTTAATGACAATGAAATTTAGAAGTAAAAATCAAACTGAAACAAAGAAGTTAATGTTGGTAAATTTTGAATTACCATTATTGTAATATATTCAGAAACATTGTAATGTATTGATTAGTGGATTTGTTGATCATATATTTGAATTCTTTATTAAAAAAAAAATTCTTATTTGTATTTATTCTCATCTGTTATAATCCAAATCATTACATACTATGCAAATCAACAGTTTCTCAATAAAACTGATATTAATCAACCAATGTTCAAAAGATTTTCAAAATACATACTTGTGAATCTCTGCATATAATATCTGTTCTGGAAAGATTTACAATAACTTCTTTAGTGTTGTTAGATTTTATTATGCGACAAAATGGTTGTTGATCATGGTGTAAATAAATATGCATAATAGTATTGTTATTGATATTTATTTTTTAGTTTCGGATTATATAAAGATTGTAATGTGTTATAATAAAGATATAAGCTCAAAAGTGAAATTATTGAAAACAATGTTGGAAAATGCAATCAGAAAAGAAAATGAAAACATTGACAATATAAGAAAAAAAAATTGGCTTTAAGAATGTCACAAAAACAGATCTGATCAAGAAAAGAGTTGAAGAAGCTTGTGTTACGAAAAGTTGCTGAATCTTGAAGAATATAAACTAAAGACATGAAAGCAACCAAAGTATCACCTTTAAATAAACATCATAAAGAGAAATGTGTTGGTACAGTGAAGAATTACAGGGAAACTAATAGTAATTTTTAGTGATGAATATAGAGCTACATTGCATGGCTCTGATGGTTGGGCTGTCATGAAAATAAACAATCAACACAAGTCATCAGTAGGGAGGTAGTGTAATATTTTGGGCTAGTATTGTAAACAGTATAATTTAAGACTTCAAAATAGTATTCTTTCACATTCTACAAAACTATTGCTCAATATAATTTATCCTAATGATTACAGATGTTATAGACAATGTTTTGGCCATCTTCAGATGTCCATTGTTTGATTGATATTTGAATCTCTGTTGATAATTGCATTATTTTGTCCCTGTAATGTCAGTTCTTGTTTGTACCTACTGAACGAGTGTATATTGTTTCACTACCTAATCCAGGGATTGAAATTTCAACCCTTAGATGACTAATGCTCATCTTGCCAAAAAACAAATTAGACACTAAATTAGTAGAATGTACTTTTCCCCATACATCTTGGGCCTCTGTACATATTAACCTAATAGAAAACTTAGTCCATCATTAAAAGAGATGTACAAGAGAATAGAAAACAATGTCCATACAAAGATCTCAGATCTTACACTAAAAACTGCTGAAAATAATAAGTCAAAAGAAAAGTTAAAATCAATGGTTGAAAGACTGATGAAGATTACTGAACGTTAAGGAACATATTAACATGTAAACTAATAAAATGATAAATTTATTTGGGTATATAGGAAATTATGTTAATCAAATATGTTTTTATCTGGTCTATATCGATTGGATTTATAAATAATTTTACAGCATAATTTTTATAATAAATCCTAACATCACCCGTCACACAAAAAAGTCATGTATGCTTTTTTAATAGGAATAGATATTGAAATTCACATGGTATAATATTCATATAAATATATCCTGAAAATTTTACCAACATTGGTTGGTTAATAGCAATTTTATTATGAAAAAGATTGATTTGCATAATGAAATTTGTTATAGTGCAATGAGAAAGCTTTATTTTGAAAAAGAAAATGTGTCATTGACATCTTATGAACTGTTGACAATAGTGCAGAAAAAAGTATTTTTATTGCTCTTCCCTGGGATTTATGAGAATATGGCCTTTATACATTTCATAAAAACCTGCTATTTGCATATGTACCCTACGGTAACAAGCCATAGAAATTGACCTTAATAGAAGATTTCTTGCTCCATAAGTTTGAAAAGCCAGTTCTTTCTTGTTCAGTCATTCAATCTCTGATGTAACCTCATTTTTTGCCTTTGAACATGCGTGTGTGTCAGGAACAGCAGTGTTAGAAGAAAAAACTCTAAAGAGTAATGATAAAAGATGACCAACTCTGCTCTATTCTCCTTTTTATTATAATAATCTTTAACGAATTGTTCAATTAGAAAGAGGGTCTGATGGTGGGTGGTGAAAGATTCAACTCTCTCAGAATAAACTTGCTTTCGACAGTGTGCATAACAGTGTGCATCATTATTCCTAGAAGAGAATTTCACTATAAATTATTAAAATAGAAATGTCAAACGCCATTTCTCTGTTTTAATCCTGAATTTATTGAAATGGAAAACTTTCTGCTGTCAAGTGAAATTGAAGTTCAGTGTAAAAATCTGTGAAAACCAGTATTTAGCCACAAATAACCTTGTCAATGTCATAATTCTGTTTGTTCCTATCTTAGTTAATTAGTTAGCACATGTTACATTCTGCTATTACTTCAGATAATCAAAATGGAATCATCCATTGCTTATGAAGACAGACAGAAGAAAAAGATATAACAGAAAATGGAAAAACCTTGTCAATTTTTAATCTTTTTATTTTTACCCTATTAGTGTAGGCCTCCATCGGTCAGGGTTGACCATGGGTAGCATCTTAGTTGTCTGCTTAGCTGAAGCATCGACATCTGTGACTATAGAAGCCGATGTGAGAGTGTCAATCTCTGTTGCAGAGGTCACGTGTGTTCTGTTTCTGGTCTTTTGGAGCTGTCACTTTGCTTTCTGCAGGCCCACCTTTCCATGGCGACTTGTGTCCTTCCCTGACTTGAAGTGTTAGGTCAGGGCTCCTCTCTGTTTGGATCACATGGCTGCCAGCCTCCCCCAAGATTCTGTGTTGATGTCCGCAGCTTTTATGTCACATCTCACTACATCGCGGTATTGCAGCTGTGGCCACCCAGCAGGTCTCCTTCCAGTGGCCAGCTCTCCATACAAGAGGTCTTTGGGGATGTGGCCATCTGGCATGCAATGAATGTGGACCAACTAACGGAGTCTGAACAGTGTGAACATGCTGGGCAAACCTGCTCGAGACAGGACCTCAGTGTTGGGTACCTTATCTTGCCATGCTATTCCCAAGATGCATGTTCAGATGCCTTTCTTGCCTGGTGTACATGGTCCAAGCTTCACTTACATATAGCAGGGGTGCTGATAACGCAATCATTGTACACTGCCATCTTGGTCTTCACCGACAGCTTGGGATTGGTCCACAAACATTTTGTGAGGCGCACAAATGTTGTGGCTGCCTTCCCAATTCTCTTGTCAATCTCTGCATCTAAGGAGAGGTTGTCAATGATGGTGGAGTCAAGGTACGTGAACTGATGGACCGCATTGAACTCATAATCATCAATGGTGATGGCTCCTGGTGATTCGGTACTTTGTCCTTAGTTTGTCTTTTTCAAGCTGATGGTCAGCCCGAAGTCTCTGCAGTGGTTCATCAGTGGATGTGAGTCGCTACCGCCACATCATTGGCAAAAAGCATGTTTCTGACAAGGGCTTCACGTACTTTGGTCCTGGCTTTGAGGTGGGCAAGATTGGACAACCCACCATCTGATCTCGTACGCAGGTAAATCCCTTCTCTAGATGTGCCAAATGCATGCTTCAGAAACAACAAAAAAAAAAAACCTGAATAGAGTGGGAGCAAGGACACAGCCCTGTTTGACCCCACTGCAGATGTTGAAGTGCTTAGAGGTGATGCCATTGAACTACACAGTCCCCACATGTTGCTGTCAATCAAGCTCTGCAACTTGGGTGGGCAGCCAATCTGGGACAGGATTCTGAAGAGGCCTTAGTTGGCGAAAGTGAATGCCTTGGTGAGATCAATAAAAGCAACGTACAGAGGCAACTGCCATTCGCTGCACTTTTCCTGGTTGATCTTTCAGCTTGGAAACCACACTGAGACTCTGGGTAGACACATTCAGCGAGTTTCTGCAGGCAGACCAAGATGACCCAAGCGAAAACTTTGCCCACAACGCTGAGTAGCAAGGTGCCTCTGTAGCTGTTGCAGTTGCTTCGCTCACCTGTGTTCTTGTAGAGGGTGACAATCTTGGCATCTCTCATGTCCTGAGGTATGGCCCCTTCTTTCCAGTGCTGGTAGAGGACCTTGTGCAATGGAAGCAGTAGGGCAGTCTTGCAGTGCCCGATCAGGTCAGGGGGGATCCAGTCTCTTCCAGAGGCCTTCCCTGAAGCCAAGCTCTCAATGGCCAAGGCAGTGTGGTGCATGGTGTCCCACAAGGTCGCCTACTTCTCCATGGCAGAGTCTCTGGTCCACGAGGTTGACGGCACATTCTCAAACCTCTTGACAAACTGTTGCACAAGGTCAGGTTGGCTCATCTTGTCAACATCAATGCAAGGATTCCTCCTCTTCTTGCCACCATGGAACCTCTTGGGCTGGATCTTGATCTTGCAGCACACCAAGGAGTGGTCTGTATCGCAGTCCACACTGTGGTAAGAAAATGCGTGAAGGATGTTCTTAATGGCGGCTCGTCTGACCGTTATATGATCCAGCTGGTGCCAGTGCTTTGAGTTTGGATGTCTCCAGGAGACCTTGTGCTGGGGCTTGTTCCTGAAGTAGGAATTGGCTATGCACAAATTGTGGTAAGTGCATAGCTCTAGCAGTCTCTTTTCCTTTGTATGATTACACCTAACTTTGTGGGAAATTAGAAAAACAGTGATTTAAAACAAGTCCCCATATTTTTTGCATGAAATGGCCACCACATTAACATAATGGTTGCATAATAAAATTATGCATACTATCAAAGAAATTTCATGTTTTTATTCTGATTTATAAAGATTTGGCCATTTATTGCTATATTGGTGGTACTGTCAATAAAATATATTTAATAGTAGTTTATATTTTTACTGTACAAAGAAAAACAAGATATAGATAATAATAATAATATTTAGCTCAACTTTAATGTACTAGGAACTGTTGGATTTACTCATCCATTTCGCCCGGTATTTGCCCAAAAGTTGGATAAAATCGATTCTAGGTATGAAATGGTATTTTTGTCTTGACAAAAAATTCTAATTTATTTTTAACATGTATAAAATTGAACTTTTATGCCAAAGTCATCAAAAAGAAATTAGTGACATTTTGTTATTCTTAAATTCTCGACTAGTATGATTTAACCTCTTCATTTTTGCTTTTAAATTCATTAAATTCTGTTAAAACTTTTTTGTGTGTGTGTAAAAAGAATGTTCAAAGTTTATTTTTTATGTAAAAATGTTTATTTTTTTGTGTGTAGTAAAATTTTAAAACAATACACATTTTTAGTGCCAGAAAAAAACCCCGGTAAAAGGAAATGGCAGTCAGCAATTAATACATTGAATTAAAGTTTGATTCTCAATACTTTAAATACTAAATTAGAATTTTATTCCAGGGCAAGAAAAACAATTATCTCTAACAATCAATTTTATCCAAAATTTGGGCGAATACCTAGCAAAATGGGCAAGAAAATCCAACGGTCCCTACAATTGAAAGAAAGATCTACAAAGAAAACAATTTAAAATTTCACATTACATTAAAAAATATCATTTTAAATATAAAACAAAGATTAATAAAAAATAATTACAAGCAACTGATTTTTCATTTTTTTCTGGCTTTTGTATGAGTTCATGTCCATCTGGATCTAAACAATCAAGATTTATAGTAAAAAAAAAAGTAAGTCTTTGTGTTAAGATGAGATTAAAATAGTTTTCATATTTTCTTTACAATAAGATCACTAAATAATGTTCTTTTTCTTTCTGCTAGTCTCTATTACTTTCTGTTTCAGTCCAGTATATTTTTTAATGTCCACTTCATTTTACAATGACTCATTGTTAGTGAAGCATAGACACTTGTGAAATAATATCTGCAAGTATTTCTCATTTTGTCTAACCCTGATGTTATGCTCTCTTCAAGTTATCTTAAAAAAAACAAGTGTGCCTTAACTCATTGAAAAAATTAGTAATAAAAACAAAACAAAACATGGAAATAATGATTTTGTTGCTGACACAAGTTGATGTCAAACATTATTCAGAATAGAAATCTTTTAATAACGATGCCCATTGTTTATGTAAAATGACTTTATCTGAATCAATTTCATCACATTCTGAACAAAACTCTTGGAGCTATTGTCATATTCAAATTTCTTAAGTACTTTCAATTATTAGTTTTCATTCTGTATGTTTTCATTTCAGTTTTTTAAAGCAGCTTTCAGATTGTTAGGAAATATCAAAGTTTGAAAATAGTGAAACATTCTTTCCAACTTTCAATAAATGACTGGGACATGAAATTAAGATAAAAGACAAAAACAGGCAGAAATTAATAATTCAATATTGGTTTGGTATGTTACATTTATAGTTATTATGCTTTCTATATAACCCAATAAAAATCTTTAAAAATTTGTGAATTTTTAACTGTTACTAGCCACATTCCCCATGGCTTTTTTCTTCAACTTTGCAAAATTTTAAAGTGCAATTTGTGCATTCTTCTGGAATGCTTAAATGATCAACTTTTACATTAAAAAACTGTCAACATTAAATTTTTTTTTTTTTTTCAACATTTAATGAGTTATTAGGAAAAGATGATCTGGCTTACTTTCAGATACACATATTTTCAAAAGTTTTTTTCTAATTTTTTTAAAAACTAAATATTGAAGACTGTACTGTATGTGATATTCTATTTACAATAAGTATGGCACAAGGCCACAATAATAGAGCACCCAGTGAGGATCAATTGATTGTTCTGTTTTAACGTTATATCAACTCTATTACTTTCTGTTTTCTGAGCGTAAAGATTGCATTTCTTGTTCCAGATTTTTTTAATATACATCTTGTAAACAATCCTTTGAATTGTCAGTTCCATCATCCTCCATTATTCCTTCAGAACGGATTTATCTTGTACAGGCATGGAAACCTTTTACGAACCATGGGCCACATAAGACATAGTTCATCATAAGGTGGGCCGCACTACTTAAAAAAATTAATTAATTTTTCACTAAAGATGCCACAGACAACAAGAAAAGACCATATGCATAAGCATCTGCCTTAGAAATGGGGGAAAGGTTGGGGTTTTTTTGGGAAAAAGATTTCTATACTCAAAAAGATGAAGTCTTTGTATAATATCACTGAGTGATTAACAAACACTGCTGCATGTGATTTTGTTTCTAATTTATACATTTGATGACGCAAAAATTTTTTTTTTTTAAATGTATATTTATTCTCTAGAGAAAAATAATTGACATTAACATTTCCTGTTTCTGAAGCAAAAGGTGTTTACACTTATGATCTTCCTTAGTGAAAATCACCAATGGTTTAAAAATTTGACGACATTATCTTCAATGAAAAGTTACAAAATTCACAAAACATTGTCTTTAATCATTGTTTATGTATGCAGTTATGCATGAGAGAGTGTATGAGTGAATAAGTGAGAATGAAAGGAAACAAACATTTTAATAAACGTTATTTTCTTCATAAAATTAGGTATGTGGTCTGTGGTTTACCCATGACTAGTCTAGTGCTTTGTGGTATAGACCCACCTCTTTCAAGTAAGCAAGAATAGTCTGTACTGAATAGGCTTCTTGAAAAGGTCCTCTAGACTTGTCATGTCATAAAATCATTGATATATAAGGGCAAGGTCACTACACTCAGCATATGCCTCCCAACATGCTGGGCGGATGCTCATTTTTTTAGGAGAAATATGTATCCTCTTCTGATTCTTGATGAGTTCTTCCTTCCGAGGAAGTCAGAGATCATGATACCATTCTCCTAGAATGAGTTTAATTTTGTAAAGTTGTTTGGGTGGTAGTTCCATAATTCTTGCCACTTGTTTAAATGTATGAATTTATAATTACTTTGAAGTCTGTATGGGATTTTTAAATTTGAAATGTTCATTTTTAGGGATTCCTTTGTGAGAATCAAATTCATTACACTAAGAATGATCTACAAGACAAACTTGCTATCACTATTGCAGCTATCCTAATACACTGAACTATCTCTGTTCCATAAAATATGTTACATTTTTAAAATTTGTCCACAAGTAGTTGTAAATAAAAAAAAATTAACTCAATAAGAATTAAATTAATTTATTAATTCAGTGCTTGGAACCACTAATTTTGAGAAACATTTAACTCATATCTCATTGGCATTTGTCTTTCTGTATCTGTATTAATCACTCTGATTGCAATCTGATCGCAAAGATTGCATTTCTTGTTCCGGTGTCTTTACAGAAGCCATATTGTTTTTGTCCTATTTTTGGTGGTATGTTCTATTCATCAGGATGATAAGCTTAGTTATGTCCTTAGTTCATTAAACTGATTGTCTAATAGAGCTCACATTCAACTGCATGTGAAGTGGAGACTTAAGGCATGAGAAATGTGCTTGTATAGAAGGATGATTAGAATGACATGGATGGAACATGTGAGCAACAAGGATGCTTTAAGGAAAATGGGAATAAAAAGGATTCTCATGCTTAGCACCCAGAAAAAGACAATTGAAATTTCTGAGACACAATGAGGAAAGAGGGTTCAGAGGATTTGAAACTCTCAGGACATTGTGGGGCAGATGGAAACAGCAAGTAACCTACTTAATGAATTTGAGTAAATAGATGGTAGGACAGGGATTGGGAGGGATGGTAACATTATTTAGTCTTACAAAGGATAGGAAGCTGTGGAGATCTGTGATTGCCCACATCCTGAAGAGATATTGCACATAGAAAAAGTGGCCATTTTGCTTAAAGTTTGTATTTTCTTGATTGTTGATGAAAAGTTGGAAATATGTTACATACATTTACTTAAATTGCCCTTATATATCAATGATTTTATGACATGACAAGTCTAGAGGACCTTTTCAAGAAGATAAAAGTACAAACTATTCTTGCTTACTTGAAAGAGGTGGGTCTATACCACAAAGCACTAGAGTAGTCATGAGTAAACCACAGACCACATGCCTAATTTTATGAAGAAAATAATGTTTATTAAAAATTTGTCATATTTTTATCACTTTTATGATGGACTCCCTGGTTTTTGGTCCGGTGTTTTCCAAATTTGCCATGTAAACACACAAATTGTCTTGCATGAATATTTGCTTTAGATTATTTCAGTTAAGTGGACAAAATCTGCGACAAACTAGGTCCAAAATCAGTATTTGCCATTTAGCCAATAGTTTCTCCATATGATTCCATCCTAAATTAGCACTCGATCAACCTTTGATGCAAAGATTATTTGAGAAAGATTATTGAATGATGTTTGGTAGCCAATTTTTTAAAAATTAAATCATTAAGATATATAACTTTTTTAAGTGTTTTAACAAAAATGTACCAATTATTCTGGGAGAGGGGGAGTATATATTATGCAGATAGGATTTCTTGTTTTTCTCCATAACATTGCATTGGTATAAATTATGAAAGACTATTGAACAGAAGTAGAAGTGCATAGACAATGTAAAGCAGATGCTTAAGAGCTTTCTTTTGTCTGATGCTGAGGAAATAACTGAGAAAAAGATA
This sequence comes from Acanthosepion esculentum, assembly GCA_964036315.1. Classification (NCBI taxonomy): domain Eukaryota; kingdom Metazoa; phylum Mollusca; class Cephalopoda; order Sepiida; family Sepiidae; genus Acanthosepion; species Acanthosepion esculentum. The sequence continues at coordinate 13,580,450 of OZ038519.1, read as the reverse complement.
AGATCCTGTTGAGAAGAAATACAAAGAAATCCTGACCTGATTTGCCATGTGTATTTTAGCTCTCCCAGCTGGAAGATGTGTTTGCAAAGCAATCAAATAGAATTCTACCAAAGTATTTACTCTCTCTGCTATGATAAAGATTCAGAGGGCTTTGTGGCGATCATTCTCTGCCTTTTATGATGGAAATATGCATGCCATTAAAAGTAGTATAAACATAAAATTAAAATATTTAAAAGTTTTCCTGAGTTGAAATAAAAAAAAAAAAAAAAGATTTCTGAAAAAAAAAATTAGTTTCCTAAGAGAAAATAAAAATAAACATTTCTATTATAAACAATTTCCATGTCTTGTTATGATATTATGGTTAGAAAACTGGACCTATATTAGATTGAGTCGTAAGTTCTGTTTTGGAGAACCAATTGTAATGATGAATGTACCATCCTAAATAACTGTTCCTTAAATTAGGTATCACAGAGGAAAATTTCAAACAGGTACTAGGTGTTATCTGATTGCATCTTCTTAATCTACATGATTAAAGAAACTTAGCAGTTTTTATTTCATCAAAATATCTCAAACCGTTTAATTTTGGCAGATTTATTTTTATTTTTACACATGTGCTCGACTTTTTTGTTTATTATGAATACAAAATACCATATTTGGACACCTATATTTTAAAAAGCAATTAAGAACAACAGTTAAAATTATACTAGCTTGTTAGGTACATAACAAAGAAATGAATAATAAAATTACAGATAGTATCACTGCATATTTCTGAAATAAATTCAGTCTGAATATGCAAATTTTATAAATCAAAACTTCTGCAATGACGTGCAAACAACTCATAACCTGAGGTTTGACATTTCATAAAACTGGAAATAAGACCCGCATTCATCCCAAATTTCAAATATCACATTATGACTATACCAGTAACATGCCTAATTTTGGGGGGAGTGATAGAATGGATATATTCTGGATTATTCCACTTCAAAATTGAAAAGAATTGCTTTTTAACCTTTTGTCACAAGGTATTTGAAAGGCCGATTTTAGACTTGCTGGAATTATGTCATAAAATGACTACTTCTTACACTAGAAATACCAAATTTCATATTTAGCCATTTCTGGGGGTGCTCTTTCCATTTATCATGGTTAAAATGACCTAAAATCAACAGATTAGAATGTATATGGAGCAGATGCTGAACAAGTACAGTCCTGACTCAACATGTACAATTTCTGGACTGTAGAGAGAGAGAAGCTTAACATACGCCAAGCAATACCCACTAATGATTACTAATAATCCGTATGAAATAAATATTACTAAGAAATAATAATAAATTAGGAAAATGAATATTAAATCATAAATTTGTATCTATAAATTGTAAATAAAATCCATTCATTAGATAATTTAAAAAGTAAGAAGATTGTTTGAAGGGGTAACTTTAAACAAAATGTTACTTTGTAACTGAAATGCTGATAATTATTGTGAGAATACTGCAAAAACATAAGACATTCTAGAATTTTTTTGTAGAATGTTTTTTTCTCATTCTTTGAATACGAACATTTTTCGATCAATAAGTCCTACGTATTTTTTTAATCTGAGCGTAAAGTAAACAAATCGATTTTTGTTTCATATTTTTTATGACGAAAACGGTTCTTAAATCCCATTTACATTTTACATATCATAGAAAATTAATATTTAAAACAAATTCTTAGCAATTTCCTTGAAAATTTCGTCCATAGAAAACATGCTGGTCGATTCTTTTGTGTCCGTGTTGACGCTGTATATTGAGTCTCGCGTGGAGTTGAAATGATGGCCGAGCGAGTTGCACATGGTTACACAAAATCGCACATGCGCAAAATGGAGCTATCGTTTCATATTTGATTTTGATTTAGTTTCATAGATTATTAAATGAGCGTTTTAATGATATATTTTATGTGTTTTTATTTTTAGAAAAAGCATTTGAATTTTACAATCAAACTTTTCATTTGAATTATTTACAAACTTCTTATTAAAATTAAAAAATATAAAATATATGAAAATGAAGCTTAGAATGTTAACTTTCAAACTAATGTGTTACCAAAATTGTAATAAACCCTGCGGAGTGCGCATATTACAAAATTTGAGGAAGTCTAAACTGCCGTCAGTGAAAACAAAATGGCCAAAATTTTGCGAAATCACCAAAATGTCTCTATTTTCAAACTGTAATGTTCCTCGCACACTGTAGTACATATAAAAATAAATAAGATAGAAACAAAGTTCATGAAATAAGCTTTTATTTGGTATGCATTATGTTTTTATGGAGATATTGAATGAAATAACACGGCGAGTTGAATATATGCATTTTTTAGTGTTTAGTTAAGAATTTCATCGGCTGTAAGCTGAGTGTTGGGATACCTACTTAAATATATCATAATAGGTGATGAAGAATGGGTTGCATGCAACAATGTTCATCACAAAAGGACAGTGGATTGACAGGGATAAATCTCCAAAAACTGAGTTCCACAGAAGAAAGGTAATGTGTATGGTGGAAACATCAGGTGTGTTTTAAGATCTCTAAATGAATAATACATTCATTTACAGATCTTAAAACAACAGTGAAACACTAAATGCACATTTATACTTCCAGCAGCTTCAACATGTCCATAAATGTTTCGTTGAAAAGCACCCTGTGTTCATAAATAGGAAAAATATGCTCTGTGACAATGCAAAACTACATTCAGTAAGAATAAGATAGGGTAACTTTTGGAACTTGGTTAGTCTGTTCTACCCCCACCCTCTATATTCACCTAACCTTGCAATAACTGATTATTTTCTTTTTTTTCTGATAAATGCTTTGATAGGAAAACTTTTGCTAATCAAAACCAAATTCAAAACTTCGTTGATAATCTTTTCACACCAAAACCCCGCAGAATTCTACTCCAAATTGCTCAAAGAGCTGAATGATAAGTGAAAGAAGTCATTGCAAATAATGGTGAATATAGAATTGAATAAAATGTAGTTTATTTTTTAAAGAATGAAGTTGATAAACAAAAACAGATTATGACCCAACCTAATAGATCATTACTAAGGGTGCCTCATGACCTTGTGCCAAAACTAAGCTAGGCTTAGTAAATAATAACAATGACGATTCTTGTTTTATTGTATTAAGAACTGATTTGAATGACATCATGTTTTCATATTGAATAATTTTAACTTGCAAACAAATATTTCCTTTTTTATTAGACTATACATTAGCAAGTATTATTCATATCTGACTAGTATTTCTTTCATCTTAATTGAATTATTTTTATTGCAACATTTACTCAGGCTGTCAATTTACAGCATTAAGTAGACATCATAGGTTGGCAATAAAGAATAAGCTCCTAGTGCAGTTTGAACACGAATCATTTTTGCTTCAGGAAAGCCTAATTGAATACACTAACTACTCTTACTGACTAACCTATATGAATCTATCACCTTTCATCAGATCTAACCTCATAAAACCGTCCTTCATTATACAACACCAGAATTCTGATTATTTTTGATCTTCTACAAGCTGTTAGATTCTCTCAGAGCAGCAAATCTATTCTTGTACTTGTATTTATATTCCTTAACTAACCCTTCCCCTCCTCCCTTTTAAGTACATTTAGTTGAAAATACTGAACTACACTAAATTTAAATCGATTTACTTTAGTCAAGCAAAATAAGGCAAAAGGTTGTAATATTTGAGATTCCCAGTAAAAAGCCCACTATTAACTGCTTGCAAGGCCTCAGTGCAAATTACTGAGTGATCAAAATTTAGATTTGTATCAATTCAAATAGTTTTATTCTTAGAGAACTTTTATATTTTTGTTTCCTTCCAATGAAGAATTGTTGATTCTTGTAGCAAAATTTCTTCTCAATTCAAAAAAGTCAGTAACAAATTCAGAAATGGTAAAAATTAAATAAATCTCAAAACTTTGCTAGACATGAAAAAAACTGTATAAAAATTTTTGATGGCTAAAATTTGTGAAAAATAAATACTTTTGTGCACTGTTTTTGATGAATGGGATGTTCATCAAAAACAATCTTTAGGATCCTCTACCCTCCTTCACATATACAAGAACATACATAGAAATAATAAAAATTATATTAAAAATGTTTTAAGTTTTACAACTTGCAACTCTGGTACTTGTCTCAAATTGTCAAATACTTTCAAATAATTGTTTTATTCTGAGTCTGTCTATATTTCTGAGATGAGGTATTATGTACAGTATTTACATTAGTCGAACTATTGTCGTCATCTTTGTTGCCATATTTGTCACAACATTTCGGCCGTTGTACGCTCCGGCCTTCTTCAGGTGGTTGGAATTTCAAACTGAACTCTTTATTTCGATCACTGAGGTAACAAAAATACAATTCCCATCTGATTCTCTTTTTGCAAATGACACATGGTTTTCTAATTTCCCAAGAAAGAGATAAAGCCATTTCCTAATTTGCTTTACTCTCATGCCAGATTTTTGATAGATAAAAATCTAGACTCTTGGTACATTGGTCCAATTTGTAGGGGTGAGGCCACCCAAGCCTTTTCTTCGCTTCCATATTACCAGGGAAAATGTCTTCCATTCTCTCTTTCTATCTCTCTATCTTCCAGTTTATATTTCATTTTGGGCTTAACCCTTTTTCTGTTTAGAATTAATGTTTAACCACTTCATAACCTCAGTGTCACAGACATGCAATCAGAATAACTTAGTCTGCTGATCAAAAACATTGATAGGTTGTGGGAACAATTAATCAGAAAAGAACAAATTATTAATTTGGGATTCCAAAGAGATACAAAATTCAAATCACAAATTCAATGTACTGATCAAGAGAATATAATTCTAAGAATACTCAAATGCAAGCACAAACCATGATGTGCATATACTATCTAAAAACAAACTAACAACATCCAAAAGGAGAACAGACATCCAAAAAAGGCTACAGGGCCTTCTTCTTCTGTACCATATTTATTTAGGACATTAACAATCATGGCTCTCCACAATTTGCAGTTTTTTGTTGCTCTTGATAAATTTTGTCTTTTTGTTATCTCTCCTGTACTCAAGCTTTCTGGATAGGTTGTGTTGTCCCTCTTACCTTCAAACTGTCCTGTGAGTATCAGATTTTCCAAGCCCTCTTTCTTTATTATGTGCCCTAGAAATTCCAACTGTCTCTTCCTGATGTTAAGTCTAAGTGTCTTTTTTGTTTCAGTGTTTTCTAAAACTTCATTGTTGCTGCTCACATGTTCAATCCTTGGTATTTTCAGCATCCTTCTGTAGAACCACATTTCTGTTGTTTCAATTTTTCTCTTCATCTGTGAGGAGATTGTCCAACATTCACTGCTATATAGAAGAACTGATACTATATAACAATTTGATATTCTTTTCTGTGCAAAAAACTAGTTTGAACCAACCACACAATTTTTTTATTTATTTTAATATTTTTCTGATAATGCAGATGGAAAAGTGAATCAGAAACAAATACATTGTCAAAGTCTTTGCCAGATTGACAATGTATTTGAAATTTTGACTTCTCCCTTCTCTCTCCAATGTGACTGAAGTTCTATTTGTATAATAAAAACATCTGGTTTGGTTTCATTTTCTACTGCTACTGAAGTCATCACCCTTCTCCTCCTTTTGCATTTTATTATTACCTTTTATTACCCTCTCAATGCAACAATGCTTATTTATAAATCAAATTTTACCTGGTAAAATGAATTCATCTTTGTGTTGATAATTTAAGTGTGGAAATTTAATTATTTTTCAAATAATAAATCTGTCCCATAATAGTTGTTATTATTTATTAAACTCGGCTTAGTTTGGCACAAGGTCACAAGTATGGGTCACCAGTGAAGATTAAACATACAAATTAGTAAAATATACTTTCTAACCATTGCTACATACTAAATTACCCTGTCCCATTTTAATTGTTATATTCAGTGTCGGGAAATATGTATACAACTATAAGAACTATTATGGGACAAAAAGGTGGTACATTTTAGTCATTTCACCCAAAGCAAAGTGATAAAGTCACTAAGACCCAATCGGTTATTGAGAATGAAAGATAATAGAGTGAAGGAAACTAAAAAAGCATTACTAAAGAGAAACAATAATAAAAAAGACAGGATTCTAGGAGACAGAAGATGATGAATGACATTGCATTTAAATTTTTGTAGATTGTAGTTAGTAGGAAAGCAAGAAACTATTAGAATAGAACTTACAGTTGTATTTAGCAACTTCAGCAGTAAAATGATGGGACCTAACTGCTAATCTAGTTGTAGATTTAAAGTCATGAAGTCAAAAGGAAAGCTTATCAGAACAATTGCCATGAAAATATTTGTAGTAAATGCAAAGTCATTGGAAAAATGACTGAAGCTGAGATATCTGGTTGGAACTGATAATATTGCAGATTCTTTGTTTTTTTGTCCAGAATCTGTAGATATATAGCAGAAATGCCAGACCAGATGTGGCAGAAATATTAAATGCATGGAGAAATGGTAGGCTTAGACAGAATCAGGTGAAAAAAATTGTCTAGCACATTGCAGTGAAACAATATTCTTAGTGGCTGACTTAGCAACAATGAAGATTTTCCAAAATAAAAACATGGATGCACACATCAATGTCTCTCCTTAGCATACAAACAAAGACTTCACTGACAACATCAAATCTATATCAGTTGTCAGCAATATTTCTTTTCCTTGGCATTAACTTTGATCAATTCTAAGATTGCTCAAACATTATAAAAAGTAAAATGATTTCATTTAATCAATATGTAACACAATCGTATTTTACAGAGAAGTATTTTTTCCAAGAGATCAATTGGCATACAATAAATTAAAGATACACCTGTTTAACTGATTTTATTGTTTATTTGTAGACAACAAAGACAATTCTCAAAGACAGAAAGGAGTTGCAATAAATTCACACTAAATGATCTTTTATAGATTAAGAAATTACTGTCATGTGTAGAAGAAAATTAAATCTTGTTATTTATTTTTCCCATAGCACAAACATTGTCATTAATCAACAAATTCAGGTCAAGTCAGTTGATTCATTTTCAAAATGTCTGCTGCATTATCATTGCTATTATACATAGAGGAAGTCATTTAAGTATAAAGTTCTCAAATGGTCACTGCTATCAGAATCAGTCACTTCCGAGTGTTTTATTTGCAGTGAATTAAAAATTATTGAGAGAATTTTTTTAAACATAAATTTGTTCATGAAAATGAATTTAATAACAACAAATGTAAATTGTTCTAATTGTTTTGATTAATATTGGGGGTGGCGTGCAGCTGATGTAATGGTTACTGGGTTAAGTCGAATCAGCAAGCTGAGTTCAAATTCTAACCTAGTCTGTCATGTTCCTTTTGTCCTTGGAAAATGCATTTAATTTTCTCTTCTCCTCTCAGCAGCCTTGGGTGACAGCTAGTCTAGGAAAACTACTCTGAATTGTGAAGAAGAAAACTCCATCATCTTTTCCAAGAAGTCAGGACAATTCAAAGACATCAAAAAGAATATGTGGGGAACTATGATCACCTACATCATGAACTAATCACAATTAGCAGCCACTTCTAAAATCACAATATATAAACCACAATATATATCCATAAACAAGGATGGATTGAATAGTTATCACGTGGACCTACTTCTGAATATAACAAAACAGAATTTTTTTAATAGTTTCTTGACTATGCTGAGAACTTAACCGATTGGGCCACAGAGGAGCGTTCGATTTTACTGGTTTTTTTAAACACAATTCTCCATGATTTTCTCTCATTCATTCATATCTGCTCAATGCCTATCCAAATGTAAACAAATGACATCATACATTATGAAATGGACAATGCCCGACAATTATTTTTCAAGACATTTTTTATGTTTATATGTTCTTGTTATAGATACAAATAATTAAGTAAATGCTCTGTTTATAATAAACAGTATTAACAACATTTACTGGCCTGAATGTCTGAGAAATTTTCATAGAAAATATGTGTTCTCCGAATGCTCCTCTGTGGCCCAATCGGTTAAGGCACGTCAAGCTATATGGCCATTCCATATAGGATACAGGTTCGATTCCTGTCAGAGGACACATATTTTATATGACAATTTCTTGGACATTCAGGCCAGTAAATGTTGTTAATACTGTTTATTATAAACAGAGTATTTACTTAAATACTTGTATCTATAAAAAGAATGTATTAACATTAAAAAAAAATGTCTTAAAAAATAATTGTCAGATTTGTCCATTTCATTATATATATATATATATATATATATATATATATATATATATATATATATATATATATAAACATAAACAGTAGTTGTAGTAGTAAGCATCTGTTTATCTTGTGAGATAAGAGTAGTGATCTGTTTAGTCAAAATTTCAGACTTTTGGAGGTCAGACTGAAATGACCTCTCCAGGCCTGTACAATAGTATATGGAGGCAATGCACTGCTCAGATGGCATAGCCTCCCTCTCATGCATACTAACAAAATCCAGAAAAATAGGCCATTACATTTTGGATAGGCTTAGTTGCAAGAGGTTGCCAGTGTTGACAGCCAACTGTCTTCGAGCCTCCACTCTGGATTTATTTCTATATCCTTTTCCATGTTTGATAATGACCTCATAACAGCAGTGCTTTAAAATCAAAGTTTTTCTTCTCTTAAATGGATTGCTTTTCTGGGCCGATGAGTTCCATCTACTTGAAGCAGCTAGTTATGAGGTGGTCAGTGGTCTGTTTCCACCCCTTCTCTGACTTAGTTGTTAGAGACTATTTGAGATGCATACCATGGGATCATATATCACCTTTTGCTATGACAACCTTTGGAATATATAATATGGTACATATATGAATATTGCATGTTTAGAACAGCCATAGGCAACCTTTTTCAGGCAGTGGGCCGCATGATCTATGGCTCATCACAAGGCAGGCTGCACTACTAAAAAGATTCAAGGTAATTTTTCGTAGTAAATACCTCAGCTATTTTCACCACAGGAGACTATGTGTATAAGCATATACCTTAGAAATGGTAAGAAAGTTTTATTTTTTGAAAAGATTTTTTATAATTAAAAAAATTGAAGTTTTGGTCTTATATTATCACTGATGACAGTGTGATTAACACGTCATTGTGTGTGATTTATTTCTAATTTATTCATTTGAAAATGAAAACATTTCTTCTTCAGAGAAAAATTCTTATGAACGTTTACTGTTTCAAAATTAACAGATGTTTACATGTATGAAAAAGAGGTTTACAAGTAGTGAAAATCGTGAATGGTTTAAAATGTTGTCAACATTACTTTCCGAAAAATTTTACAAAATTCAAGAAACATTGTAGTTTATCATTGTTTATGTATGCGATTATGTATGAGAAAATGTGTGAGTGAACAAGTGAGAATAAAACTAAATTTTAAGAAACATTATTTTCTTTATGAAATTAAGCATGCCATTTAGAAAAATCAAATTGGCCACATGTGACCCAAATACTGCAGTTTTCCCATGACTGTTTTAGAAACTCAAAAAAATTAACATTTGTTTTTTTTAAATATCTATATATAATGTTAGATAAACAAAAACACAAGAATTCAAGACCAATTTATAAGAGTCATGCATAAAGAAACACAAATATTGAAAACTTTGATAACTGGAAAACAACAGCAGAAAGAAAAAGAAGAATATAAATTAGGATTTAAGCCTAAATACAATAAAAATATTCTATCCTACAGTACATCATTTTTTTTATTATTATTTAGAAAGATAGAATTTCTAATAGAACAAATGAATTTGTAAACAATATTATTCTTATATAGAGGATTTGCTTTTATTGTGCTGTTATTAGTACTACTAAGAGTTTCAAACTATATAAGACCATGAAACAAAGATGTTTATTACTATCTGTGGACCTTATGTATCTATGGATTATTTCTATTTCATCCAATTATTATAATACTGTTGTTGTTTCTATTGTGTTCCACACTTTTATAAGTGTTACTAATCTTTTATGAATATTACTAATCTTTTATGAGTATCACTAATCTTCTATGGGTGTTACTAATCTTCTATAAGTGTTACTAATCTTTCTTGGATAAAATTTGTGACGATAGAATTTAGAAAACCCTTTTTGATGTGTGTTTAATGTTACTTAGTTCTTTGAGAAAATTGTTTAGAAGAGGAGATTAATTTGGGTCCATTAATTTTGCAGCTGATAATGCAAGAGTTTGTGTAAGAAAGTTTTATATATATATATATATATATATATATATATATATTTAAGTAACGAAAATCTTGGTAATCCGTATGGATAATCACAAGGAGGATGAAATCCTGAGAGCTCAATGTTAAGTCAGAGCAAATAATTTAATTTAAAGAAAATATATATATATATATATATATATATTTAAAGACATTTATATTATGTTTAACGTTCTTTTTATAGATACAAGTATTTAAGCAAATGCTCTGTTTTATAATAAACAGTATTAAATAACATTTACCGGCCTGAATGTCCGAGAAATTTTCATAGAAAATTTTCGTTCTCCGACAGGAATCGAACCTGTATCCTATAGGGAACCATCATTTCGCGTGATGTGCCTTAACCGTTCGGCCACAGAGAAGCGTCTGGTTAGCAAGGTCGATATATATATATATATATATATATATATATATATATATATATATATATATATATATATATATATATATATATATATATATATATATATATATAATATAAAATATATATATATATAATATGAAATATATATATATATATAATATAAAATTATATAATATGAAATATATATATATATAATATAAAATATATATATATATAATATGAAATATATATATATTTATATATATATAATATAAAATATATATATATATATAATATGAAATATATATATATATATATTATGAAATATATATATATATAATATAATATATATATATATATAAAATATATATATATATAATATGAAATATATATATATATATATATAAAATATATATATATATATAAAATATATATATATATATAATATAAAATATATATATATATATATAAAATATATATATATATATAAAATATATATATATATATAAAATATATATATATATATAAAATATATATATATATATAATATAAAATATATATATATATATATATATATATATATATATAAAATATATATATATATATATATATATATATATATATATATATATATATATATATATATATATATATATATATATATATAATATAAAATATATATATATATAATATGAAATATATATATATATATAATATAAAATTATATAATATGAAATATATATATATATAATATAAAATATATATATATATAATATAAAATATATATATATATAATATGAAATATATATATATTTATATATATATAATATAAAATATATATATATATATAATATGAAATATATATATATATATATTATGAAATATATATATATATAATATAATATATATATATATATAAAATATATATATATATAATATGAAATATATATATATATATATAAAATATATATATATATATAAAATATATATATATATATAATATAAAATATATATATATATATATAAAATATATATATATATATAAAATATATATATATATATAAAATATATATATATATATAAAATATATATATATATATAATATAAAATATATATATATATATATATATATATATATATATAAAATATATATATATATATATATATATATATATAAAATATATATATATATATAATATAAAATATATATATATATATATATAATATAAAATATATATATAATATAAAATATATATATATATCAATTGATAATTAGTAGGGATAATTCCAAGGATGACATTAATCTAAAGAGAGCTCAATGTAAGAACAGACCAATATAATAATGATTTCAGGTGATCCTTAAAAATCTATTTGGTTATAATTTATTTCATGAATATGGAAAAATATATTAATAATAATAATAATAATGTTTGACATCAGTAAAATAAAGTAAGTTAAAGTAAAGTTGTATAAGAAATATATAAAAAATATATACAAAAAATATTAATTAAAATAAAATAATTAAATAAATTAATTAAAATTAAGAGATAAATAAAGAACAATTTTAAGGAACTAAAAAGCGTATGTACATATACATACCTATACATAAATACATATACACAGATATACATATATATATATATATACAGATAAGGATAAAAATAACAATATAATAAAGATAATATAAAAATAAAATTAATTAATAATTTAAGATTATAACTGATATAGGCAAGAAAATCACACAAAAATGTGAATGTATGTACGTATACTTGTTAGTATCCATATAAAACAGAATCAACACTTCAAGTATAAATTCTCCAAAATTAATGTTATTATGGAATTTTAAATCTGTTCTTGTGTTTACTCTTGAAGATAAGTTTGTTCTATTGGTTCAATAATTCATCAGCATTATTATTATTATTATTATTATCAATTTGAAATTGTGATAACTGTAATGTGATGATGATGATGGTTTCACTGTCGAAAATGACATGACAATTCAATGTATTTAGTTTTGAATCTGATCACTCCTCTCCCTCGACCTGTTTTTTAATTTGTCCAGTCCTTAAAGAAAAAATAATTTCTAGGTTACCCTATCGGCTCATATTAATTCTTCCTTCTTTCCTTTCTTTTCCACCCTCTCGCCTCTCCTTCTCTTTCCTATCTCTCTCTCTTTCTCCCCCCACCAAATTTTTTAAAACCTTATATTGAAATTTTTATTTTTATTTTTTCCTCTTAGTATTAAAACATTTTCCTTTTCTTTTTTCTTCTCCCTTTTCCTTTCATCTGGATAAATTTATTCCATTTATTAAGAAAACGTTGGTCTGAAGAGATGAATATATTTTGGTATATTCATGAAATAAATTATAACCAAATGGATTTTTAAGGATTGTCTGGACTTATTATAATATATATATATATATATATATATATATATATATATATATATATTGAAAGAGAACAGAATCAGTGGCGATTCTAGGGGGACAGAAGGGGCCAATTCCCCCCCCCACACACACAGACTCCCCGAATTTTGGCTGGCACCTTGGTTTACCCCCACTTTTCTAAGCTTAAAATATTTATGAAACTGATCAGTCTCTGATTTTGATAAGATTTGATCTTCAGTACTTTTCCCTTTGCGTATTCTTTTTCATTTAGGTTTTTTTATTACATTCACACCTGTGAAGATCAGGCAAAATAAGGACACATATCAGTTTAGCAGCAATGATATCTCTGACTATGTTTAATACAAAGGTATTTCTAGTTTAGAGATATCAAAATAAAACTCTAATAACCAAACCCATCCACTACAGATTATCCGGTTACTGACTATACCCCAAGTCCGATAATTCAATCAAGCTTACATTTTTTGAGCTAGTAGTATGGTAAATTGACTCTGCTCTTTAAGAGGTAAATTTATTTGAATTTTGATGTAAAATAATTTACATTAACTTTGTGTGTTAACCTGGGTTTGTGTCAATCCAGCTGCCCTATTTGATGTTTTGTTTCAGGGTCATGGAGAAATTATATTATTTAAATTATTTCCTTATTTCAAAATAGCTTCTTGATCATATGGCTGGAGTTTGCTGAAAACATAGATTAATTTTTTAGCTGATTTTTGTATGCCTCCAGTAGCCCCAGCATTTTGAATGATTTCGTTGAATTATTTTATTTTTGCATTTATTTTTTTCTTGCATTTATTTTTTGTGCTTCAAAACAGTTTTGTAGAGGAAAAAAATCAGAGCAGACAAATTACACTGTTCTGCTAATATTTTTTTTTGTTTTTTTCTTTTTTTAAGCTTATCACCCCAAGCAAGGCTGGAAGCCACTAGCACGCAAGGGGTTACAGAAGGTTTGGAGGAAGAGCAGATAGGAGTGGTAAAGGAGGGGATGTGGAGAAAGAAAGTGGATCGATCAAGGCAAGGGGGTTACAGAAGATTTGGAGCGAGAGCAGATAGCAATGAAAGGTGAAAGGATGTGGAGAAGGGAAGTGGATAGATCAAGGCAACTGGAGATGTCGATTGACGCTACACTTAAATAGTTGGAGATTGTATTTGTCAGGGAAACAGGAATAAGGAAGGGAGTTCCACAGGCGAGATGTGTGAGACATGAAGCTATTGGAGTAGAAGAGACGTCTACATCTAACAGTTTCAATGGTGAAGGGGTGGGAACAGGATGCCAGCCTCGTAGGACGTTTAAATTCACGAGGCCTAGGGACAAGCGAAAGCAGCTCATCGGAGCAATTACCATGAAAGTATTTGTAAAAAAGACAGAGCGAGGCAACGGCGCGTCTGTGAGAGAGCAACTGCAGAAAAAATGACAGATCAGGGCCAATTACATTGCATATCCGTCTCTGGATCTTATCAAGAACCCTGAAGCAAACAGCAGGGGCTCCAGACCATATATGGCAGCAATACTCCATGCAATACTCCATGTATTGACGTTAGTATTAACCCTTTGATTTTGTTTTGAAGTTAACCTCTCTCTTGTGGTCCAAAAGCTTGAGAGTGGAAAAGATGGCAAGAATAGTTTAGAACTCCACTACTATGAATGAAAAGTTATTCCATTTAATTTAGTGAAGTAACATAATTATACTAAAACTCATTCCTAAATTGTGTATACAATAGTGGTGTAGTATGAAAATAAAGACACAGCTTGAATTTGCCCCCCCCCTCCTCAGCAGAAAAATTTCTGCTCTCAAGTGCAAATATTATCAATGTATATGGTTAGTTTAGTTATTTCATTTTCTGAGAGCATTTATTTGAATGAATGAATATTTGCTGCTTATATACACCCCACTCTTACAACTTTTCATAATGCTAATAATGATGAGGAAACATATGGGTAATTTTAACAAAACAAGATAAGGAATTTTATTTACAAATTTACGTTTGAAGTTGTTCAGTAGTTCATTTAAGGAAAATAATTCAGAAATTTTTAAGTCTGTAATTTTAACAAATTGTCATGAAGAGGAAATGTTCATATAACAGATTAAATGATCTGATACAAAATAATATTCAAAAATGTTTAAAATAAAGGTAAGAGAATTCATTGCTCTCAGAAGGGATATATCAAAAGTAGATGAAGCAAGCTAGTTTGAAATACTTAGCTTTCTTAGATTGTTGAAAGAAAATA
The DNA here is from genome assembly GCA_964036315.1 of Acanthosepion esculentum. Lineage (NCBI taxonomy): Eukaryota > Metazoa > Mollusca > Cephalopoda > Sepiida > Sepiidae > Acanthosepion > Acanthosepion esculentum. The sequence goes on along the minus strand of OZ038519.1, from coordinate 13,565,229 downwards.
TTTTTAACATCCCATGTGCTTGGTTAAAAGCCAATAATATAATTGGTGAGTAATTTTACACTGGCAAAAACTTCAATGCTGGACAAAACAGAAACAAAATTTTTCACATGACATCACTCTTCTTATTAATTTAAATTTTCTCCTCAAAAGGAATTTTGCATAGGCTTGCAAATTTCTTTTCTTTCTTCTTCTTAGTTCAATGGCTAATTTCTACAAGGTTTTCATTAGTCCAAAAACAATTTCATATAGGCTCTCAAATTTATTTACATTTTCTTCTCAGCTCACTGGTCAATCTCTATGAAGGCAAGGTTTTCATTTGTTCAAAGAAAATTTCACATGTGCTCCAAAATTCCTTTTCTTAATTTTCCTTAGTCCTCTGAATTTGGAGTTATTATTTCATACATACTACATCACTTCTCTTCCCAGATTTGATAGAGTCCTTTAGTACATTAATAGTAGTGGTATATATTGTCTCTTTTCCAAGTAACCCATTTGTCAGACTTAGTTCTTGTTGTTTTGCTGCCTTGTCTACAGAGTCCTGTTGATATTTGGTAAGGTATCTCTTCATGCTGGCATAACTTTATCAATATTAGGTACTTTTACCATTTCTGAGATAATTGCTAGTTTCAATTGGTTTATGGAAGCATTGCTATTCACATCTTATGCAGTTGTAATAGTGAAGTACTTGTTATTGCCGTTAACTACTTTATATGAACCTGAAAATTAAGTCACTAAAGTTTGGCATTCATTTTCTGTAAAAATTTGTTGCAGATTTGAATTAAGCCACAACAAAGAAAAAGGCAAGAAAGGATGTTTAATATAAAATATTTTTATTTTTGTGACTTTACAACTAAATTTTTCTCAGCATGTATGAATGTTAAAGTTCCTTGTTTGTAATTATTGGTTAAGATGAAAAGAAATATGATTTCTCTGCATGTGAAAAAAAGAAGCAAGAGAGAAAATAACGAGAAAAGTGTAAGTGTAATGTAGCTTGGAGATGAAAAGTGTATTGCCATGTAGCTTGGTGAGGAAGCATGTTTAATGCTATATAGTTTGGTGGGGAAGGGTGTTGAATGTCACATAGGTTGGTGAGGAAAATTGGTGAATGAGTAACAAAATTTCCTTTAAGCTGCGCCACCATGTTGTTGCATGTATCTCCTTACTGGTTTTGTCTGTCTAGAGATTTCACTTAAATACTCTTCTTGTTTTTAATTGTTGCCGGGAACATGATCCATTGGTTTTAAAATATTAAATATTAATTTTCAAAGGATTAACTTATTAACCAGAAGGATGCGTGAATCCTCTGACTCAGAAACCTTTTTTTTGTCATTTGACTGTCTTGGTGTTTGTTCCACAAGTTGGGTGAGGGATAGAGATATTAATGAGTGTATTATTAATATGTTATGTATGTTTTGTATTGTTTAGGCCAAGTGACTTTCCTACCAGATTTGCTCACTCTCTGTGTTGAATGTTTTTTTAGCTGTTGAATTATTTGTTGTTTGTTGTGAATCTCCTTATTAGTTAGAGTTAATTGGTTGGTTGAGTATTTTGTAGTGTAGTATTGTCTGGGAATTGTGCTGCTGAAGGTTATTGTTCTGTACTAAAAGAGTACTTGTCTTGGTGAATATATGCAGGTTTTGTTCTATCTATGGACAGTCTCTTTTACGGTCTTTGATAATTGTGAAATAATTCTCGTGTCTTTCAAAGACTTGATGTGGTCCAGAGTAGATTGGGAATAATGGCTTCTTTATTGTGTCATTACGAAGAAAAACGTATTCACAGGTCTTTTTTAACTTAATATATATCTTAAATAAAAGTAATCAAATCATATAATTTTATATTTTTAAGCTTGTTATTAGTTTGTTTACAGAAAGGCTACAAACAAAAATGATCTGATCAGTTTCTACTCAAACCACTCTTCTAAAATTAAATCTGGAATTATTATAGGTTTTTATCTGAGAGCATTAAGAAACTGCAGTCCCAATATTTACTTAAAGAAGAAACATACATAAAAAACACATTCAAAAACCTACAATACCCATATCATTTCATCCACAATGCAAGAAGAAAAGCATACAAAATATACAACCAAAACAAAAATAACATAATCTGCAATAATAAATTACATGAAAACAGATGCATAATACTACTGAGCAATTCTGTCACGTCCACTATCCAGAACAACCTATCCCATCTAAATAATCTTAAAATAGTCACAAACACTTCCAAAACCATTATGGATATACTCAGATCCTCAAACACTAATAGCGATAATATTTCTGAAGCAGGCATTTATAAAATAAAACTGTTCCTCCCAATATATTGGGGAAACAAGTAGAAATTTAAAAAAACGCATTTATGAGCACAAAAGAGATCTCACAAAAAACAACTTAACTAATGCACTAGTCATACATAGAAATAAATTCAACCACAATTTTTATTTTAAAAATGCTACTCAAAAAAAAAAAAAAGAAAATAACTCACTCAGAAAGAAAATCCTCAAGAGTGCTGCCATTGAATATTATCCAAATATTAATCTACGCCCAGGCTTTTTCCCTATTTCACCTTTCCTAACTACTCTCCCAAGCAAATGTACACAAGAAATCAAAAGAAAATGGTTGAATCCGTCAACACAATATTAAAAACAATATCTCCACATGTGACAGTACTTGATGTAATTTTCAGTTAACAGTACGAATATAATAGCGTTCTCTAAATTCTTCCTGTTGCTAAGGACATTTTGTTATTATTAGTTACTTTGTTTAATAAATTCATTTCGTTTTTGCCTTGAAAAAGTCCACATTGGATGAAATGTGTTGGCTAATATTAGTTTTCCTATTGTCTTTTACATTTATAAATTACTTTCATTGTTTAACAGAATTTTTTTTTAATGCTGATAATTTTTTTTTACTTACAAAAAGAAAAACAATGGGAATATTTTTTTTAATTCAAGGTAAAAATACTTATCCAACAAATTCTAATAAATAATATTGTCAAAGCATTAATATTTTTTCTATTGCACAATAAAATCTTAGTCAGAAACTTAAAAGCAATAAGTTTTAAATGTACAATTTAAAAAAAAATTAAACCAAGAATTTTAATCAAGTGAATTTAAAAGCATTTCTTTTTTATTCTATAAACATTTATCAGATAACTAGCATATAACATGGAAAACAGAATTTTTTCATGTGAATAAAAACAGAGTTGTGGAAATTATTATAACTCCATTTGTATTAAATATAGGGTGGGGCAGAAAGTTTGCCTCGATTTCAACGGTTAATAAAAAACAAACATGTGAAAATAAAAGAAAAAACTTTGTGTCTCTAGGAAGTATATTATATGCCATTTATCTTCTTTCATGACCTGGAGTGGAGGGCAAAGTTTTTTCTCTTATGATCATGTGTTTGTTTTTTTTTTTGTTTTTTATTAACCTTTGAAATTGAGGCAACCTTTCTGACCCACCCTGTATGATACAAACAATCCCCATCCTCTATGTTGGGCTTCTGGCAGAAGTTAATTATTATATAAATTCTTGGCAGAGAAAAGACAATTGAAATAGAGGTGATTATTTAAGAAAAAAACAAGGGAATATTTTAAATGAATTAAAAAAGAAAGATAAAGGTTAAAGTGATATTCTAATCAGTTTATGATGCAATACTGAAGAAGATTCATATAATTGTCAAGTACATCATCACAATTCTGTCTTTTAAAATCAAAGCAGGAAATGATGAGAAGACAAAATTTAACAGGAATGAACATTTATTTCTGAGGTGCATTAGGCACATGCACAAAAAAAAAATGGGGTGGGGAGTGTCACCAGATTTAACAGGGTAATTAGTTGATTATCAGACATTTGTAGTGAGAGCATATCAAAATAGTAGCTTTTATTTTTATCTTCCAGTAGATATGTTAATTTGTTAAGAGAACAGAATAATTTCATTGAACATGTGAATACACACAATCTACAAGTCTAAACACAACTACTTGCCTAAACAGGAAAATGCAAAAAAACTTCACTGGAAATGACAATGTATTAAATACTTAACTCAAAAAAGTTGTTGAAACTGACAGAAAAAAATATGTAAAATTCTTGTTTTTATAACCCTTTTTGGTTTAATCTGTTCTTCTGTTCAGTGTCAACTCAAAAACTAAAAAAAGATTTATCGATAGATTGGCAAGACTTCTTGGGAATAATTTCCTGTTATCTTCTCCAGTTCTGAATTTAGTATAGCCCTTCTAAACTGACAGCCATCCAAACCTGGTGGGTCTAATCTACACTTATTTAATCCATAGCAGAGGGTCAGGAATGGAGAAATTCATGTCTTTTCCAAGGACATTTGCGCAGAAGTGAAAGCAACAGACCAAATTGGAATTTAAACTCAACTTGCCAATTTCACTTTTGACACTGATAACTGGTGCACTACCAACACACCCCCTCTCATTCCATCTGAAAAAATATCTACTAAGGCCAGAATAGTGAAGTAGTTATTGAGAATAAAACTCAACACACAAACATTAGTCTGTGAGAGGAGCTGCCCTCTTTGGCAGACACCCCGTGTGTGTGTGTGTGTGTGTGTGTGTGTGTGTGTATGAATGAAGAGAGAGCAACAAGGGTTGACCATAAGGAGAGGGGAGAATCAGATAAGGATGAAAACCAAATATGATTTGGTTCTATTAACACAGAACCCATATTATATATATAAAATTTATTTAGGCAGCAATCCTTCATTTATACATTTCAATAAAGGCAGACTATAATTAAGCTATTTAATTTTTCTTGTGTTTGAACAAGTGTTTTCATTTCTGGACACAGTGTGTGTAGAAACTGTCCAAATGTTCTGTAATTCTGAGCACTTTTGGTTAAACTTTTAGCCATTACCAAGGATTTTATTTTTGCATTTTAATTGGGCGTATGTGTTTTATGTTTCTAGGGTTATGGGGGATGTTTTATTTTCTGAACACAGCACATTGTAGCCATGTTCATAGTTAAGATTATTAAGTGTTGGCTTTTTTCTTTTTTATTATTAAGGCTTCCATTACTTTTAATCTTTTTTTACATGTGGATAGTTATTGTTTGAATTTTTTTACTAGTCTGTTTTGTATGAAGTCTGGTAAGTTTGTGTGTGTTTAAATGGATTCTAATAGAGCTATGGTCATATAGGTGTAACGTAAGGCATGTGGTAGTGTGACCAATGTAATTATTTATGAATTCAGTTTGATCAGGAACACAGTTCCTTAAGAGGCATTTGAACTCAGATAATGTTCATTTGTTGTAATTTTGATGTTGCTGGTGTGTTGTTATTTTTGTGGGTAAGGTTAGCTGTTTAAAATTTTTTGTAGTAGATAATTAGATTTTTTTTTTTTGTTTGGATCAATTGCGTCCAGAGAAGAAAACACTTGTCCAAACACAAAAAAAAATTAAATAAAAAGCTTAATCTGAGTACCTTGTCTGTCATCTTTAATGAAACGTGTGTGCGTGTATTGTATATATATATATATATATATATATATATATATATATTCCCAAGGGTAGAGAAAAGATCATATAATTTTGGTATATATTTTTTTTTTAATTACAGAAATGCACTAAAATGATTTGCTTTAAATCTTAAGTCACTGAGTTCCAAATAGTTTGTTTTTTTAAAAAAAAAAAAAAAACTTTGAGGAAATATTTAGATTTGTGACAGAGAAAAGAATCACTTTCAAGAAATATTTTTCAATTAAGTATTATGTAAAAACACTATGCTTCAAAGCATTTTCAAAGTAAATGAAAAAAAAAAAAAAAAAAAAAAAAAAAAAAATCAAAATTACAATCAATTTTTGATAGTCATTTAAATTACCATTTGTGTTTAAGATAAATTATCACTTACCTGCCCATAAAAGTAAAATGGTAAAAGTTGCCCATGACTATCTGTTTAATTCTTCTTAAAAGTTTTTTTAAAATTTTTGATTGTCCCTTTACTTTTATATGCACATTAAAAGGCCTGAAAACATATTAATAAAAAAATTATAGTAAAGAAAAGACTAGGATAAAAATAGGATTTTATATATATATATATATATATATCAAATCATATTTTGAATTCAGTGTTCTCCTTCCCCTAGACTGGTTGCCACCCAGTTTGTCCTAGTATTTATGCATAGCTGGGAAGGTGGAGAAGGGAAGGAATACTTTTCTCCAGAAGTAAGTGAATGCAACGAACTTGACTGGAATTCAAATTGAGCTCTCCAATTCCTCAATCCTAGATGCTATGCATTACACCATTATGTGCACCATTTGGCTCTTCTAAAAATGTGGGGTTCATTCTACACAAGCCTTCACCAATAGAATCAAATGTAGTCTGGCTGTTCAGTCCTAAGAACTGCACTGCTGTACCTTTACGTTGAAAGGGGTGTGTGTGTATGTACACGAATGAGAGGTGTATGAATGTTTGAAGCATGTTTTGCAGTGGATTTTATTTTTAGAATGCATGATACATAAAAAATAAAAACATTTTGATGAGATTGAATAAATGAGAAAGCTATCAGTCTGTATTTATCAATTTTAATATTAGAGAATATTAAACTTATATTTGTTTTTTAAATATTAAAGTTGTACTTTTAAAAATACAGTATAAAAATGTAAAATGAGACAAAACTTTGATTTTGAAAATGGTTTTAATATTTGTTTTAATCAAAAAATTTCAACTACAATTTTTATTTTTTTTTGTATTTTTATTTTCAAATATAAAAAGGTTGTATAAAGGAATGGTTTCAAAGATGTTCTCTTCTTTCACAATTACTCAAAAAAAAAAAAAAAGAAAAAAAAAGACAAGTGTGTGTATATGATTATTAATCTTAACTATGTCATCCTTGAAAATATATCATGGATAGATATTTCATTAAGCTAAGAAGAATCAAGGAATACTTTGATAGGTTTTCAATTCTAAGGAAAGTCATACACTATACAGTCAATGTTTTCATATTTATATAAAAACATTCACATGCATTGCATTCATTTGCAAACAAATAAAGAAAAAGAAATTTCAATATTTTCTCTTTGTGCATTATTTACCTAAGTGGAATTCAAATTACGGTTATACACATTTTATTAATCATAAAATAGGGAATAATTTGGAAATCTTATGTAAAACTGAATAAATGAGAAAAAAAAATATGAAAAATATCCAAAAGCAATTTAAAAAAGGTTTTCAGTTTTGCAGGGGACAAAATAAAAATTAGCATTGTTTTTTATGAAAATTTGAGTGAATTAAGAAAAAAAAAAAACAACATTTTTTTTTAAAATCTATATACACACACTTTCCAACAAAAGTACATTTTTTTTTAAACATTTGTCATTGTGATTCTTACTTTTCAGCATCACAAAGATATATATATATATATATATATATATATATATATATATATATATATATATAAACAGCCATTTGAATTTTTAAAGTCACATCATTGAGCACCTGAAAAGAATGTAGTTTCCAAGACTACCACACTTACAAATGCTCATGGCAGGGTTAGGGTTAGTTAAATATTAAAAGCCAAGTATTTATATGAAAATCATAAAATTACATTATTTCTCACACATTTTTTTCCTGACTGGTTATTATTTTTGCTCCTAACAAACAATTATCTATGAACAGAGAAAAAATTCTTAAACATATAACCTAAAATAAAAAGAATGTATATTTTAGAAAATCCCATGCTAACAATTATTCTTTAATCATTTAAGTTTTACAAAAAATAATCCATATGAAGTGCAACATCATAAAACTTTGAAACTTTCCTCAGGGAAGCTATATTTCCGACTGGCTCAAATATGCAAGAGTCAAATTATGTTTATATTCTTGCATAAAAAGCAAGAATATAGACTGAGATATCTTTTTTAAATATTTATTTTTCCACATCTTTAGTAAACAAATTTGACTAAGCATGTTGCAGGTCGTGAAAATAATTTTTTGAAATATTCAAGAGATATTTTGCATAATTTAACATTCTTTAAACACACACACACACACACATACGAGAGAGAGAGAGAGAGGGTAATAAAAAAAAAACAACAAAAAATAGAACAGATTCCTGTAGAAAATTTTAAATAATTTCCAATTATAATATTGCTAAAAGAAAAAAAGAAAAAAAAAATTCAAAATTCAGATTTGAGAATATAAATATGTAGATATGTAAATGTATACACCCAGAATTCAAAATATATAAACAAGAATATCTTGGTATATGTCGATATGTGCATATATTTTCAGATTAATTACTATCCAAGTATTTATGGCATAATAATTAAAAGTTCATATATAAACAAGTTTTTTTTCCTTACTATATTTCCCCTTATGTTGTTTTCCTTAATGAATTTTCAAAAGTAATTAACTACATCATAAAAGAGATCTATAATGATAATAAAAAAAAAATTTAAAGGAAGAAGATGATACACTCTAAAAACTATATAAAAGTGTTCAAATTACTTATACATATAGCTGGTAATAAAAATTACCTCTCAAAAGTATTTTAACCAAAAGACAAAAGGTTTTGGCTAAAATGCCAAGACGTGCTATTTAGTAGATTGCAGCTGATAGCTACAAGTCTTCCAACATCTGTTCAAATATTATTTTCACAATTTTCATTTTTATTAGATAAAATTATTAAAGTAACTAACTTCAAAATGTTATAGAAGACTGATTATAGAGGCATTGGTAAATCGGCTAAATATATTTTTGTTTGCATATAATCAAAGACTGCATGTAAAATCATTTCATTTGATTATTTGACTTACTTTCAAAATATTCTTTGCAGGTCTATATACTAGGTCTATCTGAAAAGTAATGTGTTGTGTGAGCTATGGGTGAAATAGGTATAGGAGGATTGTGTTATCATCTAACATGATGTTTTGGGAGTAAAGAACTATAATCTTAACTTTATGCAACCATTGCCTTTTTTTAACCCCTCCTCTTTTTCAGGTCCTTCAGGTATAAGCACTGAGGAATGAACAATGAAAAACAAATAATGAATAAACCCAAAATTTTTGGTCCAGTTGGGGAAAACTCCATCCCAAGCACTTGAATTGCTTCAGCAAGTATATGGAGATAACACCATGTCATGCACACATCTTTTAGAGTGGCACAAAGGGACAGACCTCGTATATTTATGTGATATTCTATACAGTCATATAAATGTATTTCTATTTTTTTTATTAGTCTTTCTATTAAAAATATACACAAAATAATATACATTTAGATATATTTATATATATGTACATCATTTGAAACATTGTATGCTTTCATAAATATAACAACTAATATTAGATCAAAATTTGACACCATTTTAAAGTCTATTCTGAGATCAACAAAATGAGTTTTTGCTGATATCCTTTCTTCATATATTTTAAATATTCTAAAGCAATTTTGGGTTAATAGATAAGGAAACAGAATTTTAAGAACATTTAGTTTATCCTTTTGAGACTGGATTATTTCTGCTGGAGGCTGATGTGATCAAATAATAACTGTTTTGAAACGGACTTAATTATGAATCGATGAAAAAATGTTTAATTCTTATGTATTCCTACAGCATTTTTAAATTTACACTTTTAGTGGTTTAAAAAAGTTATGCCCATAACATCTACTTCACTCATCATGAGAAGAAATCTTGTGTGTGTGTGTATGTATATACATATTCATAAGGATATTTATGAAATAACTGAAGTATTAATTCTATGACAGAATTGGTTTAAGCATTTTTAACATTTATTTTATCTGATTTTTATGAGTTTCTTTATGTTCCTAACAAATATTTTAACAGAATTATTTACACATTTTCCCCCTCAACACAAAGTTAAATACTGTATAATCCTGTCTTATTAATGGATTGCTAACCCATTAATTGTGGTAGAATTTTTTTTGTCATTTGAGTCATTGAACTGTAATTCCAGTCACCTGAAGGGAATGGGTTAAATTATTGATTCTTATTTCCACCTTTAATCAAATCAACTACAGTAGTAATTGCAATAAGTGAGAGATTCCATTTTTAGTTCTAACTGAAACATAGTTTAGCTGGATAAAAAGAGATGAAGCAAAAGTAATTGAAAGAGAAAATAGGTAATTAAAATGAAAATATATTCAAGAAATGGAAAATAATGTAATTTTCCTTAAAAGTTTAATGAATTTAGAAAAGAACCTTATTAAATGATATTTCTTTACATTGTCACTGATATTGTCTACTGTATATTAAGATGCAATTATATTTTTGTGGTTTCCAAAGACTTTTAAAGTGGATGATTCCATTTTTTTTAAACATTTACTTTAAATTTTGTATAATGGTATTTTATCAATTTTAAAATAGCAACCAACACATAGTATTATGCCTTTTTATATTTTCAAAACATTCACTTTTTCTAAAAAAGTGGAAGTTTCAGAAAAATTCCAATTGTTCACAAAGAAATTATTTACCACTCCCGATAGCACCAGTAAGAAGAAGCACGTTTATGGTTCAGATTTCTTTTATTTTCTTCCTGAACAATGAACAACTTGTGCAAAATGTCAAGAAAATTTAACTCAAAAATTATGTTTCTTTTGTAGCAAATATTGTTTCTTTATTTTATTCTTATTTCAAAGTTATTTTCAATTTGATAGGGAATGAGAAAATGATATAAAGATACAAATGAAACAAGTCAATTATAATAATCGAAATAAAAAGTGAAAATATTGTTCACTAAAAGACACTAATCATAAGAGATACTAATAATGAGAATTAAAAGAGACAGAAAAAAGGAAAATTAAAAGAAATAAAGAATTTGCAAGTTTTATTCTGATGAGAATCTATGAGAAGTTGATCAGCTTTAATAAAAAATCTTGTCACAAAAAAAAAAATCTGTCGTCTGAGCAAGAATTAAAGGGAAAATTAGAATTAATTGAAGACTTGTATATATTTCTGTAAATAATGTCACTTATCTTTAAAATCCATTTTAAAGATAGTTGTAAAAGCTCAGATCTAGAAAGAATATTTGAAACTTAATTCTAATAGAAAAAAAAATGTTTAAAAGTGGTTAAATAATTAAAATAATAAATAATAATGGAATTGTATTTGCTTAACAACAAAATAGAAGGTAATAAGCAAAAGAATCCAGAAAAAAAAAACTGATCAATGAAAGAAAAGAAATAAAAAAGTTAAAATATGTAAGAGAAAAGGGATGAACATGGTGAGGGAAGAGAATGACAGGAACTAAAATGATAAGAGAATCACTCAAGACAGTAATTAAAAAAATAAATTGGTCCATTTGTTATAGCCAAGCAGCAGAAATTAACCTCAACCTCCTAAAAAAAAAGGAGAAAATAATTGTAAAAGGCTAGCAGGCAAACCAGCAGATCATTCGATACGAAGTCAAGAGGAGAATGAGAATCAAAAATTAAGATTCCCCGCCCAACTTTCTCTTACTTAATATTTCTGCTTTTTGACTTTTTTTAAAAATTTTCTTTTACAAAAATAACTCCTTACTGTGATATTTCTTTTAGAAATATTTTATATTTTGTAAAAAAAAGAAAAAAAAAGAAGTCATTTTATAAAATTCCTCACCTCTTCTGTTTCATGAGTAATCTACTATACTAGAAAGATAATAATAGTAAAGTACTAATGATTATAATAATAGAAGCAACTAAATATGCTATACTAATTAGGCGAGTTAATAATTAGAAACAATTAGAGAATGGATCGTAAAATTAATAATAAATAATAATTAAATATTAAGAGATATTTTTAGTTTATCATCTTAATGCAAAGTGGTAAATCAGGATTGTGTGAAAATATCTATATAGATATGATTATGTACACATACAACCCAGTAGATATAACTAGCTATATAAGTATTATTAAGAACAGATGTATAAGTAATAGAAATTGCTGTTATATACTTAATTCAATAACCAAAGAGACAAGTTTAAAATGTAATTTGTTTGGCTTCTAATCAAAACCTTGTTAATTATTTAAGATTGAAGTTTATACTACAGATATTAACTTAAAGAAAACAAGAGTTGTAATAAGCTGAATTTTAAGAATAGGAATAATTTGAATAAAATTTATAGATTTGATTGTAATATTAACTCACAAGGCAATATCATGGCAATACTATATACTATATGATGCTAATATTAAAAAAAAAAAGAAAAAAAAAGAAAAGGGCAAACAACAGTAAATAATTATAAACTGTTCATTACTGTATCATTTGTATTGAAATATATAATTTCTATTTACCTTCTAAAAGAAAAAAAAAGAAAAAAAAAGAAATTTAACCCAAACCAAAAAAAAAAAAAAGCAAAGAAATGAGAAAAACTAAAAAAAAAAAAAAAATTGTCCCATCCCCACCCCCCATTTATTATTTTTACAATACAACAACAGCACTGTCCTTATCTTCTTTTGTGATATGGTCATGAATCTCATCTTCATCATCTGGTTCAGTAATATCGCTATCAAAAGACTTGGTTGCTTGGTGTGAATTTTGAGAAGTGTTAGACATCTGTGAATATCGGCCATAGCCTCCACGCTGTGGTGCTAGAGTTAGTCTTTGATTAACTGGTTTTACAGTGATGATAAGATTTGCACTGTTAGCAACCATCATGTCTGTCACTTGATCGAGGGTTTTACCAGTGACCTCGATACCATTCACTTCCAAGACTTCATCATTAACAGCCAATAAACCAGTGCTCTCAGCCAATCCGCCGGGGACCAACCGAGAAATAAAGATTCCAGGAACCTTTTCAACACCACTTGGAGTTACTCTGAAACTTGTGCCATCACGAATGTAAAATCCCAAAGGTTTGTCAGAACCATTTTTCATAAGTTTAACTCGCCTGTGAGTTTCTGGAACAATGTCCACATCAATGATGGCAGAAACTCGTCGAAATTCTTCAGGCAAACCGATTTTTAATCGAGGTTTTGGTGATGATTCTGCTCCACTTTTTATAAGTTTGCTGATAGGATTACGTCGTTTCACGGGGCCATTTCCATAACCGTTCACTTCACCATAACTTTCACCTGAGAAGAAAAAAATAAATATATATTAGTAACCCCAGTTTTTTTTTTTTTTTATATAAACTTTCTAGATTTGTGAAAATTTGTCATTTCTGAAACTTAAGAGTAATTCATAAAAGATAAATAAGATATATATATTTATATGTACTTGATGAAAGCACAATTATATTTTTCAAAAGACAATATATTGTTGGGAAAGAAAAAAAAATCCTTTTCTGTCTCATTATCTCCTACTTGACTGTTCCTTTAATGATTAAAATTTGAAATATACATGCTGAAGAAAATAGAAAGAAAAAAACTTATCTGGTTGTAAGGTTTCACAATTTTACCCAAAAGTTCAAGATAGGGTCTAAATAAAAGGCTTAAAGTTTATCTTTTTCAGTAGTTAAAAATAGAATGCAATAAATCTTTTCTAACAGCAGGTCATTTGCAATGATGAGAATTCCTGTCATTTGCATGTTAATATTTTCTATGAAGAAATTTCTCATGCCAGAAAATGAGGCAATGTAGGTCAGTGCAAATTATTAAGTTGAGTTACAAATAAAACCAATAAGGTTACAAAATAGACCAATAAAGAATCAGTTTTTGAGGAAGCAAGCGAGAACAAAATGGAGATACTTTTGTAAAATCCTGAGAGCAAATTAATCAGGTTTGGCCAAAGACAAAAATCGTTTCTTTTGTTGGAATGCAGAATTAAAAATATATTATTCAATGAATACATTTAAGTTATAATCAGTTGCCCAACTTCCTTAAAGAGTTCATACTTAAAATGGCTGCTCATCTAATAAGACAATTGATGTTTTTTTCATGCATTTACTTTAATGGCAACAAATTCAATTACCTACCAGACTAATTGTTATTCAATTTGTGTGATCACATAAGAATTGATGCATTAACAATAAGTACTTACCTTTTCGCTGTACTTGTAACCGTAGTAATGGACGGGCGGTGGATACAGCTTTTAAGAAGTTATCATTATTATTTATTGGCAGGAGGTCTCCATGTGTTGGGTCTGTGTATGTGATAACAAATGGAATGCTTTGAAGGTGATGAAGAGTTTCCACTAAATTGTTGAAATGGTCAAACTCAGCATTTTCAGTCTTGTTGATAGAAAAACGCCGAAATTCAGCATCAAACTGGAGAGAGAAAGAAAAAAAAATATGAATCAATGGAATTATATTCAATTTGACACCATTGTTATATTAAGGGAAGATTTAGCAAATGTAATATTTCCAAGAATTTTACATCATTAAAATAGAATTAAAAGATTATATTTTAATTTTATCTTGTTTTACGACTTTATTACAAGGGTAAAAGAAACTGTCTAACACTTGTGTATTAATTGTATAATACTTGTGCCTTGCAACACACTTCAAAAGAAAAAAAAAAAAAAAGCTTCACTTAAAAATATAAAACAAATCAAATGGAAAAAGCTAGAAAACATATCTCCATCTCTTCACTTTCCCACACCTTATTTCCCCTTTTCCCTTGTGTGTTTTTTCTACCAATTTTGTTGTCTTTGACAATTGATAATACTTCTTACAGAGAACACAAATGTTACACTGATCCTAAAAGTGTTGGGAAGCAACTCTGATGCTAGGCAGAGAATACAAATTTTCAGCAGGAATGCCAATCCAAATAAAGTTATTTTTCATGCTTACTAAAGAATAAGTAGGAACGCTTCAAAATCAGATTCATTTAATACAAAAATGGAAAAAAATTTTTTAAAATAAAGGAAAAAGTTAAATATTTTATCTAAAAATCTTGTGATTTCAGTTAAACATTTTACATTATATCTGTTCAAAGATGATTGGAGAACAGGTTAGTTAAAACTGCTTAAGAAAAAAAAAAATCACCTCATTTACTTGTTGACCATTAGTGATATGAACACTGATGTGCCAAAAGTCAGGGCAGCAGTATATAAAGGTAATGATTGATGGTGTCACCATACATTGACATCAAGAGAATGCAGAGACCTATATCAGTTGTACCCTGACATCTGGTAAATCATTGCAAATACAATCTTAGCTGCTCATAGTAAAGCAATGTCAATTATAAGAGTTTAAATGGAGCAACACAGGTCTCACAGACAGGATATTCCATTTCTGAAATTTGAGGGACATTGTACTTTACTCTATGTTAGCACATGTGTGCTAGGAATACCACGTGGAAGCCATTGCTGTTCACTGTGGATAGTTCAGTGACTGACCATAGATCCTCAATGGTCATAACCAGAAGGTCTGGCTAGAGTTGTCTATGGTTTAAAAAAAACAAAACAAAAACAACACTGGATCAAATGATGTCCACATTTAGTGGAGGAGGTACCAAACCTCCAATAGGTTAGTTCAGTGTTCTTTAGCTTCTTTATAGGACATAGGAGCAGAAAACCCACCAAGGCACGCCTGTTAATATCATAACACCAAACAGTGCCTCACCAAGGCTCATGCCATCATTAATTGAATCCTGAAGAACTGGCAATGAGTCATGATTAGGTGTTACAGGTTGATGCTACGGTCAGCAGATCATATGAGGTTATAGACTCCAACCTGTTAACAAGGAACCATGCATAATGGTATAGGATGTGTTCACATGGCATTGCATGGGTTGGGTTCAGTAGTTTAATGTCCTTGACTAGTAATTGTTATGTTACACAGCTTTGTGACCATTTGCACCCAATTCATCGATTCCCTGTACCTAAACAACGAGGAGTTATTCCAGCAGAATAATGTATTATGTCATTGCTTCTGAATTGCTTAGAATTACTTTGAGAAGTATTCTGAAGATATTTGATGAATAGTCTGGCCATAACAGTAGCCAAATGTGAGCCTTAATCAAAGAGTTATGAGATGTAGTAGAGAGGTCAGTCTATTCACATGCAAGATCATTCACCTATAAATTATCAGGGAGTTGTGAACAGCTAGCAAGATGGTATGAGTCAACTTCTCTCTAGTTTTTCCACCCACTTGTGAAGTTGATGCAAAGATGAATTAGAGGGGTGTCCAACATGATACTAGACACTATCAATGATTTGTGGCAATTCAGGGTATTTTTGTGTGCATGAATAGTTATTTAGTCATTCAATAGAGTTTAATGTGTAATTCTGACTCTTGTAAGTGAAAAAATAAATAAATAAATAAAAATAAAACCATTATTCAATTACATTACTGTTAAAAATTTTCTAACAGTGAGTAGTTTTTTCAGAAACAATTCTTTTTAAAGTAAAAGCTTAAAAAAATAAAGTGATGAATGTTAATTTATGCAGAAATGTGTAGTAAACTTTCTAAGGTTTAAACTTGTTCAATAAAGATGTTTTCATGTTTTTTTTTAGTTGAATAAGAAATATTATTAGAAATATTAGTTGAATAAGAAATATTTCTGTTCAAAGGTCAAGTTAAAGACCATATGAGATTTTATTCAGTTTTCTTTTATATTTTCTAATGAAATGCTGTTTTTCCCTATGATACTAAAAAGATTTAGTTCAATTTTTATTATTTTTCTTAAGCATGATCCATAAGAGAAAAAACTATTAGTAATAAAGTTTCTATCTTCTGCAGTAAACAAGTAGAAAAATCTACTAATAGTTAAAACTATTTCTTTTTAATTGATAGTGAGAGTAATTCATTTCAATACCCAAAAAGCAACACTTGTAAAAGATATGAATTTATTCATCATTGAAGGTTAGTTTACTGATTTCAATACTCAAATAGAAACACTAAGTTCTTTGGTTCCATCTAAGATGCCAGACACACAAAACTTGTTTAACTTTTATAAAAACTTCATACAGACAAAATTTATTTATTTTTTCTAAATGCAAAAAGGTTATCCTTAGTTATAAATGAGGTTTGTCCTCATTAAAATGTGTGCATATTAAATATAATACATTAACAAAGATATCCAGCCTTGCCCAGGTTGGATTTGTTTTTCATGGTTTATCAAACCTTTGCGAGTTATTTGAAGCTCAAACACATTTGGGATTCAAAGAATAATTTGGGGTTTTTTTGGTGGGGGGGTGAATATTGCATTAACAGTTTTTTTTATAAATAGCAATTATTTTTTCAGCTACAAGCCCTACTATTTAACCCATAGCTGGAGAGAGTAGAGATGGAGTCATACCTTTCCCAAGGGTATTTGCATGATAAGTAAATGTACAAAACTTAATTGGAATTTAAACTCGGTTCTCAGATTTATCATTCTGAACCACTAACAATTATACCACCTGCACATCCTCACCCAGGTTTCTAAATATCTCAAATACAATCAATTCACTATACAACTAAAAAGCTAAAAATGAAATTCTTTTCTTACAATTTTTTAAGAAGGTTTTGATAAATATTTCTTCCAAAAAAAACAATTTATATAAATTACTGTATATAATTTCTTTTGAATCAAAATCTTTTCAATGTTAATTGCATCATTTATTCCTATTTACACTTTTCTCCAAGGACATGAGTACAAAGTGAAGTTAAATTGTCTAAATCAGAGTTTGAAATCAATTTTCTGATCCTATAATGCTAACCATTTGACCACTGGAACTTCCACAGTTACTTTAAAAAAATAAATGACACTTTATTGCCACATAAATTAAAAAGACGCAATTCGGCTGCAAATTGTAATTTTTACCCTTAAATGATCTTTAACACAACATATTCCATGTTCATCTTCATATCAAGTGACATTTAGACTAATTTTCACCTGTCAGTATTCACCTGTTTTGGTTTAACAGGCACATGCAAATGTTGGATTTATAGTAATATCATACACGTGTGTGTGTGTGTGTGTGTGTGTGCAAATATATAGAAAAATAGGAAAGAACTGTTAGGTTAATAATCCAAAGGTCTTTAGTATTTTTGTTTTTATTTTTAAAAAACAGTGCTCAATACATAAGTAGAGCCTAAATTATCATTATTATTTAAAAATATGATTCCATTGCTATATAAGACTTCTCATGTTTCAAAAATAGAAGATAAAAACCCAGCTCTATTTCATCCTCAAGCAAATTTTGGAATAATTAATCTTGAAATTTACAGTGCATAATATAGGTTGTATAATATAAATAGACTGACAAGGTTAGAAGACTCTCAGTGCAAAAAATCTGTCCTCATTCATAATGGGGACCAACAGATTAAAAACACTGAAGACTATTTTGACATTACCATGGGATCTTTAGACTCTGCAGAGTCTTCTGAACTTGTCGGTCTATTCATAATATACAACTTAACTGTGCACCGTGAATTAGGCATTAAGGACATCGGACTATACAGGGATGACGGGCTCATGATAGTGAGGAGTTCCACAAATTTTAAAATAGATAAAATTAGAAAGATAATATATAGTGAATTTAGAAAACTAAATTTAAAACTACAGTCAATACAAAATTGAAATGGGTAAACTTCCTCAATGTAACTCTGGGCTTAATGAACAACATATACCTACCTTACAGAGAAAACCTAACACTAACCCTAGGTCAAACCACCCTCCATCTACAGTTAAGCATATACCCTTATCAATAGATCAAAGAATCAGCATGAACTCTGCAAATGAAGAAATTTTCCAACAACACAGTAATTTTTAAAACACATCTCTAAAAAAATAATGGATACAAAAACGTTAACATCAATTATAGAAACAACAAGACTAACCAGAAGAAACACAGGAAAAGAAAAATCATTTGGTATACCTCTCCATTCAACCAAATGGTTAGTATTAAGGTAGGACAAAAATTCCTAGCTTTAATTGAAAAACACTTTCCTACTGATAGCAGACTTAGCAAGATCTTTAATAAAATCACATTAAAATTAAGCTAAAGCTGCACTGAAAATCTAGAAAGAATCATAAAAAAGCATAATAATAAAATCCTGGAAAAAAATGCATACCAAAATATTATTAATAAAAACCCTAAACTAAAATTATGTGATTGTAGAAACCCGGAAGACTGCCTGTTGGAAAATAAATGCCACATAAAATCTGTGGTATACCAATGCACAATTTCGTCCTTTGAGAGTCCTAACATTGAAATGATATATATAGGATCCATGAAGAATGAATTTAAAATTAGGTGGAGACAACACAAAAGCTCCTTCAATAATATTAGAAATAGAAATCAGGCATCCCAATCCAAATATTTTTGGCATTTAAAAGAAATGAATAAAACACCAAAAGTAAAATGAAAAATAATAAATAGAACAAGAACTTGTAAAACCTGGGATGACCCATGCCCTTTATGTCTACAGGAAAAACTACATATTATTAAGTTTCTAAAAAACAAAAAAATTATTAAACTATAGGCATGAGTTAAGTTTTTTGCCAACATCAACAAATTTTCGCCTTAAATAATTAGCTTAAAAAATTTAAAATTTCATAATCTATAAACAATTTTCAATTTCAAACAAAAGGTTTAAAAGCTCAACCCAATCATAAAATAAAAAAAAACCTTTATGAAGCCATCAAAAAACAAATGTAGTTTAATATGACGTATTTATATACAAACAACCCTTTTAGAAAAAAAAAAATTAAAGGTAAACAAATACGAATTTAACAGCGTAACAATAATGCCAACAACACTATGTCGTTGAAACAGACCAGATGATATGCTTCAAACTGATGTGTCATCTTTTGCTTGAAAATGGACACCTCAACCCTACCTTAACCTCTTTCCAAAAGTAACTAATATGTTGATACAATATGTTCACCCTTTAGCCCCTTATTACAATAATTGGTTTCATCGTTTTCATGTAATTAATATTATGAATGTATATATGCTTAAAAAACTCTGTAAATTTCAAGATTAGTTATTCCAAAATTTGCTTGAGGATGAAATAAAGCTGGTTTTTTAGCTTCTATTTTTGAAACATGAGAACTCTTATGTAGCAATGGAATCATATTTTTAAATAATAATTATAATATATATATATATATATATATATATATATATAGTCTTAAGGTGTGCTATATTTATGGGATAAAGTGCTCAATATCAGATATAGAGCGTGTGTAAATATAAAAGTGAACATTGAAGTCAACACTTAGAGGTGACAGTGTTTCATGCTAGACACAATCATCAGGCCACGAGTGCTGTTATTTTTCTCAGCTATTTATATATACATGCCAGTGGTGCATTGTGGGTAGTCTATTTTGGCAGTTATTTTACCAGAAGTCGTTTATTTGTTTATTTATTTGGGTTGAATTATTTTGCTTGTCATTATTTATTTTCATTTTTATTTCTTATCTTATATATTTATTTTAATCAGTGTTTTTATTAACGTAGTAAAAATTTGTTTATATCACTTATTTAATAGTTTTGTTTTGGTTTGGGAAGATAAAGCTATTTATTCAATTTTAGGGTTGATTGTTGTAGTTTATTCTAACTATTATTTTGGCAGGAGCAGTTTTTAATTTGTTTATTACTTCATGTATTTGGATTGATTTGTTTTTTCTAATGGTTAATTTATCGGGATCGGTTTGTTAGTTTATTTATTTTACTTGTTTTTTATCATTTATTTATTATACTGCATATTTTTATTTTTAGCATGAAACAGACTGTCACCTCTAAGTATTGACTTCAATGTTCACTTTATTTATTTATATATATATATATATATATATATATATATATATATATATATACACACACACACACACACACACAAGGTGCCCATAAAGTTCATGTGCACTTTAAAAATTTTATAACTATTTGTATTTGCGATAGAAATAATCTGTAAAAAAAAGTTTAATGTACCTAGTTTTAAGTATAGCTAAAATAACTAATGTGATTTCAGGTATTACTGTAAATCAGTTGGCAAATGTTTTCTGTGTACTGCAAAATCGTATTACCCTTTGTATTGCTAATGATGGAGGACATGTGGAAACATAAATAAAATTTCAATAAACCTTAAAAAATATAGATTTACTTCTTTCTAATCCTTTTTACAAATTATTTCTATCGAAAATACAAATAAAATTATAAATTTAAAAAAATTTTTTTGCACACAAACTTTATGGACACCCTGTATGTGTGTGTGTGTGTGTGTGTGCACGCACACACACACACACACACACATTTCAATCTTCATTAATTCTTGTTACATTTGGATAGTAAATATTTTATTTTTAGTATAGTTCTGATAGCCTATGTTATATTTCTAAAGTTTTAAGCATTTGCTACATTTGAATATATTTAAAATCCTTTTAAGAGATTCATTGATATTCTGAAGTGTTGATGAATGTTACATCAACTCAATTGTCAGAAAAAGGTTGAGGGTTGCATAACTTGCTAAAATAACTTATCTGTTCTCATAAACAAATAAGATTTTTTTTTCAAATTGTAAGGAACTGATAGACAATCTCTACCAAATTATTAATCAGTAAAATTGTTTAGCATTCATAGTAATGTCAATCTTTATTGAAAAAATTACATTAAGTTGTAATAATTGAGGGTTTTGTGATTTTTCTCCAAATAAATGGAGGCCTTAAAGAATGAGTTGAAAAATCATTTAAAGAGTTGAAATTACAGAAATAATAAACAGACAACTTAGGAGAGAATTTCCTAAAAACTAAAAAGAAAAACAAAAAATAAATAAGCATCCCACCTCTCGTTAAGCAGCTAAGATTAAGTAATAAAATGGTAAATCTTTAAAAAACAAAAATTATGTCATTTTTATAAATGTGAAGACAAATGACATATGCAGTTATTTCTGTATTTTGTTAGAACAATAAGCATTAGCTGAGAAATCAGTCTTGCAAAATGTTGAATAAAATGGCAGAAGGAATTTCAAAGCAATTTCAGCTCCACAAAAGTTCACTTGTCAAAAATTGTGCTATTTTTAATGCAACCTAAAGCAAAAGTATTTCAGTTAAACATTTCATAATAAACAGTACATAAATCAATATTAGATATTTAAAATAAACTTTCAAGTTGAGGTGAATGTTACAAAGTGATTTAGTCATTATAAGAACTTTATATGGCTTCTGTCATAAAATAATGCCTAAATGTGACCAAGAATATCATCTTGTAATAATTTACTTTAAACCTCATTAAAAATGTGAAAACAAGCTGTATACCAGCAGCCCGTAATTTGTGTACTGAAACTGACACATGTATCACATTTTAAATCATTTGTAGAATTATGCAAATCTTTTCTCTCATCTATTTTCTGCTTAGTTCAGAAAATATCTGAAATTCTAATGAAATTATGTTTAGATTTATTAAGTAAAAAAATAAATTTCGTTATTTATATTTTATTTTTCATCAAATACAATGAAAATTTAAAAAATCTACCATTAGTCACAAGAATTAATTTATACTTGATTAATTTCTGCTATTGTTTACATTTCTAGAATTGCCTTTAAAACTTTAACTATTAATTTTACTAGCAGAGCCATATTCTCTGCCAGAATCATTAAAAGTCTGTTTATTGCAGCAGCATTTAGCAGGTATGCACTAATAGCATGTCTACTCAAAGTCAAGAAAGTAGGTAAAGCTTAGTGCAATGCAACACACTAATAAAAGATCAAGGTAACAGTTTAATTATGTACAACACTTTTCAGCATAAGTAGACTTGGCAAGATTTATGAGGCAGACAACATAATCAGATTATGTTGCCAATATATTAAGGACCCAAATCTAAGGTGAAAGAACAGAATTTAACTAATGTCAACAGATTAAGATTAAAATAGCTAGGTAGCCATTTTGTTTTTTTACTTTTATAAGAACTAATTACTTTTTTACTTATTCTATATTAAAAGAAGAATGGTAGTAAAATGAAAACTACAAATCTTATTGCACGGTTCAATCTTTCTACTTTGCAAGAACAACAAAATTATTGTTCTATTTATTCCAGAACAAAAATTCTAAACACATTCAAGGTCTCTAAATTATGAATTTGTTGTTGGTTCATGAACCATTTTTCTTTCTTTTTTTTTCTTCTTTTCTTTAATTCATTATGATGGTTTGGTTTGATTTTGTTTAACAGTGTGTCAACCCTGATGAGTCATCATTATTAAGGAAGGAGAACAATAAAAAGAACAGGAAGTAAGAAGACAGAAGATAACAATTGCATTTAAATTTTTAAAGATCAAAGTTGACTGGAAAGTAAGAATCCAGAGGAGTGTTCTACAAGTGAGAAGTATGAAAGAATATACTACAGTGTGACCCGGATATAAGAGAGATTTTCTATGGTCCCAAATTAGAGCCTGTGTTAATGTATATATAATAGACCAAACCCGGATATAAGAGACTTCTTCTCCGGTCCAGACAACTCTCTTATATCTGGGTTACACTGTATTAGTATAGAATTTATGGTTACATCTAGCAGCCATTTCCAGTGTAAAATGATGAAACCTTGCCACCCATCTAAGTACTGTGCTTACTAGGCTTCAAAAGCCTGTATTTACCCAACCTCCCCATGAAGCAGGATGTGGCACAAGGCAGATTTTTATGTGGAGTGATTTGAGCCTGTTGGCCTCGGCAAAAATCCCCCCATAGACCCCACATACACAGGATTGGGTATGTCAACCTCCCCAGACATGTGTCTGCTCTTCGGCATAGCCTTGTCTGGATTCCAGGCATTGAATATTGCTGTCACATCTGATCTGGTGCTTCTGCTATGTATTTAGATATTATTGATAAAGTCCCAAAAAGAATCTGCAATGTTATTGGTCCTGACTTGGCATATCAGGTTCAGTTATTTTCCTACCACTGTAACTTGGCTTCCCTGTGCCTTTTCTATTGTCATGGTAATTGTTTTAATGAGCTTTTAACAACTCTTATAAATATGCAAGATAGATTCCGCAAAAAGTCTAGTATAACACAGTGAACTGACTTTCCTAACAGCAAACCTAGCAACAGATTCAATATAATCTTTTCACTTAATGTCAGCAGGAAACATTAGCACAAGAAGGTGCAATGTGTCACTCTCCTGGAGGTTAGCATCAGCCATACTTATGGATGGCAAAAAAGGTTATCTTTTAGATGATTAAAAGAGAGTAGTTTCATTTTAGATGCATTAAAATTAACCAGCCATCTCTTGTGCTAGTTAACAAGAGATTCATTTTTTTTAAATCAGCTGCCAATTTGACCGTATCAAACCAATCCAGCATGCCAAACCCTGTCAAATGCCTTTGAGATATTCAAAGCAACAGCCCAAGCTTCGCCATTCTTATCTAATGCTTGATAGACTCTTCAGCAATAACCATTAACACACCAACAGTTGACCTAGAGAAGTGAAAGCCATATTTCTTGTCTGAAATTACATAATTTAAATTTAAAAAAAAAAAGTCATTCATTTTATTTACCAGACTTAACTTAGATTTTTAGCACCTTCCAAAATTGAAAAAATGACAAAAATTTATTAACATCCAGCAACAAATTGGGAATTTGCCAATTTGATCATACCAAACCTATCAGGCTTACCATTAAGACAAGAGTAAATAGTTGTATCAACATAGATACCTAATCAAGAACTGATGATATGATGACGGACATTGATGAAAATTAGGAACAATGTAAGTCAGTATAGAGCCCTACATTTATGCAAAAAGATTTAGAAGAGTGGCCATTCAAACAACTTTCATTTCCCAATTTGATAAGAAAGATCAAATCAGTTTAAAAATGTCCAGCAATAGCATAACCTTTTAACTTGTAAAGAGGACTAGCATGCCAAACCCTGTAAAATTCCTTAGAGATATCTAAAGCAACAGCCCGAGCTTCACTATTCTTATCTAAAGCTTTATAGACTTTCAGCATTAGGTGCTAATACATCAATAGTTGACCTAGAGAAACTAAATCCATATTGCTTATCTAAAAGAAGACCTTATGACACAAGATACTAAACCAATTTAGAATTGATTAGAGCCTCTAGTAATTTGCCAAAAAGTGGTAGAAGGTTAAAATGCCGATAAAATGTTCAGATGGTTCAGTTAAGTTCTTAAAGACTGGAACTACAGAAGAGGATTTCCAACACACAGGAAAGCAAGAATAAGCAGACAGGCATTTATTTATTGTTTAGAGAGAACAGGAGCCAGTTCAAGAGCACATTTCTTAATGACGATTGCTGAGATACCATCATGTTCACATGTTATGTGTGATAGCACAAACCATTGATGGAGTATATCACACAATAGAGACTCAATTCTAAGTGGAAAGTCAGGCAAAGATACTCCAGATGAGTCAAGAGTAGAATTGGAAGAGAAAATTTTAACAGTGAGTGAAGAGAAGAGGAATAGAAGACTTACTCTTATTTAACACACTATTACAGGGCTAGCAGTAGTCACAAGAACTAAATGAGTCAGAGGCTATATGGTTCGATCAGCAGACAAAGGCTTAGCCTCTTTAAGGACATGTTTATAATAATTATGTGCAGATATAAAGAAGCATCTGCTGTGATCAGGAATGTCACACTGATATGGCTGGATTCATCTAAAATAGAAAATAAAATTTATTGGAATATAGTTTGAAGATATCAAATAATCTAAAGTAATGTAGATATCAAGTATTTGATGCTTTTGTAATGTTCATATGTAACAAATTATTTTAGAACTATGAAAATAAATAATCATTATCAAATTTTTTGAAGATCATAACAATATCTATAAAACAGAAACAAGTTTTAATAATGGAAAACAAATCTCTACAAACAAAATATTATAAACTAAAACAAATCTTGGTCAAATGAATTAATGATATTAAAGAGTAGGAATGAAAAAGAATTAAAAATAGGGTTTATTATAGTCATATTTAAATGTTGATAAGTTTAATATGTATTCTGTCTTTTAAAAAATCTTTGCTAGTTAAGATTTTTAAAAATCTAGTATTAATTGATATTAATATAAAGTGCATCTTTGGAAGTTGTTAGACTGTCTAAATATTCCCACAAATACAATGCAATTTTACTTTTATTCCTAAAAAAACTTTCATACTCTGAAAGTAGATACTTCATGTTATATTTTATATATATAATGTTCTGATAAAAAAAATAACCCCAAAAAACAAAAATAGAAAACTTCATATTTCTGTGCTTATTTGTATCCACATCATGTAAAGCATAAAATCATACTCAACTTATTTTGTATTTTAATCAGTAGTGTTAGTGTAATATCTTTTCAGCACCCCCTGTACGTGTGTGTGTGTGTGTGTGTGTATGGATGTGTAACTCTTCACAGAATACACAAATATTACACTGACCCTAGGCAGAGGAAGTGCTAATCCATACATATGGCCATCATTTTTTATGGGTAGTATTCTAGTTACTATTATTAGCTGTAACAGCAGCAACAAGATGATTAAGTGTTTCCTGGCTAATAATTTCTGAGTGAGAAAGAAAATATTACCTTGCTAAAATTAGAAACTTGCTTATGAAAGCAAGCAGAGTTTGTCAGTGATCACACAAAATTGAAAATAGCACAAATAGAAGTTGATATTAAAACACATACACTGTCAACATATATTTAAAAAATTGAAAAAAATATTGATTTTAAATATGAATCTGAAGAAAGGATCAAACAAGAATTTTTTTTTGAAAAGGCTAAGATTGGCCAAGAACTTTTCAGCACTTTATCGTAAACATCTTTTTAGCATATTTCAGAGTACACCAGTTTAATTTTGTCAACATTATACATTTACATTTTTATTTACAAACTATTGTGGATGAAAGACTGGAGTTAAAATTTTCAGATTTTCTTAGAATATGAGTTTACTTGTTCTGTCAAAAAAGATGATTAACTTTAAAATTGAGGCATATTTAGAAAATATCACAGACTTTGTGATCTGCATTTTCTCTTCTCTCAGTTCAACCAGCACAATACTTGTTAAAACATATGAATCCGCACATATCTGCACTTTATGTAATCAAATCTATTGCAGCATTTTACTTTATCACCCAAAAGATTTTTCAGATGTTAAAAGAAAAATTATTAAAAAAAGTTAAAATAAATAAATAATAAAAACTGAGTTAGGATTATAAATGCTGTAATATCTCATTATCTTAGACAGGGGAGGTCAGGAGCATGGTAAATATATGACGTTGCATTATTTACATTATTCAGACTTATCCACATCTTCATTGCCATATTCATAATGCTTTGATTGTTGTACACTCCAGCCTTCTTCCGGTGATTGGAATTTCAAACTGAACCCTTTATTTCATCCACTAGGGGTAGATTGTTCTAGTTCCACATGCCATACCTCTTCTGGATGTCTCAGTTATTTCCCTTTAACTAAACTCTCCAAGTTTTATTGGTATTGAACTCACAGCTCTTTGGGTCTAATCACTGGATCAAACCAATGTATTTATCCACTGAACCATGTACCTTGAGGACATCTGTGTATGAATTTCTAGGACTTATAAATCTAATGCAATCATTTTTTACCAGTGTTCCTATTGCAATTTTTCCATTATTAAATCCATTTTTTTTTTCTTACTAGAGCTTATATTGCAATTTTTTGTGTTGTCATTCATTGCTTTTCTCTAGCACTCCTTATGACTGGTTCCATATTGTATTCATTTCTATGCTTAGCCAGCTTAGGAGATTTTTGTGACCTAGCATCTGTGCTGATTCCTTAAGTTTTTGTATTTTTCAGTGATGTTCTCTATTATTTCAACCTCATCCCATGGTGGTGGTGGGAGTTCTTTTTCTCTTCATATGTGGTCAGCTAGGCCTGATTTTTCTATTTCCCCTTGTGTTACTGCTTTGCAATGTTCTTGCAGTCTTACTTTAAGGGGGTGGCCTGTTTATTATTTCTGCTTTATTTCTTACTACAACTGCACGTCATGTTCTCCTTTATGGGGGTAGGTCTCGGAAGAGTTGTCGGTGAACCACTTTTGAAGATTGCCCTGATGTTATATGTACCACAGATCTTTTGTATTTTCTCCAATAATCCTTTCACATAGGGTAGGCAGACTGAAGCTGTTTTCCCAGTGTTGTTATCCTCTTGTACTCTTCTATCCCGGTTTGTTGGAGCTGCTGTCATGTACTCAGGGTCGTTGTGACATTGTAGGGTACTGCCTATACTGACCATTTCTTGTTCATATGTCTCTGGGTCGCCACTTATGACTTTTGCCTGATGTTGCAAGTAGCAGACGATCCCTTTCTTTACACTTTAAAGGTGGTGGGAGTTGAAGTTGAGGTATTGTCTGGTAAATGTAGGCTTGTGGTGTATGGACGTCTTGAATCCATGCTCTGTTCGAGATATTAGCACATCCAGGAATGTGAGTTTGTTGTTGTTTTCTTTCTCCATTGTGAACTGTATCAATGATCTTAATGAGTTCACATGGTCCGGTAATAGCTAGACTTCTTCCTGGTGTGGCCAGAGTATGAAGGTGTCATTTATGTATCTCAGTCATAGGGTTGGCTTTAGTGATGTAGTTTCTAATGCCATTTCCTCAAAGTATTCCATATATAGGGTTGCTATTGCTGGTGATAATGGTGAGCCCATTGCTAAGCTCTCATCCTCTCGATATATATGTCTGATCCCATTCCAAAGTGTGTTGTTTGCATACAGAAAGTCAGCATCTCTATCAGGTTATCTATTGGTATACTGGTCCTTTCTCCTAGGGATGAGTCCGAGGTCAGTCTGTCCATGACTAACAAGAGTGCCTACTCCATGGGTACCTTGGTGAACAAACTCTTCACGTCCAGGCTCACTATCTGGTTGAATTGGATGGGAGCATCTTTAATTATTTCCATAAAGTGAGCAGAGTTCTGGACATAAGATGGTGACTTTTCTATTAATGGGTTGATTATATCTACTAGGAAGTGACTCAGAGGGTGGCACAGAGCCTTGGCAGCTAACAATCAGCCTGAGTGGAATACTGTTTTTGTAAATTTTTGGGAGACAATATATGTGAGTAACTTGGTGTAACACTGTGACAACTGCTTGTATGTCTTAGGTGCGAAGTGGTCCTTGTTCTTAATTAGGATGTGACAGTTTGTGTAATACCTCATCACAGAGATATAGAAAGATGTTGAAGTCACATTGTTTTATATTATAGAATAGATATTATTGTAGCTATAAAAAATAGCTAAATGTTTTAGCAATTCTGGTACTGTGAAATATACTGGAACTACAAACTATTGGGTGATTAGTGAATACTCCTAAATTTCATTAATGTGTTGGACTTGAATTTATTTTAATTGTAACTTCAAGAATTCATTTTCAGTATTAGATTTTTTTTTTAGTAACTTGGGATTTTGACTAGTACTAAAGTTGGTTAATTTCTGTGCAAGACATAAATGTAAGTTGCTTAAAATTTGTTTATGCTTCAGTCTAATAAAAGAAAAAAAAAAGACATCACAATGTAACTAAACCGTAAATTGGTAGAATTCTTGAATACAGTATAAAATGTATTTAGTAACTTAATTTTCTTTTTGTTTTGTGAGTTGCTTAAACTACACTGGCATCAGTAGTACGGTTGTTTAACATTTAACCAAATTTGAGTACAGTTGTTTATTAAAAAAATAATCGTGTAATACCAAAATCTGTCCATAATCAGTTTTATTATCATCTACTCTTGGAATATATTGTTAGAGTTAAATGAAAACTAATCTTTATTTATACCATTTCTTTTTTATTTAACTATCATTTTAAAAAGGACATTATTTTGTATTGATTCTTCCTAAAATTTCACAATTTAAAAGAAAATACCTGAAAGCATTCATATAACATTCCTATTTTAGATTTTTCTAGCCAAGAATCTTTATGACGAATACATTTAAGCAGAAGGTTGTGGCAATGAATCTGACAAGGACTAAGTATATAGATTTTATATTCGTCAAGTTTTCTTCATCTTTTTTATCTTATCTTTTGATAAGACCATCTGCCCCAAAATAAAATATAGAGGAAGAAGATGACTGATTGTAGCATCTTTCTTTCAAAGGAACATTCTTTTAATGTATTTAGAAAGTTGAAATGTTTGCTAATATGAATTTAAAAAAGAATAAAAAAATAAAAGAAAAAAAGTATTTTGTCACCAAAAGAGAGAAGGAATGGAAGCTTTCATGATAGAATTATCAAAGAGGAAAAAAATCAGTCTTATGGGAAATGGTACTGGCATGTGTTTCAGAGATTATGTTTCTGGTAGCAAATATCCGATACCTTTTCTCTCTCAGCCACACAAAAAAAAAAATCCCATAAATTTCCATTTGTAAAGCACCAGTGAATCTTTAGTCAATTTTTATATTTGTAACAATGTCATTTTTTTGTTTCTTGTCAGACTAGAATCCAGAGAGAGGCAAAAAAAAAAAAAAAACTTTATCAAACAATTTAAATTATTAACCATTAGTTAATACTTGAATACTACTTCCATATTGTTAAAATAATTTTTAAAGTTTCACAACAGTTTTCTAAATTTCAGTTATTTTTACTTTTTAATTACACAGAAAAATCCAACTACTAATTACACAATATAATGACAAATGTTTTTTAGTATCATTAAAAAAAAAAAATTAAAAAAAAAACAACACTTTTCAGTATTTGTAATGGTATATTTTGGAGGGATTAATTTTTGTTTGAACTTTTCACTCATAATGCACAAATATAATTTCAGTCATTAACTATCAATCTTCATTAATAAACAGATTGGTTAGTTTTGTTTCAGGAGCTGCATGTGTGTGTTCAAGACTTGAAAGAAAGACAAATACATCTTAGCTTGGTGATTCTCAGATTTCTTTCATCCTGCTTAGTTTTATTTGTGAGTGAGTGAGAGAGTGTGTGAGAGAGAGAGAGCGAGACCGACCAAATGTAATTCAAAATTAAGAGATGCAGTTAGCATGAATGATCTCTCAGTCTCTGGAGAAAGAGAAAACAAAAAGGATTTTTTTTTCTTTATTCAATGTCATTAACAAAGCAATATTCTCAAAATACAATGGAGACTCTGGGTTTTTTTGACAAGACCTTGCATTTTAAAAATGAATAAAATTAGCACCTGAAAATTCTACTTGTGTTTTGGATTTTGAATAACACATTTTAAAAATTAATTTGAAAGTTTTAATAAAAATGAAAAGGGACAGTAAAAGTGTAAATTTGGCCAGTTACAAGGAAGAATTTAGTTAAAACTGAAAACCAGTCATTTTGATGACTAAAATTTTGACAGGTTGATGACAGCTCACAAAAATATTTCCACTAAGAACATTAAACAAAAAGTGACTTGGATGAAACAAAAAGAAATAATGGAAAAAGACAACAGTTGTGTTATTATTTCCCAAAATACATTTCCTAAAATAACCTCTAAAAGAGCAGTTCATGATAATACCATTTCTTTCTTTGACCTGCTTAGTAATGATACTTGAATATACAGGAAGGGAAGAAACCACACAAAGATGCACCTTAAATATTTGAAATAATCATTAAAGATTAAAGTGATTTTTTTCATAATTATATTCTTTAAAAAAATCCTTTAATAAATTTCATAGGGTAGTGAATTTTATACAGCGACACAAGGTTTACCTTACTTTTAAACTAATATTCTTTATACATATCTGATGATTTAATTTTAATTACCAGAAAGTGCAAAGCAATTTAAATAAAAATTTAGGCCGGCCAATGGTCTTACACTTTTAGGTTAAATAAAAGTTAACTGAAAATTGCTTCTTTATCATTATTTCTTTTAAATTGACTCGTTAAATTAAAAAAACCCTCAATTGGTAAAACATGTCAGCATAATGAGTCAGAAAGTTAAGCAAATTCACATCTGACTAATAATGAGTAAGAGCAAAGGTTTTTAATTTATGACGAAAATTTGTGGAAGAAACTTTTTGCTATCAATTAACTCTTAGTACAGAAAAGCTTGTGATAATCTACAATTTTTTCAACCCTTAAAAGAGAAAAAAAAAAAAGTAGGTTACTATTTATCAAGCAGTGATTACAGGCATCAAATATCAGTAGGATGGTTTGTGATATGTGTGTACACAAATATATTCAGACAGCAAATTATCATGCCAGCATTCCACAGTAAGAGTGATTAACCAAACCTTTCTAAAAATGTTGTTCTCACATAATTTTGGACTGCTCTCCAGAAGTCACTTAGTCAGCTGGTGCAATAATTCTCCCAACTGTTTGCAGAATGTTTTGCAGTTAACAGGACATACCATGTGAAGTGGTGGAAAATCTTGAAAGGAATATATTTTTTAAATAAATTAACATAAATATTGAATTAGTCAAAAGTAGTTGCTTTTATTGATCTTTTTTTAGGAGCATTCAAAAAGATCAATTTTGATTGTATCCCGACAGCTGTGGGGATCTTTGTTTTAAATTGTCAAAAATAGTATATTTTGTGAATATTGATTCTAACTTTGAAAATAAGCAACATTTTATATTATGCACTTTTAATTTAAGAAAGGAAAAAATAAACACAATTCAAATGCAAAAACATTTTTGTAATTGATGGAGAAATTTTTGTGAATAATCAAATAAGTCATAAGTGGTTTGCAAAGTTTCACAGTGTTCCATGGTTAGCTATAAGATTAAAGCAATGTTTTAAATAGCGAACATGCACAAAATCCCCAAATAAATCTTTTTTTAATCATTTCACCCCAACCAAGGTAAGAAAGCCACTAGGTTGCAAGGGGTTAATTGGAATGAAAGAAAGAGAGAGAATAATACAAGAACAGGATTCAAGGAAACAGAATATGACAATTGACATTGTGTTTAAATTTTTGAAGATCATAATTGATAAAAAAGCAGGAAGCTAAAAAGAGTTTCACAAGTGAGAAGTGTGAGAGAAGAAAGAATTAGCATAGAACTTATGGTTATGACTAGCGGCTTCAAAAAACTCATCAGAACAATTACTATGAAAATATTTATGGAAGTGGCAAAAGGAAGCTACATTATGGCAGTGGGGAAAGTGACTGAACATGAGATACCATGTCAGGACTGATAATGTTGCTGGATTTTGCTTTGGATTTTGTCTAGAATCTCAAGATATCTAACAGAAGCACCAGAACAGATGTGGCAATATTCAATGCATGGATGGATCGTAGACTTATAAATATTTAAGATAGATTCTAGTAACAAAAATTGTCTAGCCTGATATAGTGAACCAAATTTCTTAGCTGCAGACTTAGCAATTTATTCAATATAATCTTTTCATTTCATAACAGTGGAAAAAAATGCGACTAAGAAGGTGCATTGAGTTACTCTCCTGGAGGTTAGCATCAGCCATACTGGTGAAAGGCATCTTTAACATTATTGATAGGTAGCAGTTTCATTTTAGAGGCATTAAAACAAGCCACTTCTTGCTTCAGTTCACAGCAGATTGTAGGTCATTTTTGGAGATTACCTGCCAATTTGATTTTATTTAACCTGTAAGACTTAAGAAAAGAGTAAATAATTGTGTCATCTGCATACCAAGTTGAGAACTGATGACATCAGAAAGGCCATTGATGAAAATATGGAATAGAGTTGGTGTTGGGGAATGCCTGTATTAATGCAAAAAGGCTCTAGAGGAGTGACTATTCAAGACAACTTTCATTATGCAGTTTGATAAAAAAGACCGAAACAAATCAAAGAAACTGCCATTATAACTCTTCAACTTGCCAAGTGCCTTCAAAATATCCAAAGCAACAACCTGATTTTTACCATTCTTATGTAAAGCATGATAGTGTCTTTCAGCAATAACTGTCAGCACATTGTGAAATGAATCCTAATTTTAAAAAAAACATTTGGATTAGCTTGGTTAGTCACTTTGATGAGTGGCTTCCAAATAAGTTAAAAAATCTACTAGACCAAATTTCCAGGTATCATTTAAGTGGGGAAAAAAGTAATGTAATGGGAGATAAAAATGAATAATTTACAACAATGCCATTACAGCAGGTCCATGACTTATGTTGAAGATCCGTTCCTATGGCACAATGTAACTTGATGTTTGAAACTAACCTACATAAACACTCATGAGCCTGCCTTACACTTGGGAGCCATAATGAAGGGCAAAAAGTCTCCTCCCCATCACAAAAAAACGACATAAACAAGAGATAGCAAATGTAGCAGAATCCAATATGGCATGCAGCCAGTGAAGAAACAATGCTGTCTTCCTCATATAGCACTGTGTGATGACGTATTATGGGAGATGGTGTTGTAACCATGAAACACTGTACATCGGTTCCAACTCAAGGACCTTCTGTAAATTGAATCACAACTAACTACACAAAAGGTTGGTCTTCACCAATGGTATTAGAAAGGAGTCCTCTATTATAAGCTCCTTGAGTAATTATTACTTCACTTATACCATGTGAAAGCAGCAATTGACAAAAGTGTAGAATTAGAAGAAAATCATAATATTACATCAGGATAATGTTAGACTGTTTCTTTGGCGTCTTGGAGAAGAGTCAAAAAATTGTTCCACTTGACGGATATTGAAATTTGTGATTTTTATTCTTATCTTTAAAGAATTCTCTTAATGAACAAAATTTAACTTCATTGAAAGACTGCAAAAAACACCATGAAGAGTTCTTTGCTGAAAGTTTAAAAGTTCAGGGAAGATGGAATTATGATTTGCATGAAAAATGGCAAAATGTAGTGTAACAAAATAGTAAATATGTTGTTCAATAAAGTTCTTTTTTTATTTTATTTATTTTTGCTTAAAATTTTATGCAACCCAAAATATATCCATTTTTATCTTTTGAAGGAACATTGATACATCATATCTATTGAGAATTAGATCTTTATTCATAAACTATTCATAATAATTCTGATGTTATAGAATTTCATTCATAATTTGAAACCATTTAAAAAATTTTTAGAAACACAAAACATATCTAAAAGATAAAGAAAAATTTTCATAAAAGAGGAATTCATTAGTATTATTATTCAAAACAGCATATGCACAGACAATATTAGTAATACTTCTGATAAAAAAAAAAGAAAAAAAAGGTGATTCGGACTGTAACAAGAGTAATATATATTTTAGCGTGGATCACCTGAAGATACAGAAAGGTGGAGTGATTGGATGATATAATTTTTTTAAATTCAAAAGCTCTGCATGTTAAATTTTTATTTTAATTTCTTTATATGTGTATTGAGCACTTTTTAACACTACTGTTTCCTGGTCTAATTAAACTCTGATCAATAACTTATATATATATATATATATATATATATATACATACACACACACACACACACACAATAAATCACAGATTGGAAATGTATGTTTCACTTTTATTAAAGCTTTGTCAGAGATCAAGAGAAAACAGACAAAAGACAGAAACACTCCTCAATCTTTGACGAAGCTTTAATAAATAGTGAAACATTTTAGATTGACACGTTTCCTATTTGTTGTTTATCATCCTGTTGGATCCCAGTTCATATTTAATCTGCATTTCATCTTCAACTCACATAACACGTTTCATCCTTCAGGACTTTTTATCGAACAGAGTTTGTTTATATTGATGTGACTGCACACATACATGAACGTGAAATGCTGAGGATTCGAATTTTAAATGATTTTTATTTTTATTTTTTAATATAAGTTTTGTGTATATAATCTAGTTGATTTCATCTTTTCGTTTTCAAAACACAAAAAAGATATTTTACATAACACACTAAATGCATTAGTAGCTCATCATAACGGCAGTGACCACAATTTTGACATAATATATTGCCACTTTTATAATATCAACAAATTCTCATTGTCACTTTCATAATGCTCATTGTAGTAGAGACTTTGTAGTCGCAGATACAACTATAGTAAGGCCGTTGAACAATACTGGTGTCAGACAAATTCGAACAATACTCACACTAATAGCACTTGCTCAATAATACTCGCTTGAATAGTAACCAGTGAATAGTGATTCCAAATAGTAATCCAAGTAGTGATAACTTAGACACCATATATACATTTCCTTTACCATCACGTGATCTACTTATTCAAAATACGATTGCCTGTGTTTGCTCTCTGGTGATCTGTGTTCAAATTCCAGTGTGAGCAGTGACACTTTATTTCTATATAACACCTCCCCTTTGAGCTGACTTCCTCTTCAGTTCAATAGTTAGAAATTTTGTTGGCATTCTTTTTCTTTTGCCATAAACCTTTGATTCAACAATTTCTGATGGTGTGTGTACATTAAATGTGTCATACAAAATTTCCATTGGTACTTCTTTTCAGGGACTTTTTAAATTGGTGAATCTACGTCTTAACTGATTAAAGTGTCGCTTATGTTCCCACCTCTGTCCTTGTACCATGTATGTCATTTTACCGATCCATTTTTTTTATTGTAACACCATATTCCCAGAAATTCCTGGATGTCCTCTGTGAAATTCTTTTAAAATACGCCTTTGCAACAATGCTGGTATCCACTCTCTCTCTCTCTCTCTGTACATAAATACATCATTACATAATGAAAATGCATTATTTCCAATAATATTTTTTCCTTTAGATCTTAATTTCACCTCCATTTTCATTATAAAGTCATCTTTAATTTTTATTTCCTCCAATGTTATAGGCAGTTCTCTTACAGTATTGTATAATACGTTATTAATTTCATTTTCAGCACTTATTTATTCCAAACAAATTAGCAGAATTGTTTAACATGAACACCACCGCTTTTTGGGGTTTTCCCCACAAAAGAAACGTTACAGCTGAATTTACCCAAAAAGTTCAATTTCTTTTTTGATACTCCGTGCGTGACTTTATCAGAAGTCAATAAACTGGGTTTACTCATTTTTCTCCATGTCTGTTGATTTATGATAGTGATATCAGATCCTGTATCTAGCTGCAATTTTATTTTTACATCATTAATTTGCACAAAAACAAATTTCCTCTTTTGAGATGTCTTGTTAATTTCCCTTTCAGGCTTCTTACCATTACTCCACATATTTATCATGTTCACATAGATTTTATTTTTTCTCCATTTTTTGTATCTGCAACATGTACTTTTGTGTCCTAAGCTTCCACATTCATAGCATTTTTGTTCTTGAAGAAACAATCACTTTTAAAATGCTTACCTCCACAACCATGGCAAGTATTGAGGAGAGGGGTTATAGTCTTTTTTTACTGTTTTGTTTGGAGTTGAAAAACGTTTGTAGTTTTTTCTCTTAGATGGTCGGACACTATGTACCTGTGAAATTTCTAATTAAGCAAGTATCCTTGATCTTATCTCTGCGTCCTTATTAGAAGTTAAACCCTGTACAAATATCAGGCATTTAAATAAATCAGGAGTTAATTCATTTAATTTGAACTTTTCACATTCTCAATTCTTGCATAAGTGACAAAATCTTCATTGTCAGACTTTACTAAGACATTGCCATTGTATATTAAATAATGAACTCCTATCACCAAAAATTTTTGATAGTATTAGAATAGTCTCATTGAAATTGATCTCTCCTGATTTTGTCAGCAAAATATAATTAACATATTTTTCATATTCAGCAGGGAACAATTTCCTTAATAATAACCAGACTTTCTCTTAATCATTCCAATGTGAACAATCCCTTTTGAAGATCCGTTCATATCTTCTATAATAAGCTGGAAAAGTTATCCCTTTATCTGTATTATACACAAATTTGCTGATTGAATTAGCAACAGCATCTGGAGTGAATGAATCTGAAGTTTTTCCTTCCTTTGTTTTGGTAAACAACTCTGAGTGTAAGAAAATATGACATTATAATAAACAGAGAGAGAACAATAAAAGAACAAGAATTAAGAAGACAGAAGATAATGATTGACATCGATCTTCAAAAATTTAAATGCAAAGTTGACTGTAAAGCAAGAAGCTGGAAGAGAGTTCCACAAGCAAGAAGTGTGAGAGAAGAAACTGTTAATATAGAGCTTAAAATTACATCTAGCCATTTCAATTGTAAGATGATGAGACATCAATCTAGTATTGCACTTAAATTCATAAAATCTAGGTACCAAAGTGGAAGGTTCATCAGAACAATTAACATGAAAATATTTATAAAAAAGGGCACAGGGAATCTATGTTATGGCGGTAGGAAAGTGACTGAAACTGAGATGCCAGGTCAGTACCAATAACATTGCAAAATCTCTTAATACATAACAGAAATACAACAGACAGCAACAATATTCAATGAATGGTAGATTTATAAAGCTGTAAGACAGATTGTAGCAACAAAATTTATCTAGCATGACACAGTGTTGACTGATGCACAACTAGTAAAGAGTAAATTTTAAATACTTCTAAAATTTCTGACATTATGCACAAGATGTATGGGAGACTTTTGTATTAATCTAATACAGAATGAGAGTGGGGAGGAGGAGGTGGTGAGGTCAGACATTCGTGTGCTCACCAACAGTCAGCAGAGATACACCACTTTTATTTGTGCACACATCAGATAACTATTGAGAAAAGGAGACAAGAAGATTAAAATGATAATCGTTTTAACTATTTATAGATATTAAAAAACACAATATCAATAGAGATTAACATTATTACACTAGTAGAGAGACTTGAATTAATATTTATTTATATTTGTCTATATTTCTGAGATTAGGTATTGTAACTATTTATGCTATTTACATTGTTTGGACTGTTGTCCTCATCTTTGTCATCTTCACAACATTCCGGCTGCTGTATGCTCTGGGCTTCTTCAGGTGATACATGTTGGAATTTTGAACTGAACCCTTAATTTCATCCACTGGGATAGATTGTTCTAGTTCCACATGCCATGCCTTTTCTGGATATCTCAGTTTCAGTTATTTCTCCTTAGTAACTTAACTCTCCAAGTTTTTGTTCACCTTTGCTGTGGCCAGGTATTGAATACTTCAACCAATGCTTTTATCCACTGGGCCAAGAACATATGACCCAGTGGATAAAATGAAACATATTCAGAAAAAGATATTTTCCAGTAATTGTCAATAGAGATAAACAATATTACTCTTGTAGAGAGAAATAATTTCACCTGAAGAAGGCCGGAGCATACAATAGCTGAAATATTGTGAAAATGACAATAAAGATGAGGACAACCGTCTGAACAATGTAAATAGCGTAAATTATTTATATTTATTACTTATTCAATTTATGCAAAGATTTACCCTAATTGTATGGGAAAGAAACTAAGAATTTCAAGTTTGCAGTGTATAAGAAATTTGAAATGTATATGCTCAGCAATTCTATAAATATCACAAGAAAATCAGAAGTTTTTAAGACTAAATATAACAAAAGTAAGATTTAATTGTAAGACAAAAATAAAATAGCTTTGTTATATTCAATGTATTGGGTTATATATGGTTTAAAATTAATTCCAGATTTTGAGACTCTTTTTCAAATTCTCTGGATAATTGTGATAACTGAAGTATATGTCAAAAATATTTTATAGTAAGATTAAAAAAAACACACACTCATAGAAAAATGTGACATACATACATACATACATACATAATAATAATAAAAAATAAACAAATATTTCTTGAATATTACTCAGTTTTTTAGCTCTAAATTTCTACCACACAAATATCAATGACAGAAATGTAAAAAAATTTATTGGTTCACACAAATTCTATTCAACAAACAGCCTTTTTTACAATGCAAGAATCTTGTCATTAGAATTTTTTTTAAGCACTTCACCCTAAGCAAGGTGAGTGTGCCACTAGCACGCAAGGGGTTACAGAGGGTTGAGAACAAGAGTAAAGATGTGTGATTGAGGAAAGGATAAAGAGAAGGATAGGGAACAAGATCAAGGCATTAGATGTCAATTGACATTACACTTGAATATTTGAAGATTATAGTTATCAGGAAAGCAAGAGGAAGGGAGTTCCACAGATGGGAAGTGCAAGAGAAGAAGCTGTTTGAGTAGAAGAGACGGTTACATTTAACTGTTTTGACAGTGAAAAGGCGGGATTAAGATGCCAACCTAGAAGCTCACTTAAATTCATACAGTCTGGGAACCAGTGAAAGTAGCTCTTCAGAACAGTTGCCATGAAAATACTTGTAGAAGAGACAGAGAGAAGCCACGGAACATCTGAAAAAGTGACTGTAGATGACAAGCCAGATCAAGACCCATCACATTGCATATCCACCTCTGGATTTTGTGAGGCCCTTGAGATGTACAGTGGGGGCCACCAGACCATATATGACAGCAATATTCCATGCAAGGATGGATGGTTGATTTGAAAACGAGAAAACCTTTCTGGCACAACACAGAGAACCAACTTTCTTTGCGGTAAATGAAGCTATAAGTGACAGTATTTTGTAAACATTAAAATAAGGGCAATAAAAAACACATTGGGATAGAGTTTTTTTTAATTAGATTTAAACTTTAGAAAGAATATATTCACTGCACCTTGTTGGGCTAATGTTTTCCATTGACATAAAGTGGAACAATTATTTTGAATAATTGCATAGAAATAAATTCAACCACAACTTTGATCTAAAAAATGTCATTTAATAAAAGAAAAAGTGACAGATAGAAAATTCTAGAGAATGTCCCTATTAAATCTTATCAAAGTATAAATCTGCATCCCAGATTTTTTCAAATATTTCAAGAATTACTCCAGTCTTAAGGCAACATACAAGACTATAAAAATGTTAAAAATGAAAAGAAAACTGTTCAATTTATAACCTATTATTTAAATTATAATACATTAAATTATTTTAGTTTAGGATTAATTTAATATTAATTCAACAATATAATTTACTCACTTTTGATTATTAGACATTAAATTATGTCACTTAGCATCCTCCATAATTTACCTAGACTTTTCAGCTAACCTGTTAAATATTTATGAGTGTCTCTTAAATTAAAAAAAACAAACTATAACATTTTTACTTTTGTTTATAATACTTGTTGACAAATAAAATTCTTACATTTACTTTGATAAAGTCCATCAGAATGAAACATGTCAGCTGAGTTTTTATTGTCTTTATATTGTGCTTTTACAGATATATAGTTTAGTTATATTTGAATATATATATATATATATATATATATATATATATATATATATATATATATATATATGGGGTGGGGATCTTTAAAAAGGCACAGATGATAAACAAGTTTAAGAAACACTTAAGATAACTATTCTGCAAAATATATGAAACAGCATGAGTCTTACTTTTGAATTTCCTTTCTTTGAGAAAAAAGAAATATGAAACTGTTCAGATTTGATTAACCTAATTGGTAAGGCAAAGGGCAATTTTTGAAGGACTCTTTCCTGTTGCTTTGGTCAAATGCAGGAATGATAACCAGCAAATGAACAGCTGATTTCACTAAAAAATCAGAATTTAAGAAGATAATTATATATAATGATCACAAATACAAGAATTTTAATAGTCATGTCAAATTGTCAGGAAATATACATTTCTAGCTCAAGGCTAATTTTTAAAAAAAGCTTAAGAGGAATTTTTGTTGTTGTTCAAAACTTAAATTTTCATTTAGCAACAAAGAGAGAAATTTATTTTAACTTTTCTATTCCTCCCTGCAATGAACATAGAGTGTGTTAGAGTACCACCAATTTTCCCTTGATATGTAATGTCAAAAATAATGCAAACAACAAACAAGGCTTTCTCTTCAAAAATTGTTTTTTATATTTATTTTCTATAATATTAATAAGAACCCATTTCTATAACATTTTCAGTGAATTCAAATTACACACTCGATAGAGCATTTGACAAATGAAGAAACTTTAAGGAGAAGAATATAACAGTTAAAAAAGAGGCAGCCAAATAGAAAAAAAAAGTACTGCAAAGGAAGCTGTAGAGAGCTATAATTTCCCACATCCTAAGGGGGGAGAGAGAGGTTCAAATCAGGTGGTGCTAAAAGTTAGTGACCCACTTCCCAAAATCATTTTGGTCACTAAAATCCTGAATTTTTGGAAAGTGGGTTAACTTTTCAGCACCCCTTATCTATAAGAATTAGAACATTAATAGTATACATTTATGCAAACATAACACATAATATATATTTGCATTCAACTATAAATTTATAGAAAGACCAGAGTAGGTCTTATGTATCAATGATTATCTTCTGGTTGTGCAGCAGAAATATCTCCCACATAATAAGACATTAGGTAGATGAAGACACCATTGCCACTAATATCTTACCATTATGTGGAAGATATTTCTGCCACACCCTGTAGAATCAGAGTTATTGGAACATTATGTCTAAGAATAGTATCACAGCAAAGATTTATCCCTTGAAATATTCCCCTTGTCTGAATGGGGGTGGGTAGAATATAAAGAAGAATTCAAATTTTTGTTTTGTTTTTTGTTTTTTTAGTATAAGAGAATGACAAAACAATAAGGGATAATTAGTAGATTTCTTATTTCAGACAACTTTGGAAAAGTTGGTAGCAAATAATAAAGTGATATTTTAAAAATCTTCCACTTTTAGAATGCTATTTTTACTGGAAAGAATATTTCTCACTTTGTAACTTAATTTCAAATCTTAATTAAAACTTATATTTGAATCAATAATTTCACAAATCTGCTAACAAAAAAAAAAATCTCTATAGTATTTCCATGTCATCTGGTAACATTACAACCAAATGCAATTAAAAACAAAATTTTTTTTAAGCAACAAGAATTCAGCAGTTGACAAAAAACAATAGCAGACAACAGTAAAACATTAACAGATGGAAAGAAGTAGTAGTCTGAATGTGTTTCCAATAAAATTAAAGTAAGTCTTTGAATCAAGCTGAAGTATTTTTGTAGTCAAGGGTGATAGAAAGATAAGAGTTATGCGGGGAAAAATAGAAAACCCAATCAATGAGAGCCTAATTTCCCTTTGTCTTAAATGCAGCAGATGGCTAGCAAAGAAACACAAACTCCATTGAAATAGAAACCCTAAAAACATGATCTACAAAAATGTTACAATTCATAAATAAAAAATGTTATAAGCATTACTTGAAAACTTAAACATCTTTAAAAGCCATGAGAATTTTTAAGTCTGATTAACAAATTAAATAAAA
The DNA here is from genome assembly GCA_964036315.1 of Acanthosepion esculentum. Classification (NCBI taxonomy): domain Eukaryota; kingdom Metazoa; phylum Mollusca; class Cephalopoda; order Sepiida; family Sepiidae; genus Acanthosepion; species Acanthosepion esculentum. The sequence goes on along the minus strand of OZ038519.1, from coordinate 13,522,357 downwards.
ATGGATATGAAGAAAAAAAAGAAGCTTTTTTAATGCCTAAATATTAATGAATGACAAAATGAAAGCCAGTGCGGAACAATAATATTTATGTGACTTGTCAATGAGAATTGTCACAAATGTGAAATAGCAAAAAAGTCAACAAAGAAATGGCTGTTCAACAAAGTAACCAGACAAGTTAAGAGAAAGTCAAATGTCTTTTACAGTATTAATAGTAGTGGATTGTAGTAGTGGTTTAAAATGTCTGTACTTGTTCTTTTGGAACGTAATAGAGTTTTGAAAACAAAACAAAAAAAAACAACTGACCCACTGACATCTGAGCAACAAAGTTACCTAGTATACAAATTTGTGTTACACTTCTTGTGTCCTAACAATTTTTCTAAGTTAAAATTTTAACTTTCAGGTGCATAAATATAGGTCAGTTTTCTCCTACACAGTATCTCAAATATTTAACCACTTTTCATAAAACTAATGAAGGTATTTCTGGAAATATTTGCACGATTAATGTTGATGATATTTCACATTATTTGTATAAATTATAGTAGACTACACGTCATTGTTACAGTGCGTTAACAACTTGAGGAGTTTAAGCAAATTTTCCAAGTTTATTAGCCAAGAAACATTTAAAAATTATAATTGCAGAATGTTTGTAAAGTTTACAACATATTGTAATGATGACAAAATTATAAAGACAACATTAATGTCAAATTTATGCTTCATGTTCTGAAACTAGTTTTACAAGTTGTTCATCCATGGATTTTATGAGCTGGTCATATTTCTTCATATGAAGAAGACTGGAAATATTATTCTGGATGCTGTACAAAGTTCATCTTATTGCTAAGTGTAAAACTTCTTTTTCAAAAATACTTCACAATTTTTCAATTATGTTAATAGGATAGATTTGCCTATCATCTGGTTCACACTCCTCTTTGAACAGGAGTAGAGTTTTATCCCTTGTTTCCGGTTTAGGATTGGGCTTCTGGTTCCTTCTCCTAAAGTCTTCTCATTCTCTTTCACTCCCGTTCAGTTCCTTGTGTCTTAGTGACTTGGTTTGGTTTATTTGGTTTTACAGCATATCAACACCTCAATGAGTTATTTAATGCTGACAAGAGTTTTAGGATATGTTTGAATGAATGTATTATTTGTAAGAAATCAGTTTGTAGATCAGATTTTATTGACATTGTAAAGGGTTTTTTTGTTGTGAGTCAAATGTATTGTTGATAATTTTACTATAAAGATTTATTTTTATACTTTCATAGTGTTTTGACTCCAGTTTGGGAGGGGGGTAACTATTAACCCATAGCTGGGACCCTAACAGGTGCTGCCACCCTGGGTCAGGGTGGACCTGAGAACAACAGCAATTAAGAAGTGGTTTCACGCTCCTCCTGATCAGAGGCCTTGCTGCCAGATGTAGTTTATCGTCATATGCAAGACAAGTCTTAATGGCATCATCTGAAATCATTTCACTTCTTGAAATTATAAGTGGCTTAAAAGATGCAGCACCTTGTACTTCAACATTTCCTTGTTACCATAATACCAAAGACTTCTCTCATTATGTAGGAGACAGATTGGCAAGAGATAAAGTCATCAATTTATTCTTATCAGATCTGCATCAGATGGTATCTGCCAATCATTTTCACAATTTCCAACATTCTTTTACTTTTTGTAAGTTCTGAATTTATTAAACATTTCTCTTTGTGTCAAGTTAGCATCATGGCATATAATTTGAGATTTTGAAATTCAAGACATTTGTTTGTTTACATCTGCATAGATTGAATCAGTTTTCATCCTACCTTGATGTTGCTATCATACAGAAATAAATAATTATATACCAGTAAACAAAGTGGTTAATAATGTGAGATGCAATGTATATCCATTCTGTTGCAAATAATGTACAAGTTGAATTTTTCTGGTTATATATATATATATATATATATATATATATATATATAAATTTATTCAAAAATATATATTGCTCTACTCTTGTATTGAACCCTTTTTTAAATTAATGTTATGAATAAACATTTATATTCTTTTCATTCTTTTACATTTGGGTGTGTGTGTGTGTGTGTGTGTGTGTGTGTGTGTGTATTTATATAGAGATAGAGATAGAAAGAGAAAGAGAGATAGAGATAGAAAGAGAAAGAGAGATAGAGATAGAAAGAGAAAGAGATAGAAAGAGATAGAGATAGAAAGAGATAGAGATAGAAAGAGATAGAGATAGAAAGAGATAGAGATAGAAAGAGATAGAAAGAGATAGAAAGAGATAGAGATAGAAAGAGATAGAGATAGAAAGAGATAGAGATAGAAAGAGATAGAGATAGAAAGAGAGAGATAGAGAGAGAGAGATAGAGAGAGATAGAAAGAGAGAGAGAGATAGAAAGAGAGAGAGAGATAGAAAGAGAGAGAGAGATAGAAAGAGAGAGAGAGATAGAAAGAGAGAGAGAGATAGAAAGAGAGAGAGAGAGATAGAAAGAGAGAGATAGAGATAGAAAGAGAGATAGAAAGAGAGAGATAGAAAGAGAGAGAGAGGTAGGTAGAGTAGGTCTCTGAGAAAGAGAGATGGAAAGAGAGAGAGATGGAAAGAGAGAGAGAGATGGAAAGAGAGAGAGAGATGGAAAGAGAGAGAGATGGAAAGAGAGAGAGAGATGGAAAGAGAGAGAGAGATGGAAAGAGAGAGAGAGATGGAAAGAGAGAGAGAGATGGAAAGAGAGAGAGATGGAAAGAGAGAGAGAGATGGAAAGAGAGAGAGAGATGGAAAGAGAGAGAGAGATGGAAAGAGAGAGAGATGGAAAGAGAGAGAGATGGAAAGAGAGAGAGATGGAAAGAGAGAGAGATGGAAAGAGAGAGAGAGATAATGAACTCTCTCATCAGTTTCGATGTATGAGTATCTGACAACTTAGCCAATTGGTTCAGTTATGAATTTTGTGTGATGATCTCAAGTGGCACTTAAGTTAAAAAGTTTGCAAGTTATTTGCAAAGGAGGCTGCATATGGAGCAAGAGTGAGGATTGTGGGATGAGGTCTACTGTTAGTTTGGCTGACCTTTTAGATCTTGCTCTTGCTTCTTGAAGCTGATTCAGATTAGTAGATTGAAAACGGCATGAGTCCACTAAAACACATTGATCTCTACTCTACCTGCTCCAAGGCTAAGTGCTCAAGGATGTATATTGACAAGTTGCTCTTCAGCTTGTCTTTGTATCTTTGTATGGGCATCCTACATTCCTAAAGCCTTGATCTAACTGGCTGTACATTAGGATCTTGGGTGTCCTGTCATCAGACATTCTCAAGACATGACCAGTCCACCACAACTGAGACTGTATGAGGAATGTCTCAATTCCTCCAATATTACACCTGTTAAACAGGTTTATATTGTATGTTCTGCCTCGAAGGCTAACTCCACAGATGATGTTCAGACAGCTCTTATAGAAAACATACAGCTGGCATATATGCTACCTGTATGGAATTTATATATATATTATATATACACAGTACTTATTGGAAAGTGGTCAATATCAGTGATAGAGCTAACATATTCAGTTGTATGGATAGGAGTTTGTAACCCTGGGTCTTATGCTTTTGCGATCATCGGATGATTGCAAAAGCATGAAACCCAGGGTTACAAACTCATATCCATACAACTGAATAGAGAGAGAAAGATATATATATATATATATATATATATATATATATATATATATATATATATATATATATGAGAGAGTGTGAGAGTGGTAAATAAGTATATTTATTTCCATCTTTATCTTTTAAAAAATTTTAAATATATAAAATTTCTGGTTTACTATTTAGCAAATATAATTTTATTTTTACTTGGAAAAATGAAAGTCATTAAAATAAGATCTCTATTCAGTCAGAAAGAAGATGTAAAAGCAATTTACCATTAAATACAAAAAATGATTGATAAAATCATGACAAATTGGATAAAACCTTATAGCAAAAATAAATAGAAATGTTTTCATAATTAACTGTAAAAGGTTGGCAATAATTAAAAGAAATAATTTGGTTGTGGTACGAAATTTGGTTGTAGACAAAATTTAATAACAGAGAGAAAGTTGCATGAATGGGACGTAAGACGAGTTTATCATGAAATGTTACAATTTTCCCAGTCAAATTTAATTTAGGTAAAAAAATTTTCATCCAGTCTGCTATTAATATAAAATATGTTTTATTATTATATAATGAATCTGAATCCTGAACCAGCAGCTACAGATTTCTTAACAGTTAATTATATAAATAAATAAATAAAGACTTGTACCCTCAGAAGAAAATAGACTTAAATAGAATGGACATCATTTTTTTTTTTTTTTTTTTACCTTGAGGGGATCCTTTCGGCAAATACTTTCTCAAAAGGTGAACGTTGTCAAGTTGCAGGAAACAATCAAAAACACATTGGTAAATAGCAAATGAGGAGGGAAAATTAGAACACAATTAAAATAGATTTGAATTGTAAATAAATTAATGACTAAAAACAAAGTTCCGAAAAGAGTATCAAATGGAAAAAAAATTACTCATATTCCCTTGATCAAATGTAAGGAATGAATGAAGTGTTCCTTTTGGTTTACAATAAAATTTTAAACCAGTTTTATAATCTGGATAATAATGCATGTTCCAAGGAAAATATTATTAATGATACTGGTCAGTGTAATTTTAGGAATTCTCACCAATGCCCATTGCTAAACAAGTGTTTAACTAAATCTCTTGTTTGTCTTTGTACTATCTCTGCAATAGAGAATCCGACAGTTGAAAAATTATATATTGGTAGTACTAAGAATTCTTTCAAGACTAGGTGGTATCAACATACTTTGTCTTTCACCAATAATACTTAAAAAATAATACATCACTTTCTAAATATTTTTTGAGTTTAAAAGATGATAATAAGACTCCTAAGTTGAAATGGAAAATTTTTAAAATGACAAGGACATGTAGATCTTTATATGAACCCTGTTGTCTGCACTTACATGAAAAGCTGGAAAGTATCAGATTAAAAACAAATTCTTATTAAATCAAAGAAATGAATTAACAGTAAACTGTAAATATAGTTTACCTTTTACCTTACAATTTAGTTAAGCTTTGGAATTTGATTATGCTTTTTCTTATATTTATATTTTAGCTGTATTGCAACATATATGGCTTATCTTTCTAGTTGTAAGATTAATTTTGATTTTATATAATTTTGTATTAATCTCTTAGTATTAGTAACATCTTGTATGAATGTATTGGTATTTGGTTGGTATTTTTGACATTTTACATTGACTGGTTACTGCTATCAATATCTTATATGAAGAATCTTTATTCAACAGTTACATATTAATTTACCAAATAATTCTATGCATTTAAATTATTTACTAGTTTCTTAAAGAAGCTATTTATTTATCAACTATAAAAAATTTTTATGTAAGAAACTCACAAAGCATATAGCTTATTTAACATTTTGCTAAATTACCTCCACACCTCATTTTTATTTCTTAGGTAATGGCATTGTCTAGTTTGTATAATTTATGTATCCGTTTATGTCTGGCTGTTGTTAACTGTTTATGGGTCATGGACCATTTATAAAAAATAATTTTTTAATTTTTGCTTAGATCATAACATAGGTCATATATGATTAGTTGATCAGAGTAAAGCCCGCAAACCTTATAACCCACATCTTTTTTTTCTTTTTAGTAAAAAAGTGGTTGTATTTTGCTTTTAAATCTAAATAACTCATTTACTCACCAGTAATTTACAGTCACCTGATGAGATGCATTGATACATATCGAAACCCAACTGCAATTGTGTAGCGATTTTGACATAATATCCTATATAATATATATATATATATATATATAAAAGTGAACCTAGAAGTCAACACTTAGAGGCGACAGTCTGTTTCACTTTTATATTTACACACGCTCTATCTCTGATATTGAGCACTTTATCCCATAAATATAGCACACTTTATATTTCTTCATATATATATATATATATATATATATATTACATAGAATAAAAATCCACAGTTACTCATTTGAATAGCTATTTCGACTCACAAGACTTACTTGTAGGCCTTGTATATAATTTATATGCTCTGTTATAATAAATACATTGAGCTTTTTTGCAGATCAGTTTATTGTTTTATATTAGGATTCACTTATATACCTGTGTATATAACTCAACCACATTAATATTTGTTGTTGTTGTTCAACTTCTAATAAACAGCTGCATGCTGTTTTCATTTCTGATAACTAACCCCAACAATCCATTACATGTAATATAGAGGGTAACCAAACGAAAAGTTTGGTATTAATATCAGAGATCGTCCCATGAGTTATCAATTAACAAATAAGAATTAATCATTGCTGGTGAAGAAAAAAAACCTACATTAATTCAAGTTCCTAAACTCAAACTATCCTGAAGACAAGAACTTTTTCAAATGAATCACAAATCATTAACACCTGTAGTAATGGCAACATTTTTAGAATACAAGTCACAAATGAACACAATTTTATGCACAACAGGTAATGTCCTTCAATTTGTATTAGATTCAAAGTTAGAATCTAGTATGAATACAAGGTTTCGATTCTGGATTTAATACAAATTGATCAGTGTTTACAGAATAAAATTTAATAAAACAAGTTCTACTTAATAATGTATTAAGCAGAACCTATTTGATATTACTTTATAAATAATTTACATTTTATTGGTTACCAACAACACTTGTACATTAGAGCTGTGAAGAAACACAAATCGGAAGCTACTGGGGGGTGAATTTTGTCTGCAAGAAGAGTGTTACAAATACATTGCAGTAAATTATTCAATGGAATTTAAAGAAACTCGACGAGAGAGAGAGAGAGAAAAAAATATCTCTGGGTGGTTTTTCAATTCACATCCAATGCTTTTATTGAAGATATTCAGTCCAATCACAAACAATATTTTTATATTTATTTTTAAATAACAACCTCCCCCACCAGAAAAAAACAAAAAAAAAACACAAAAAAACATTACAACAGTAGCAAAAAGTAACAAAATATTACACAAAAAAAAAAAAGAAAAAAATTACACCAGTAAATATGTTGCCCATTAGCTGATATTTTCTATTTTCACAGAGACGAGGAGGTCTTGTTAAAAAGCAGCACCCAGTGTAGATCAGTACTGAAATCTACAAAACCATGGATCATCTTAATGGTGGCTATAAAAGTATTATTTTATTTAAAGTTACCCATCAAGTGTACTTATGTAAGAAAAAAAAAATGGTGTCAGATGTTTAAAATAAGAGTTTAAAAAAAAAATACTTTGAAGTGTGTCTTAAGAATGGACATGATATATTGTGTAAAGTTCAAATTCCAGGTGTTACAAAAAATAGCATGGATATAGAACTCTACATTGCTTAAACTGACAGTCAGTATGCAGTGTTCTTTCCTATGCCTCCATTGTCTATAGCAACAAACACTATCTCTGATACTGAGAACTTATCCTCTGTAATTATATCAAATTTTAACCTACTTATTTATTAAAACAAGTATATGCTTATTCCTTATTAGCATTATATGTATACACACACGTGTGTGTGTGTGTGTGTATTTTATTACTTAAATGTTATTTTACTGGATACACATATTTGAGTAGATGCCCTGTTTATTTATTAAACAGTAAATTTATTTCTTTTCGTCTATGAACATGAATATTTATTAAAGAAGAATATGCACTCACTGAAAGGATTTGAACCTGCACCCTCCTGTGCAGAGGAAGCAGTCATTAGATCTGACGTGCTTTAGACCCCTCGTCTATGAAGTTAATCTATGATCGAGCAAAAATGAATAGTGCTTTTAAACACAAATCTTTCCTAGACCCTCAAAATGTACATATCTACTCAGTTTTGTATCCTGACATAAACAAATCAATTTCAGAAGTGAGGGATTTTTATTTATCAATTCAGCAGATTTTATTACTTAAATGCTATTTTTAGTAAATACCCATATTTGAGTAGACAATTTATTTATTAAACTGTGTATTAACTTAGTTCATCTATTAGCCTGAATAAATGGCAGGGGGAAACTGCCATTAGTTCTGACAAGGCACTACTTAAAGTTACTGTTTGATCAGCAATGCATTTTGTAGTCAAGAGGTCTAAAGCATATCAGATTTAATGACGATTTCCCCTGCTCAGAGGGAAGACAGGTTCAAATCCTACCAGAGAGCGCATATTTTTCTTTAATAAGATTGCTTGAATATTCAGGCCAGTAGATGAAAATAAATAAGATATACTGTTTAATAAATAAACAGAGCATCTAACGCAAATATTAAGATATACTGTTTAATAAATAAACAGAGCATCTACGCAAATATGGATATCCAGTAAAAATAACTTCCAAGTAATAAAATCTGTGGGATTAATAAATAAAATCCATCACTTCTTGTGTGTGTGTATGTATATATATATATATATATATATATATATATATATATATATATATATATGCACACTATGTATGTGTGTGATGTTATACAAAGTTAAGATTGAAATTATTTATATGTTCTGCAAAATTTGTGATTTTTTTAAAAAATTATTTTAATTGAAAAAAATTCTTTTTGGAAGCCCAAATTGATAAGTAAAGAAAGGAGAATTAAAGGTAAAATACGTGAAAAATTGCATCTCAATGATATATTTTCAATTTGAGGATCACAAAAGGCATCTTCAAAATTATTATATCTTAATCAATTGCAAAGTTATCAATGAAACACTATAGCCATTTTCAACATTTTCTGTACAAATAGAGCAAATCTTAAGCAATAACTATCTTGTAACTGAGATAGATAACAGAGATGGTATCACTTGACACACAATCAAATTATATGAGCAAGATATCTAAATATAAATAAAATAATGGTCATAAAGTTACACAAACTTGGGTTAAATTTAATGTACACTTTATAGCTGATACCAGATAAGTAAACAGTTGCTTAGTCATATTTTTTTTAAAGTTTTAAATTTACTAATCTCTTACTTATGAAATAAGTTACACCCACACAGAGAGAAAAATGACTATGTATTAAAACGATTGTAAACAATTTGCAGGTTTCGATTTTCTTTTGTTCATTTTACTGATGACAATTCTGAATTGCATTTGAGTTTTTTTTCATTTTTTTGCTAGTGTATTGGCATTTTCTTTTTCTTTTTAATTTTCCCATTAGCACATAAAATCTAAAATTTATTGTTTCACTATTTCCATATCAAAGAGCATTTCTAGTCATGCAAGTTTGCATGTTTATCTTGATAAGAAATATATCAAAATATCAATTTATAGATTAATGAAATTTTAAAGATAACAAGAAAACAATTATTTTTATAACTTCTGTGTGTCATGTCCCTCCGGAATGAGGGAAATCGTAGCTCTACGACGACTTCTTATCTTTCGTAACTCTAAGCAATGTTTGTTCTCTTACTATCCCTCCATGTCTCTATTCTGCCATCCATTTACACAAGTGCATTAAGTACTCTTGGGTTCCATAATATAGGGAGTGGAGGTGAAGGGGGGGGGTATTGGAATTTTTCTCTATGCAATAAATGGGAATCAGAAAATCATTTAATGGATCAAGAAAATGTGAAATAAATAAATGTGATTGTAATAAGCTTGGGGAGGAGGGTGGAAAATTTCTTCAAAAATAAAAAAAATATATGTAGCCCAAGTCTATAAGACACCTTAGCACAAATTTGCTTTTTGTTCCTATTTTCCTTTAATCTTCCACATTGTTCCATCCATTCCCAGAAAGTAGAAAGACATCTGTTGATTTCAATCTATAGTAGAAATGACTGCAAAACACTTTCCCCTCCTCTTTTATAGTCAAAACATACAAATGTACGCTGGGATTTTTTTTTCTTAGCTAATAAAATCAGCCGGTTCTCAGTTTGAGCTGACACAGTCCTGGTCTGTCTTGTTTTGAAGTCAGAATGCTATGTTTACTTGTTCAAACTTGCTTTTGTATGTCAATGGCAATTTGTAGTTTGCAAACCTTTTGCCTTATTACTGTTAATTTGCTTTGTATACATTGTTTGCTTGCTTTATATTATTTTTTTTTACCCTGTTTTTTTTTTCTTGTTATTGCTGATTGCAAACTTTGCCAATTCTGTTTGTTGGACAGTTCTGTTATTTTACATTTGACCATGGATACTCATTCCACACTTCAAGTTTCCTCTTTATCTATGTGGAAATTGTCTGGTATTCACTGTCATAAACAAGATATATGTTTGTAGAAAGATAAAGAAATCTTTTCAAAATGTGATCCTGAACTGTAAGCTTGATGTAAATAAACTAAAATTATTTAACATCATTGTTCAACACTATTCAAAAACCTAAACTCCATATTTGATAAGAATCTTCTCTTGAATCAAGAAACTAAAAATGAAAACATTTTAATTTTTGACATTTTCTTATTTCTTCTTATTATGCATGAAGTAATAAGTAAAATATAAAAATTGGATTACTAAAACAATATATATATATTTCACTAAAACAAATGGCATTTGTAAAACAAAAGCAGAAATAGAGAAAATCTACTAGTCAGAAAATGGAAGCTATTAAAAAAGTATATAAAAAATATTGATCTATAAAACTTTTAAAAAATCTTTTAAATGTAAAAATTTCAGATAGAGTATATCTGTAAAAGGATGATATGAATAAAGACAAAAAGAAAACTTATCTTAGCCAATGCATTTCATCCTCTGCATTTGCCTTAAAAAGTCCCTCAGATGAAAACATTTTTTATGTCTATTATACATGTATTCACAATTATCCACAGCTACAGATATTGATAAGTTAATCCAATAAGGTTTCATAAAGTTTAATTTCACATCAAGAACTCAGCTTGTATAATTGGGGATTTTATTTTCAGCCACCAATTTTTAAAGACTGAATAGAAGGAAAATGTTTGTCTGCAGGACTTATTTATTTCAAAATTATCTTTTCATCTTTGCTTCAAACAGTGAAGTTAAAAAATTCTTCTCCTTAAAGATGACTTGTTTACATTATTACATTTAATTTTTCATACAACTATTTCTTAGTGTCTCTACCAATAAAATTTTATACTTGACTAGAACATTCCCCTTGCAAGTAATGCCAAGTATGACTTCTGTAGAATTCATACAGCAAACAAGATTACAGAGAAACTACAAATAATGAAGAATAGAAAAAGTGTATGTAAGTAAATAAAGTTGTAGTTCAAGTAATTGGTTGTACTTTTCTATACTAAAAACTTGAAATTGTTATTGGAGGCAAACAAGAAAACTTGATTCTTTCTTGTGACTTAAAGTCGAGTTTTCATTGGCTGAACTATCACCAATTAAAATGTCACTGGAGACAAAATTATGCAACTCACACATCCAAAAACAAACATAATCAACAACAAACATAATCAACAACAAACATAATCAACAACAAACATAATCAACAACAAACACTATTATTTTGACAAAAGAAAGAAAATAGTTTTTCCTTTAGTGATTTTTATTTTTATATCTTGCTATTCAATGCAGTTTAATTATGAAGGTGATGCTGAACACTCTTGACCTGACTAAAAAGAGAATTAAAAAAAAAAATTTATATATTTGGTCAGATTTTAGGAAGTGGATCAGGTTAAGAATTTTTCAATACTCCCTTATATTTTCATAAAGTCACACACTAGACATATCTTTATAATTTTGCTTGTCCCCCCCATTACTTAACCATAATTTTTGTTTCAGATTTTATAAAAAGGTGGATACAAGTACTGAAATTCTGGCAATTGTGAGGTATCATTTTAAACTGGGTTGCAAAATTGTTGAAGTTGCTCACAAAATTTGGGAAGTGGAAGGACGTGAAACTGATCTTAAACTAGTTTAAGAATTTTAAGGGCAGTGACATTTCTCTTGAAATTAAGTGAATGATCATAAGTTGACAATTATGACACTTTAAAATGCAAAGTAGAAGCGAACATGACCAGCAACACATACCATAAAAAAAAAAAATAATTAAAAATATCTTAATAAGATTACAAAATTTTTTTTTTGTTTGTTTAAATAAAATCTGATTTTTTTCAGAAATATAAAAATAAGAAATGTTGAATTAAAACATCAAATGAAGATGAAATCTAAAACAAGAAAATAAACGGTGAAAGAAAAACATGTAGAGCATTCTTTTGATATAAAGTAGTCACCATATATGAAATAACAATATATAAACTTTTTATATATGAAGAACAATACTGAATAAAAATCTGTGACAAAGTGTAAAAAGTTTTTGTGTGATGCTTTTCAACCTTTAGGACTTCCGACTAAATTTATTACGTTGGTGCAATTACACATGCGCATGAATGAGGGATGCTGTGAATTTTAAATTTTAATTAACAATGAAAATGTTTAGAGCATGCCTTGATTACAAGGTCATCCACAGTAAATTTGTGGCATGGCACTTACAACATTTCATCATTCCTGGCAGATCCTCTATTATAACAGCGGGGGGGGGGGGGGGGGTATATGTAATAACAGAAGCGACAAAAAGAAAAAGAATGTAAATGAAATTGGCTAGTTTATAAAAAAAAAATTGTTTTTGTTTGTGCACATGTAGTTACACCAACATAACCAATTTAGTCCGATGAAATACTAAATGACAAACAAAATGTGTCACACAAAAACTTTTTTCCACTTTGTCATGTATTGTGTGTGTGTGCACAAAAGGTCTGCTATATTCATAGGTTAAAGTGGTCAATATCAGGGATAGAGAATATGTAAATATAAAAGTGGACATTGAGATCGACATCTAGTGACAACAGACGTTTCATGCTTAAACACAATCTTCAGGACATGGTTGTTTCCACTCGGTGTTGACATTATATGATAAAATAAAGAACAAATAGGAAACATCTCAATCTAACATGTTTCACTTTTATTAAAGCTTTGAGAGAAAATAGATGAAAAAAGACAGAAAACACTGGTATTTTCAATTATGTTTGGGTAAGATATAAATCTATTAGACATAGTAACGAAACTCAATAAGGTTGAACCTACCACTGAATTCACACACAAATTTGAAATAAACAATTCTCTACCTTTCCTCAACATGAGAAATTAGATTTTAAAGTTTATTGTAAACCCACAAACAAAAACGATCTAATCAATTTCTATTCCCACCACAACCAAACAACAAAATCTGGACTAATCATAGGATTTTACATCAGAGCCCTTAGGATATATAGCCTGGAATACCTTAATAAAGAGAAATATATTGAAAAAAAAAAAAAAAAACTTCTCCACTACCCACCTCATTTTATCCTCAACACTAAAAAAAAGAAAGAGCTTACAAAATCCACAAAGTCAAAAAAAAACAGATACCACTAATAACACTTCTAACAAAAATTATACAAAATTCATAACCCTGCTCTCCAACACTTTTACTAAACTCACAAACAAATTAGTCATCCCTAATACTAGGATCATTACCACTCCCTCAAAGACAATCTGTGATATAATTAGGAAGAAAAATAAATCCAACACTAATTCAAATGATGTGATTTATCAAAAAAATTGTTTACAATACAAAAAAGTCTATGTGAGGGAGACAGCTCGTGATCTGCATCTACAAAAACAAGAGAGACTTGTGTTTCAGCAAACAATCTATCATTTTGCATTGAAACAATGCTAGACATGACTTTGATTAAAGAGAACATAATTCTTTAAGGAGAAAATACATTTAAAACATTATAACCAACTATAAACACATGCCTAAAAACATTACATTGCCATCCTTCTTTGAAATCATTCTTTAAGAATTTAACTTGTATCTAAGACAAAGAATACATGATTAAAAAGATCAGCCATAAATTAGAATCATGTGACACCTTGCTGCACAAAGGTGAAGATATTAGAACTCCTACTAGATAGGCATGCATACACAATTATGTACACAGATTACCATCCCATGCCCACAGAATTATCTATGGTTACATGTGACAATTAGTCAAATCAAAATTCGCATAATCTGTGGGCATTTCAAGTGTATATAAATTCTTAACACTGACTTAAATTTCATCAACACTGAATGAAGGATGTACCAAACATATATTCAGAAGGTCAGTTCAGTGGTCTTTAGTTTCTATAGGATGTGGGGGCATAAGACCCATCAAGGAGTCACAAAACCAAACATAGTACCTCATTTTGCTAATTGGATCTTGAAGAACTCGCAGTATGTGGTATAGTCAGAAGAGTCAAAGTTTTAGTTGGTGGTCAGATGATAGTAACTAATCTGAGACCATGGATACTACTTGTCAACCAAGTACAGTATAGGGTTGTGGTAGTCGCTCCTTAATGATGTGGAAGGTATATAGTATGGATTCAGTCTATAAATTGATCTAAAAATGTCATTAACTGGTGACCACTATGTTGCACTGCTTCATGACCATGACCTCCATGTATCCCAACAATGATAGTGTATTCTGCAGGATAATTCACTGGCTATCATCCAAACCAAGTTGCCCACAATTTTCTATGAAAATTTTTGGGACATTCAGGCCGGTAAATGTTGTTTAATACTGTTTATTATAAACAGAGCATTTACTTAAATATTTGTATCTATAAAAAGAATGTGTAAACATAAAAATGTCTTGAAATAATTGTAGGACTTTGTCCATTTCATAATATATATATATATATATATATATATATATATATATATATACACACACACACACACACACACACAGTGTCCATAAAATATCTGTACAACTTACACTGTTTATTATATCCATTAGAGTTAAGATCTATCAATTCACTTCTTATGTTAAAGAAATATTAAAGTTTTAATTTATATTATTTACTTCGTTTTTTTTTAAATTCATTTTTGCTTGTTTTTTTTTTCCAATAGATGCTAAAAGTGCTTATTTTTTTTTTTATCTCTAGGTTTTAATGAAAATGTCAACACTGAAAAAAAAAGTACAATGTCTGTCCTGGTTGACAGAGACCAAACTGGACATTCAGTTTCAGTGGAATTGCAGTACAAAGCATGAAAAAAGAACCAAGTTGTGTTAGCACCTGTTCCGGGCACAAGAAGTTTATAAAACCAAAAAGTGACTTTATTTACACTATTTCAGACTGTTGTTCTCATCTTTGTTGTCATATTCACAACATTTGTATGCTCCAGCCTTCTTCAGGTGATTGGAATTTCGAACCAAACCCTTTATTTCGCCCACTGGGGCAGATTATTCTAGTTTCATGTGCTATGTCTCTTCCGGATATCTCAGTCTGAACAATGTAAATACTTATAATACCTCATCTCAGAAAATATAGACAGATAAAGAGTCTTCCAAACAGCAGAAATTGAACATTGTCTTGGTTTGTCACACAGAGCCAATGGAGAACATCTGGAAGTGTTCTGATGTGCTTAAATAAATCTTTATTTACCTATGTTTATTTACTACGTTACTTACATATGTTTTCCAATAAATCCTGTAGAGATATCTTCATTTTTTATTCATTTTTAAAATTGTAGAGATAATTTATAGACATCCTCTGTGTGTGTGTGTGTGTGTGTGTGTGTGTGTGTGTGTGTGTGTGTGTGTGTGTGTGAGTGAGTGTACACATGCAGATAACCATAGTATCCATTAAAAAATGTGTGATTGAATGATATTTATATATGGATTTATACTTCTACCCAGAATTAGTATTAACACATAGGGTCCTTTCAGTTTATACAGTGTCATGAAAGACATCCCTATTTGCAGTCTGGCCCTTCTTGACTGGTTACCTACCAAGATTAGAAAGTTCAGTCTGCTTTACTTTTTAACTCTTAATTTAATAGAGAAAAGGTGTGTTCACGTTTTTCCTAAGAATGTTACTCCAAAATGAACACATACAATCTCAGCCAGAAATTTGTTTTGTTTAAAAGCATATCAACTCCTTATTGGTCATTTAATGCAGAAATTTAATTTTCTTGGGAGCTTGGAAGTAATAAAAATATGATAGATGTTATTCTGCTTCCACAATTGTACATATGGTAGATGATGCCCATCTTATGTCTGTGTAGACATAATTACTAGAGGCAGTGATATGTGTGTGTTTTATGTTGTAGTTTTGTCAAAGATATATTTGGAATACAATTTGATTTCTTAAAGAAATTGAGAGATATTATATGTATTAATGTCATAAAAGAGTTCTTCCATGTTGGTTGTTTGGTTGATTTTGTTTACTGGCATATCAAGCTCTATGGGTTATTTCATGCTGAAATCTAAATATTTTGAACACAATTTTATAGCTTCAAGTAAATATATTTTGAGCGCAATTGCATGCCTTCAACTACAGATAAAATGTATTGTTAGTCATTTTGCTGCAAATAAGTATTGTTTGTCATTTCACTATAAATAGGTATTTCTGTATTATTAAAATGTATTTTTATACTTTCATAGACTTTTGCTTTTATTTGGGATTCACTATTTGCCCATAGTTGAGACCCTAACAGGTGCTACCACCCAATGTCAGTGGACCTGGGAACAACAGCAATTAATGGGTGGTTTCATGCTCCTGATCAGAGGCCTTGCTGCTGGATGTAACTTCTTATACCCAGGACTCAGCCAGAAATTGATCTTTGTTCACAGATTCCATTTTCTGATCTGTTAACTGTTAAATGCAGCCACATCACCTCACATACTATACATATAGAATAAATGATACAAGTTACTTGGGAAGACATTTTTAGAAAGATTAGATTTCTAGAGTAGGAAACCTGAGTTTAACTTTACCCAGAATCTTTGTTAAACAAAAGGAAAAGAAACTTAACACTTGCATTATGAAAGTACCTTTTTCTCACTATAAAAACTGGCTAATGTAGTTTGTGGTCATTTGATATTCATTCAAATCTATCAAAACTGTTGATTTAAATGAATAAACTAATTAGCCCAATTTTTATGTTGGCTTCCAAATAGTTGGCAAACAAACAAGAAATATAGATTCATTATCACGATGCAATTGAGGTAATCTCTTTGGAAAAAACAAAACTTGCTGCATTGTGATTGGATGAATTTTGGAAGCCATTTGCTGCTTAAAGTTAAATTTAAAATTTAAAACTGATTGAAAAAGAGAAAATCTATCAATATGAAAATTATGTGAATAAATAAAAACTTTTCAACTTTTTTCTAATTTTCTCTCCATTGGTCTATTTATGACAAAAATATTTCCAAAATAGTATCAAATATCAAAAATTTAAGGGGAATATTTTTATTAAATTGTCAGTTCACATCATTTTCTTAAATTTACAACTATGTTTTTTAAGAATACATTATTTTTCACTGCCATATTTTTAATTATTTAAAAAAAAATGCTATTAATGAGAGAGAACAATAAAAGATCAAGAATCAAAAAACAAAAACAGAAGATAACAATTGATATTGCATTTAAAATTCCTGAAGATCAATGTCAACCGGGAAGCAAGTGTGATAGAAGAAACCGTGGCAACATACAGCCACTTCATCTGCAAGATAATGAGACCCTGCCACCAATCCTGCACCTTAATCACTTCACATTAAAGGTAAAATAGTTATTTTTAAAATTTAAAAATATTTAAACTCATTTTTATTTTTCTCTTCAATTGTTGGTTCAGCGTGATTTTGTCAAGATGACACTTGTGACAATATAGTAGTACTTAATGTGTGCTGCTGACTTAACAAATTGTTAAAAGTAAACTTAATTCTCAATGGATTTCCTGGAAATGCAACATTGTACAGTCAGACAATTGAATAAAGCTAATAATTATCAAAATTTAATTTTAAGGAAATGATATATCTTTTTTTTTTTCACATGATTTTTTTCTTCTATTTTAATCTAACAGTGAGCAAATCTATATGTACTTAGTATTCAAAGTCTGAAGAAACAAAATATTTTTTGAAAACATCTAGATAAGACCAACTCATCCAAATTCAAAAGATATTTTATGAGAATAGCATATACTCTGGATTTTTTTCAACTTTCATAAGACATCTTACAATACAAATTTTTCAATATATCCAAAATCAGGCGAAAACTTCTCAAAATGTTTACTTTTAATTGACAAAGAACTATCCCAAAGTTCTTGAACTTGTAGACTCCCCATGGGGCATAGGGTCACAACACCATGTTAAGTGATGCTGTTACTAGCAAATAGGTTTTTACAGGGTGGAACTGCTTCTCTTATCTTTTTTTCCCTAGATTGGTTACCAACTAATGCTAGAGAGCCTGCTATTTTACCCATACTTAAGGGGTAGGAAGAAGAGATGACTCCATGCTTTTCCCAAGTGCATTACTGAAAAAGTAAATTCAACAGACTGGGTCAGAATTTGGACTTTTCTTGCACCAATAACCATTACACTACCCACATAATCAATATACTGAAGTTAGAAAGTATGCAGACAATTTCATTGCTGGCAAATAAAAAGTAGAGAATAGATCAGAATACAGAAGTAAAAAGTTAATAAAATTTTCTTTTTAAAATTTTGGAATTATAGTAAGTGAAATATTTGATTATACTAGACTCATTGGGGACACAGGATAACAGTTCACCCACTAATTAAATAATATACCTAGTATAAGTCAACTAAAACATATTTCTCTCTCATGTTTTTGTTTCATAAGATAATGTATCTTATGAAATATTCAAACATGAGAGAAGAAATATGTTTTAATAAAAATATACTAAAATATAAGAAAAAAATCATCAAAATGATAAGGTATTCAATAGATTGGAATGGAACATTCTTGACAGAGTCTCAGACATTAACACACAACCAAGGCATGTAGAGAGAGTTGGTCAGCTGCTCAACTATGCAGTGACTCTACAACCAGAAACATGGGACTAAGGATGACAATATAATAAAGTATGCTGGTAAGAGAGTGACCTGGAAAATCAGATAGAAATCTGCAAGTCACTTATGATCATATATATTTTATTATATACAAACAAGATATTGTTTCACTGAAGCTGAGATTGGGAATATTACTCAGATTTAAAATTACGGATATGATATGAAATTACCTTTAGACAAGAAATTGGTTAATGTCCAATGTTTATTTAATTGATACATGTCATGTCATTATATGCAATAGGATTATGCAAAAGTGCCCAGCACCATTTTCTCAAGAGAAATTGTAGAATCTTTACAATCATTCAACTGTTGTAATGATTTAGAAGTTATATAAAAAATCCAGATACTGGAAAAATGACTTCATATGAGCACCAAAAGTTAAGCCTTGGTCTTTTCATGGACAAGATAGACACTGATAATGAAGAAGAATATTAACTGATGAAAATCATGGTTGGATTCAAGGTATTCTTTAACTTAACTGGTACTTACTTAAGAGCAAATGTCCCTTTATTAGTGGAATAATTTAAAAGGAATTCTTTATTACAATTTGCTGGAATCTGAACAAACTGTAATTGTCCAATGTTAAAGTGAGCAATTGGCTAGTCTAAATGTCTGGAAGAGAAAAGACCTTTTTCAGAGAAAAAGTCCTGTGTTTAGTGGAATTTAAAAGGAAATTATTTATTACAAATTGCTGGTACCTAGACAACCTGTTATAGTGAGCAATTGGCTTGTTTAAATGCCTCATTGGAAGAGAAAAGTCTTTTTTCTGGGCAAGGAATTTGACTGGTGGTTTTGTTGCAAATGTAACATAGCAAACAATCAGATTTTTAAGGGGAATACAGTAGATTCTCTACACTTATTTTCAGAAAAAAAAAAAATTTTTTTTTTTTTTTTTTTTTTTTACTCCATGCAACCAGTTTTGATCAATGATTCCAAATAAAAAAAGTTCCATATGGGGGGACGGGGATTCCTCCAATCAAAATAGAAATCACGTTTTCATAGTTAAATACAGCAGAAAGGTGGCACAAGGACATAGAAAATCAGGGATATTATATGAATAAATGGATAATGTTAAGAATTTATATGAATAAAAGTTTTTAGAAAAAAAATTAAAAAAATAAATGCTGAAACCTTTTGCATGAACATGTGCCTATAGGTTCATGCCAAAATTTCCAGCATATATGTAAATATAAGAAATGAATAAATAAGGACATATTTATGAAATTAATTAATTTAAAAATTGTAAAGAATTTAAGTTTTCCATCATTTCTGTATATATTTATATATGTGAAAAATATACAGAAATTAAAAAATTAATTTTTAAAAGTTATCTTTTAAATATTTGTTTTATCAAATGCCCCCCCCCCCCCAAAAAAAAGGGGATAAAATGACAAGGACAACAGACAAATATATCAAAAAGAATTTTGGTTATTTTATTAACATTTTCCTGAAAATATCTTAAATAATTTACACTGAAATTAATAAAATGTTCTTTCTTTTTTAATGGTTTCATGAACCCAGAAATAACATTTTGTGCTAAAAGACACTAAATGTCACTTTTTGTTTAATAAAAACCTGCGAGTGAGTAGGGGACTGTAAGAATTTAATTAAACTTTATAACCACTTATTCATTCAAACTGCAGACACACTTATCTCAAATCCTACAGGGGGTCAGATCTTATATATCTTAGATTCATTTGAAGAAATAAATAAAAACATTGTTTTTTTAAAAAGAATTCATGTTATTAAAAATTGGTTACTTAATATTAATTAGTTCCTTTCATTTTATACAGTGTCATGAAAGATATCTGTTTATAGTCTGGTCCTTCTTGACTGGTTACCTATCAAGATTAGAGAGTTCAATCTGCTTTGCTTTTTAACTCATAGTTTGGGAGAGAAAAGCTGAGGTCATGCCTTTTATATACATGATAAATTGAAATGTAAGTATATGGACCATAATATTTGCACATCTTTATGTTTTAAATTATTTAGGGAACAATCAATTATTTAATTCACTGGTCCTAAAGGGTTTTCATAATTTTTGAATTAATTTAAAAAATAGTTTAAGAGTACCTTTGCAAATGTTGGAAAAACAGTTTAATTTTTATGATTAAAGGAAAAAAAAATTTTCACCAAGAAGTTTCTATAAATTCTAATTATTATTTTATATCCATTTTTATGAGCTGTAATAGTTGATAAAAAATATTTCTTAACTAAAAAGTTATTGGCTTTAAAGAAGAGAAAATATATGCTGAAAAGTGTGAATGAAAAAGAAAAGGGTTAATAAAACAAGAAAGTAAATATAAAATCATCAAAAGAAATAAATAAAAATATTAGTATAGATTCTGTTTATTGTGTACTACACATAATATTGTAGTTAATATTGGAAACATAAAAATTTAGTTGTAAAATTCAAAAAGAGATAAATATTTCAACCTAAGAAAAAATTAATTCACTAATAAATATTTGTCAGAAAATATTAAAAAAAATGATTAGTTATAAGAAAGGTGTGGTCATTTTGCTGGTTAAGTTACTAAAATCTTTTGTCTAATTGTGATGAGATGCATCAAAATATTTGAGCCTCTTGTAAAGTGATAGTAAATATGATTAAGATATATTACAGGTTGATATAGAAGTCTGAACCTATAAATAGTTTAATATGGGAACACATACATATATTTCAGATTGTTATACTATGGCAGATAAGCTGATAATAAAAGAAATAGTCATTCAGGTAAATTCAGTTAAATTACATTTTATGATACCATATGACGATATCAATTCTGATGCCTACAATAAGTAAAATTTATTATTTTCAAGCCCTACAGTTGGTTTGGAAAACTTAATGAACAAAGTATATTTATTAATAAAACATTTAGAAGAAAAATGAATACAAAAGCTTATGAAATAAAGTTAGATAACCTTTTTATTTTAAAAATTGGGTAATAAAGAGAACAATTTCTTCAAGTAAATCACATAAGTACCTAGCTACTCATATTTGAGTTCTAAAATTCCATACATTCATTTGAACACCTTATATGATCCTTTGGATTAAGTGCTGATTGAAACTCCTTATATCGAATTTTATTTTTAATTTCTACTTAAGAATGATTGAAAATTTGAATTTTAAAATAAAATTTTATATAATAAGATTCTAATTTTTTTCTAGGTTTTTAAGTGTAAGACAATGCTTTTTTCTTCTTTTTTATAAAAAAAAAAAAATGTCTTAAAAGAGAACCCGGTAGAACAATATGAATTCATTTTGTATTTATATAAACATAATTTTGATTATAATTAATAATTTTGATTAAATTAATAATTTATAATATTAAATGGGTGAATTAACAATGTTTAAAAAGAAATTAAAAATAAAAATTTTATTTTGAACTGAAATAGACTTTAAAATAGCGAACATTATAGAAAGTTTGAGAACTGAATAGAAACAGGAATGGAAAATTAAGCTTGAAACAAAAATAAAAAAATCCAAAGAATCCTTTTTAGAATTGGAAAAGTTCTGTGAAACCAATGCCAAATCTGATACTATAAAAATTTTCAATATTCTTCTTGATTCCAATTAATCATCTCATCACTACATTTTATACTAAACTTTGTTTCCATTAGAAACTGCCACTGGCTCCAGAGTTTCATTGTATTTACTTCTAAGAGTTTTTTTACTTTCCCAAATACATAAGATATACATCAATAAATAGTATCATAAAACCAGATTTATATATTTAGCGAAATGTGTCCTAACTTATGGGAATCAGAAAACAAACTTAATAGCAAGAATAAAAGGTTTTTTAATGAGGATCCAAATTTGGATTAAACTGTGATATAGGTAAAGATAATTCCCACTTTTATCAGCTGCCCCTCATCTCTCTAGTCAGATAGCCATAGGACTACAGTCAAGGTTACCAGATTGGGATAGATTTGAAAGCCCAGTGCTATGAAATCTTTGAATAGACTTTTTTTTATTGCAGTCCATGTTAACAGAGATTATTTTAAAAAGTTTGCATTAAGTTGAAATTTCAAATTCAGTCATGTTGGACTTGCAAAAGTAGGCAAACTTATAGGGAGAAGGAAATTAAGTAAAAGGCAAAAAACAGCAAATTTTGTTTTATCTGTAAATAGCTACCATATCATTTGTTTTTCATTAAAATTTCAATGATATAAAATATTTGAAAAGAGAAAAAGAAAGAGCATCCACTCAAACCTGAACACAAATAACAGAAAATACAAATATGAAACTGCTGATGAATAAGTAATGTATTTATTTACCTTTTGCCTTTAAACTTGTTCCACAGTAGCATGTTTATTTTTATATTTTCTTTCCATAAAAATATTCAATATAATCATATAATGTCTCTTAATTGATATACAGCAGGAGAAGTGTAAATACTTTTCTTTAACTTTCTCTAAAGAAAAATGATCTTCAATTTTGAAAAATATAAGAAAAGAGAAATTTGTGTTCTGAAAAGGCAATTTAATCTTTATATACCAAAAGAGAAGATTTTACCTTTAAATGGTTTTTGTAAGAGTCTTGAAGATTAGTGGCCTAGTCCTGAGACAGATCTACTATTGGATATAAATTTATTCTGGTAGGTTTTGAATAGATTCGTAAAAACTTATTGCTGGTTGGAATAACATTTGAACTTAAAACAGGTTAATATCATATGAAAAGACTGAATGAGAAAAGTAGAGAGCATATATATATATATATATATATATATATATATATATATATATATACACACACACAAAACACATTTTGTTTCATAATTCTGTTTTTACGTATATCTGATCCATTCTGACTGTTTTAACGAATAAAAATCTCATCTTAAAAAAAAAAAGGAAAGAAAAAGATTTTTATTTGTCTAAACCTATGGAAGAATTATATGAGCAGTATATGTTTTATTGTATGTTAACTTAGCTTCTTGTGTATTTACATTTCTCAAGTAGTAATCTGTACCTGATAGGAACAAGTGAATTTGTGTTCATTTACCTCAAAGTTCTCTGATACTGCTAACCAGAAACCAACCCATCAACATTCCATTGCTTCATGCATTTTTAATAAACTTTTTCTTTTGTGCCTGTTCCAAATCCACTACCTTGTTTTATGCAGACTTAATACAAAGATTTTAGCCTAAATATATAGTAAGTACTATTACATTTTTTTTTAAGTTCTTTGTAGGCTAGATTATTCACACCTGTCCATGTGACTTGGGATTCTCATTCTAGGAATGACAAGTAAGACTCATTAGCAGAGATTCACTGTTACTAATTTATTATGAACAAAGATAGTCCAACTTTTTTTATAAATTTATTTTGTCAAGTGTAGCTCATAGGTTCAATTTCATTTGTGTAAAATGCATTAATCATCTTACAGATACATATATATATATATATATATATATATATATATATATATATCTGTAGTAGGTGTTTTCCCCCTCAAAATTGTAAACTTTATTGTATTATTTCATGTGAAAATAATAAATTGCCAAGCTCCACCATAAACATTTTCAAGTATCCTACATGTTGTGTTAATGAAGAAAAAATTGTGCTTGATATTTCAATACTAAACACCATTCTATCCTTTTTATCACTGAAAATCTTGCATTCAATTTTAAAGAATTGTTCTTAATTGAAGAGATTCTTTGCTTCCAATGGCCCTTTTACAAATTTAAGAGATTACCTATCATATATCTACTGAAAAAAAAAGAAGAAAATTCCACTTAATTCTATGTTGCGAATAATACAATGTACAATGGATTCCCATTTACCAGATAGAAACAATGATTTTAGGTGAAGTTTTGTTATTTGAATATCCCACTTTTAATAAATTGATGGTATTTATTTTGTTATTTTAAAGTTACAAGACCCTACAAGGTGGGGTAGCAATGACAAGTCCCTGAATCCTAGTTCAGTTTACAACCCCAACAAGCCTTACAACTCCCTGCCAGCAACAACTATCAACACCTCATTTGCCTATTAGTGTATAAATCTATCATTGGAGAGTATTATTTTACTAAGGCCAACAAAAAGGCTTTTGTCAGTTCAGAATCTAAGTCATCAGGAAGATTAATCCAGTTTTGGCAGAGGAAAATAGTTTTCTGGATTAGCAGTCCAAAAGAATTTCCTTAAAAGGGAATTTATTTAAAAATAAATAAATAATTAAAAGACTGGCTAATTGCATTTAATTGTTAAAATTGTCTATATATAAAAGAAAAATGTTCAAGATATATTAAACATCAAATAATCACAATAATGGAATCATTTAATAAAATAAAAATGAAGAAACTATATAAAGCACAATGTATGCATTGTGTGTGCATGTGCGCCTAACACTTTTTTGTGCTACAAAAAGAGACCATTGCATAAACTTGGTGACATAGTGGAAATAGAATTTTCTGTTATTTTAAACTTTGCAAATAAAATGCCATAATTTATCTTAGTTTAATTTTATTTTAAAAAAATAAATAGATATAAATTTTGTAATTGCATTGTACTAATATTACTAATATCTAAAACTTGGCACAGGTAAACTAGTTATTAATCCCCAACTCAGTGTGACTATTCTTTTTGCATTACCTACTTCTATTGATAAATAATAATTTATGCAATTCTGAGTGTCTATATTTCTGAGATGAGGTATTATGTACAGTATTTACATTAGTCGGACTATTGTCGTCATCTTTGTCGCCATATTTGTCACAACGTTTCGGCCGTTGTACGAAGAAGGCCGGAGCGTACAACGGCCGAAACGTTGTGACAAATATGGCGACAAAGATGAGGACAATAGTCCGACTAATGTAAATACCATTATGCAATTCTGTTCTCTAATTGAAAAGGAATAAATAATTACCAATAAAATTTATTGCAGTAGGATTTATTTATTTAGAAAAAAAGTAAATGGTTGATATGCAGTTAAGTGAAGTAAGACTTTATACATAGCAAAATAAAGTGCAATATTAGAAATTACATTACAACTGTTAAAAATTATGTGTTTATTTATATGGGATTAAAATATTGCTTCCCAATGCTTTGTGAAAAGTTTTATGAAATAAAAAAAAATCCCAAATCATCCCATGTGATTTTTTAAAAAACTGATGGTTAAAGAAACTGTTATACATTTTTTTTAAAATAATCTCGGCTAGCAGATGGTTATTGAGTGATAATTATAGTTTCCTCATTAAGTATTAAATTCCCATTAAACTAAAGGAAGAGATGTTTGGGCATTTTGTAATATATATGATTATTAGAGAAATATCAATTGTTTGGAGAAGCTATATTCTTGTAGCAGACATCACTTTGTCATTTTTCAGGTTTACCTTTGTTTAATGAAACATATAATTTATATATAATTACTTTAAAAAATACTGACAAATGATAATTTCTTTTGTAGAAACATTTTCTTTAATACACATGGCAATATTAGAGAAGACAGAGAATGACAAGCAAAATCCACTGACCATCCATCTGAAAAACTGCTATTTTATATTCTTGATAGAATCTGACATGTCTGAACAAGAGTTCAAGCAGCTTTAATCCCATGGTTTTAACTATCATGACTGATGTCATCTTTGAATGCCAACTCTTATAATAAAGAAAAAAGTTACAAATTAATGGTTGGCTATACCAGTAGCCTTTATTTTCTCTTTGATATTTAATACCAGAAATGTAATAAATACTTCCATATACAGCCATTTTTTGTTTAGTTTCTGAAGCAATATCAAAATCAGATCATTTTTATTTATCTTGTCTATAGAAATGAATGTGCAGGCATTTTTTAAGACTTAAAGGCACAATTCAAAAACTGCTAAAGTTACTGTAAAAATATCTTGAAGCAAAATGGTGGTTAAGAAAAAGCAATTTGGTAACAATTTGGGTCTTGGGGTCTTGTGTGAGTATATGTCAATTAATTGCTCTTCCATGTGAGAATCAAATATAATTATTTTATTGACATTAAATTTCAAGGAATATATAAAAACCTTGTACAAAATAAATATCACACAATAAATGTAATTTTATAAGCTTAATATAATATATTCAATGGTGCAGCTTGACTACAGAAGTTTATAATTTAGTGTTCAAAAAAACATATTTTACATGTGATCAAATGAAAGCAAAGCACATAATCAGGTAATGTAAGGGGATAATGTAGGTTTAACCATGAAAACATAAATGACCAGCTAGCAACAATGGCTCAGCAGAGGAACCAGAGAAATGAAAGATTCCACTTGAGTCCTACTAAATGAAGGTGTGATCAGACAAAATGGATTTCTTCTTTGACAGAAAGAGAAGGTTATGAGCTCTCTATAGCCAACATTTTGAATAAACTGGACACTCAAAGAAATAAGTGTGTATTTTTACAGTCCTAACAACAAACTAGGAATATTGTTGGTCAAGAAAAAAGAAGAATTTTATTACATTGGTGTTGAGTCAAATTGAACCTATTTACATTAGCTTAGTATGGTATAAGTGCAGGCAGGTACCATTTGAATTATTGTGCTTGCAACATATATAAATTAGATTAACTGCAGAAAACTCATCTCTTTGTGGAATATTTTCAAATTTGATTTCTTGACATTTTTTCTCAACATCTTCGGTATCAATGATATTTTTCTCAAAAAAAGTAGGATTTCCTAGAGATTAAACAGCACTGATGAAAGCAGAAACACATTAAAGGATAAGTTGTGAATTTCAAAAAGGAAACCTGATATAATTAACTTCATTTGTCAGTTTAACAAGTAGAAAACATTAAGACTTCTGAATCTAAAGAGATTGGAAATATTTCATTATGTTCAATTTTTTTGTAAAGTATCCAGAAACATTAAAAAATTATAAGCTTTTTGTTGACATCTCAGAAGTTAACTTTTTTTTTCTTTTTTTTTTTTTAAATCTTATGATTAAACTTTATGATAATCTACTTAATGAAAAAATTTTTTCACAAAGCCTGGGATATTAAATTTTATATCAGTGGCTGTGGTGAACAACTTCCACTCTTTATATAAGCTATGATAATCTCAATTCCTATGAGGAAAAAAAAAAAAATGATGGACTGGTCACCATGACAAAAAATGTTCAAGCAAAAAATGAAAGATAAAAAGATAAAATTGATAGCAACAGAAAAGCATCCAACAAATCTAAAGATCATGGAAAAACAAATATGTAATGGATATCCTGTCAAAAGAAGATTTGTAATTTTAAAAAAAATAAATAAAACAGTAAAACTTGCACAGAAAGATTTGAAATGAGGAACCTAAGGTACAAAATTCAATTACTTACACACACACACACACTGAGCTCTCTTGATTTATATCCTCCCTGGACTTATCCATACGGATTACCAATTAACTTTACTTTTGTACCAAATGTATATTCATTATTTATTAGTATAAATTTTAGGCTAGCTCTGCTATTTTATATCGAGTACTGTTTAAAATCACACTAGCACTCATTGTGCACTATATATATTTTATTTTACTGTACTTTTCAAGCACCTGATGATTGTGTGACCATCTACAGATAAACCACGTGTCTGCATGAAACTGTAAGTCATGAAGACCAGTTAAATATAAATATTGTATATTTGTATATTGCTCTGTATATATTTTTTTACATTGAGCAATGTGTTTTTGTATAATTTTTTATTACTTATATAAGATTTCAAAAGTAGACCAGCTCATATCCAAAAGCCCAAAAGATTTTAAATACATACAAACATAAACAGTAACTAAAAAATAAGTATCTTACCTGTATTACACATTTTAAACTCAAAACTTAAATGAGAATGCTTTTATAGTCAATTTTAATACTTATTTAAGAAAGAAATATATACTTGTTAAATTTATTTTATGCAAAAAAAAAAAAAAGTAAAAGTAAAAATAATACAAACTGTTTTAAAATTGGCACTAAAATAAAACGCAAAAAAACAAAACAAAAAAAACCACGATCCTATAAAGATGACACAAAACCATATTTACAGATTTAGTTAAATCAGAGATCATAATCAGCTTATAGAATGAGGTTTTACAGTTAGTGAAAAAAGGAAAAAAAAAAAAAAAAATGAAACCAATGACAAAAAAGTGACATATGCAACATTCCTTAATTAAACAGTGTTGTATAATAAACTGCACATCATTGAATTAATTCTTTTTACAAAAACTACAGGCACGTAAGTGCTTATACAACATATTTTAGGCCATATTAACTAAAGGTAAACAGTGCTACAACTATTTGGGGGATTCTTTTCTTCTTACTTATTCACATATTCAAAAAGTCTAATTATGTGCATGCATCAGGAACACAAAGTTACACAAATTTTTTGAGAGTACTTATGTCAATATAAAAAAAATCCCCAAAAACGAAGCTAAGTTAATACAGTGATAAAGGATAGGAAAATGAAATATAAGAGTTGATCTGAAAGTCATGCCTCTTATTATATTGGTAGTATTGCAGTAGAGGTTGAATCTTCTCACCAATAACCTGTATTTTGTTTTTGTTTACCTTGTTACTGATAAGAGCTAAAGCAATCTAGCAAAATAGTGTCTGACATGCAAGCGAATAAGAAAGTTTCATCATTGAATTCACGCATACAGAAAAATTATATCTAGTTGTTATATCTCGTGCAAGATATAATAAACAAAGTAAACCCGAGTGTAGGTTCAATAATAACTTTATAATCGGATGTAGTACAGAGACAGAGTCGAGAGTATGCTAACCTCAATAGGTGTTACAAACGAAGTCGCTCCTACAAAGGAAGTCTGCTCTCACGACCACCTGCTGTGGTCGCACTTTATTGGCAACAGTCCGTCCATCATCGTGACTGGGGAAGTTGGGTTATACCATCACAACACCTCCCCCCGAAGCTGAAATTCTCACTTTTGAAAATTTCTGCTTCTAATATCGTCTTCTTTTTGGATCCGGGCTAAAACGCTCCACTGGTTTTCTTTCCCGTGTGCTCCTTCTTTTAGTCGTCACAATTAGATCCTTTTTTGGCGAAGATAATTTTCGCTTTTCAGCTCGATACTGCGATACCGGTTCATATACACTATTAGGCAGTGTCATGTTAAAAGCATCGCATAACACTTCCATCGGAATTTCTTCTTCGCTTCTTTCACTTTCTTCACCATATCGTGGTCTAATCTGATTGATGTGTCTTTTACACGTAAATTTTTTACTTTTAATCGTGTAGATCACTTTACCAATCCTTTTTTGGATTATGCCATCCATCCAATAGCTTTTTCCACTTTGAAAATTTTTGAAAAAAACTTTGTCTCCTGAAGTGTACTTTTTTATGTTGACTTTTTCCTCTTTCTTAGCAACTTTTTTGTTTTGATAGGGTAACAATCTATCGAAAATTGATCTAATTTTCCTTGCGAACATAATTTCCGCCGGTGACATTTTCGCATCGTTGTTCTCATTAGGAGTTACCCTATATATTGCTAAGAACTTCTGAATAGTTCTTTCTTCCGTGTCCATACCTTGATTTTTACGTAAAGCACGTTTAAAAGTGTCAACAAATTTCTCGGCTTGACCGTTCGACCTGGGATGACACACTGGTGTAGTTATGTGTTCAATGTCTAAGGCAGTACAGAAATTCTTAAACTCCATACTTGTGAACGCCGTACCATTGTCGCTAACTAGTGTCCTGGGAACCCCGAAACGACTGAAAATTTCATCCAATGCACTGATGGTGTTCCTAGATGTAGGATGCTTGCACTTGACTACCTCAGGCCATTTCGATAAAGAGTCCACCAATATCAAATAATAGTACCCATTAATTGGTCCAGCATAGTCTATATGTAGACGTGCCCACGGCAAATCCGTTTTCGGCCAAGGATTCATTTTGACCGGAGGTGCCCTTGCAGCTAATTGACAACCTCTACATAGTCTTACAAAAACTTCAATATCCTTGTCCATTCCTGGCCAGTATACGTAACCACGCATGAGTGATTTCATCCGAGACATTCCAGGATGACCGGTATGAAATTCTTTCAGTATATCTGTACGTAGAGATTTAGGTATAACAATTCTATCTGCGTACATCAACGTGTTGTCGCAAATTGAGAAAGGTGAAATCTGAGTTCCCTTTTTCTGTTTTTTGTTCCATCTCGTCTGGCTCTTTAAATTCACAATATAGTGATCTTTTTCCGCTTCTTTTTTTATTTGGTCCAAAGTTACCGGTAATTCCCTGACTGTATTCAACAAGAGACCTGATATTTCTTTTTCCTCAGTTAATGCTGCTATAACCGTCTCTTCTAAAATTTCTTCCTTTTTGGGAATTAGCCTTGACAGTCCATCCGCATGCCCATGTTCTTTAGATTTGACGTATTCCATCCTAAAATGGTAATTAAGCAGGGTTACACCCCATCGCCGTAAATGATTAGCTGTATGCATAGGAATGCCTTTTTTACCTCCAAATATTGTAAGTAACGGTTTATGGTCCGTTTGAAGTACAAATGATCTACCATATAAAAAGCGATGGTATTTTTTAACCCCGAACACAATCGACAAAGCCTCCTTCTCGATCTGGCTATAATTTTTTTCAGCTGGAAGAAGAGTCCTCGACGCGTGCGCGATCGGTTTAGTAGTGCCATCTTCATATTTGTGTAGCAGTGCAGCCCCCACTCCGTATAAACTTGCGTCAGTTGCCAGAATGATCTCTTTCTCAGGATCATAATGTGCTAAGGCGAGATCTGAGAGTAGGCATTTTTTTATTTTCTGAAAAGCTGTCTTGCAATCTTTCGACCAAAACCATTTCTTGTCTTTTTTCAACAATCCGTTAAGGGGGGCTCTTAAATCATACATTTTAGGTATGTAGATTGCATAATATTGGGCCAACCCCAGAAATGATTGTAGTTTCGCAACTGTGTCGGGTGCAGGCATGTTCTTAATTGCATCGGCTCTCTGTGGGTCCGGTTTCCTGCCTTCACTGTCTATCACCTGTCCGAGGTATGTAATTCTTTCCATGAAGAATTTACACTTCTCGTGGCTTAATTTAAAGCCAAACTCTTCTAGTCTTTTAAATATCGCTCTGATGTGCGTTTTATGTTCTTGAACATTCTTACTTTTGACTAGAATGTCATCTAAATAGGCGGTACCAAACTCAAGGCCTGCCAGCATAGTGTCCATCACCTGTTGGAACAAAGCTGGGGCGACCTTTAAGCCGAAAGGAAGCCTATTTAGCTTATAAATACCTTTATGTGTATTTATACACAAATATTTTGAGCATTCGTCACTCACTTTAATCTGCAAGTATGCGTCAGACAAGTCGATTTTTGAAAAAATCTTACCACCATTCAACTTTGAAAAAATATCTTCTGGTGAAGGTAGTGGATAACTGTGATTTTTAAGGCAATCGTTTAACCCTGTTGAAAAATCTGCGCACACTCTTATTTTCCCGTTTTTCTTCTTAACGTAAACTGTGGGCGAGGCCCAATCAGCATGGTCAACCTTAGATATCACTCCAATTTTTTCTAGCCTTTCCAATTCCTTATTAATTGTGTCTAAGGAGGAAAAAGGTACGTTCCTCTTAGGTTTAAAAATTGGTTTCACATTTTCCTTGAGTTCAAATTTGACTTCCGTCTTAGTACATAAACCCAAACCCTCAGAAAAAACTCTGGGATATTCTTCTTTTAATTCATTCATGAATTTTTTATTTTTGATACTATTTTGTTTTTCTGCACTGTTTATTACGTTGCAAAATGAATTAATCGGGAGTTCAAACAAATCAAAAAGTACTATCCAGTCTATTCCAAAAAGACATGAATTAATTCCTTGGATTACGTACACTTTTGTTTTTGCAGTCTTGCCACATAACGAAATATTGCACTTTAATTCTCCCATAAAGTTTAATTTTTTCCCTGAAACCCCTCTAGCGGTTTTTTTGGTTTCAGATAATTTTGGTCTTCCAATATTTTTCCATGTTTGTTCATCAATAATGCTTATGTCTGAACCAGAATCCAATAGAAAAGTAATTGTATGATTATCCATACGTACGTCTACGTATTTTCTATTTTTACCTTTCTGAATTTCTTTTTCTGATAATACCAGACTTACATCTTTCTTATAATTTCCTTTTCTGGCAAACTGAATATTTATGCCCTTTTTTCCGCATGTTTGGCAGAATTTATTCCTGTACCAACATACATCTTTGGCATGATTTTTATTTCCGCACGATTGGCAGAATTTATTTTTATACGAACACACATTTTTGGCATGATTTTTATTTCCGCACGATTGGCAGAATTTATTCTTATACCAACATGTGTTTTTGGTTTTGTTATTTTTTCCACACGTCTCACATTTTTCTGTCTTTTTGACTTTTGGGGTTTTTTGAGTCTTTACGTGTCGAACAGTAGCAA
This sequence comes from Acanthosepion esculentum, assembly GCA_964036315.1. Lineage (NCBI taxonomy): Eukaryota > Metazoa > Mollusca > Cephalopoda > Sepiida > Sepiidae > Acanthosepion > Acanthosepion esculentum. The sequence goes on along the minus strand of OZ038519.1, from coordinate 13,489,137 downwards.
CACTTTTTTCCTCAATTTGTGTATTATCCCTTCTTACGTTTATGAGACGTTGGCATTCTTCGGTGACCCTTTGTAATGTTATGTTCGAGTCTTGCTCGACCATTATTAATATTCTCGACCTAATTTCTTTATATTTAGGATCAGTTAGTCCTTGAAGAAAAATTAGGCACTTGAATACATCTTTGGAAATTTCTTCTAACTTGAATTGTTCAACCAGAGAGTTCACTGTTCCCGCGTATGCCAGAAAATCCTCGTTATCTGTTTTAACGATGTTTAGACATCTGTATCGCGTGTGAAACAGACTATTTCTTTCGTCAAATATTTTTGACAGAATACTTATAGTTTCTTCAAACGAAACTTCTTCTGGTTTTCTGGGCAATATCAAGTTTGAGTACTTCGTGTTCTCGTTTGTCCCTAGTTTCTGGACTAGTAATGTTACTCGTTCCTCATCCGACCAATGTTGACATCTCTTGGTAAATATAGTTTCGAAACGTTTAAAGTATGCTGGAAATGTAATGCCCGAATCAGGTTCATATATAAAATCGGATAATGAATTTGCTATTCCTTCGGCAGAAAAAACAGTGTTTTTTCTTTCTCCAGTCGACTGTTTCAGAATTTTTTCGAGACTTTTTTGCTGTTGTAATATTTGTTGTTGTAACTCTTGGTGCTGTAGTTGTTGCTGTTGTTGTAACTCTAGGTGCTGTTGTTGTTGCTGTTGTAAGCTTGTACACAGCATTTTAGTCATTTCGACTAATTGCTCCATTTTTTTTTTTTTAACGGTTAACAGACAATTTACAGCCGTAATATTTTTACAACCCGTACTTATTACTTGAATAACGAATTATTAGACCGGCTCGCATTTGAGTCACGGTTTAATACTTTTCAAATCACAATTGAACAGTAAAAATTTTCTTACTTTTCAAAAAGTTTCCTTTTGCTTTGTGACTCCGCTTTCGAAATCCTATTTGGCATCAACTGATATGTATATATAATTTTTTTTTTTTTCCAGCAAAGTTTTTTTTTTTTTTTGGTGAAGTTCGTTCCACAATTTTCGTCACCAGCTGTTATAGACACTGGTAATTTTTTTATGATTTAACGTGAAATTCGTTTCTTCGAATCGTTCGTCGCCAGCTGTTATATCTCGTGCAAGATATAATAAACAAAGTAAACCCGAGTGTAGGTTCAATAATAACTTTATAATCGGATGTAGTACAGAGACAGAGTCGAGAGTATGCTAACCTCAATAGGTGTTACAAACGAAGTCGCTCCTACAAAGGAAGTCTGCCCTCATGACCACCTGCTGTGGTTGCACTTTATCGGCAACAGTCCGTCCATCATCATGACTGGGGAAGTTGGGTTATACCATCACAACACTAGTGATATTCATCAATGAAAAATTTATAGAAACCAGACAGTGTATGTGAGCACAGTAGGGTAATGCATAAAGTACCTCAGCAATGGTGACAATGATGTGAGTGGAAAAAAAGTTATTTCTGTTATTTTTTTTTTTACCTTACTCAATAGTGTTGTTGCGTTCCTTGTATTTGTTGTTGTAAAGGAAATATGAAGCATTATTTTTGGAGCATCGATCATATATTAATCAGCTAACTTCTTTTGAGTGTGTAATGATTTGAATCATTACGTTAATGCATTTGAAGAGTCACCTCAGCGTAAGTTTATCATTGGAATATTTACATTGTACACAGGTACTAACAAAACAATTCACTCTATTAACTGTCAGTGAGAAAGGAGATATTGCCAAAATCAGTATTGCCATTAAAAAAAGAAAAAAAAAGGAAAAAAAAAAATAGGAGGATTAATGTAAAAAATAAAAAAATAAAATTCAATTAAGTTTTTAATAAGATTTTGAATCAGTGTAAGCTTAAAAAACTTGAGTACTTTTATTCCATTCATATAAGAACAACATTGACCTACAGGCTGTGATGGGTAAATTGTCACATTTTATATTTTTAATTTTGCACATGCACACCTGTACTAAAATTCAATAACTTCAGTTTTAAGTAACTTAAGTAACTCCTCTCCCCATTTTTCTCCTGAGGAAAAATAAACAAATGTTATTAATACCTATGCAACCACAGAACAATGGTTAACATTAAATAGCTTTATACTGATTTTCCTGCATTTCTAATTTCAATAAAAAGACTTTGCCAGATCAACCAACACCAAGTATATACTAATAATACACAGACTCATCATTCCATTATTACTATTGATTGGGGTCTTAACATTATTTTCTATTATTTACATTTTGTACTATTAGTACCAACCAGTTGCATTTATAGAAAAATAACATTGCTAGTGTTAAATGTAAATAAAATAATCTTGATGAAAAATAAATCAAAATTAAAGAGGTTACTGGTAATATCTATGACTGCCACAGAAACTAGTTTAGCAGTTAGAAATATATAAGTTTTGTTAAAGAGCAATGTAAGCTCTTAAAGGATTTTTATCTCTTTTTCCAGTGCAAATATAGGATTGATATGAAATATCTGAACAAAGTATGTAAGGTGGAATTCAAGAAAACAGTTTGAATATTTAAATTATTTTATTTTCTTGTGAATATTTTGAAAAATGAGCAAAATGTTGACAAGAAAATAAAATAAATTTGGATCCTCCAACTGGTTTACACAAAATACACACACGCTATATATATTATATATATATATACACACACACACACAATCATAGCTACAAATATATCCGTTCTTTATTATCTGTGAACTGTCTTTTTCAAGAACTTATTGTCATAAGTTCTTGAAAAAGACAGTAATACAGTTTCCCCACCATTGCATCCTGTATGGTGTTAAATTCATTCTCCTATACTAGCTGACAGCCAAGGCTAAAGAGTTCAGCCTACCATTATTTAACCCATAGCTGGAGGGTAGAGGCAAAACAGATACATGCCTTTCCTAAGGGCATTTGTGCAAAGGTAAATGCAACATACCAGGTGGTCATTTGAATTTAGATTGCAGATTCAAATTTCTGTATAAAAAAGTTTTGTTAAACACTATATACACACAAAATACACAGAATTCCTTAGCCTGATTCACATGCCAAAATATGATCAAATTAACAAACACCAAAATTATTTTTAAAACTATTCTTGGTCAGTTAACTTTTCAGCACCTTCTCATGTAACTTGTCACAGAACACAGATATTCTGACCTTAGTCTGATCTGTATGTAAATAATCTTGACATTTCTGACAGTAAATAGATAAAATGCTGTGGTACACCATAGCACTTAGCCACCATGAAATTGAGTAAGCACTTACAAACTACTTTTTTTAATTAATCCTATTATATACACACATAAACAAACTTCAAAATTAATACTGCCCCTGTCCCATAATACCTGTTAATGTGTGAGATATACAGTACACATATATACGACAGAGGTAGTAATAAAAAAAAAAAAAAATTAATTCAATTTCATGTTAGGTAGAAGTTACAAGGTTTGATTCTTGCTGTTGGATTTAAACATGCAATTCTATCAATAGATCCATTGTACAAACAAGTTGTTGCATTGCATTAATAACTGAATTTTTTTCCATTGCAATTAATGTTTTTTTTCTTTCTCTTACTGCAGTTATTTGTGGTTGCTGTCATTATTCGATTTCATTAATGATTTTCTGATTACAACCTTTTTTTTATATTAACTTTTTGAGAATTATCTATCATTGCTATCTTACTATATAGTGATTTGTATTTCACATAATTTATTTGAACACAAAAACAGGCAGAGCTGAGAAGTTTTTAGTCTCGCCGCTTGTTGCTTTTATTTTATTTCAATATTTACCCTGTTAGATACAGTGGGCTAATTTCAGTCAAAATGTAAAAACCTGTATCTTGGTACATTTTAGACAACTAATTAAAAAAAAAAAGATTGTCAATAAAATGAAATTTAGAAGGGTTGAAAACAAGTGAAATTCCATAAATATCTAATACATGCATAATGAACAAATAGAAAGAAAGAAAGAAAGGTTAAATTCATTGTCATTTCTAGTATCCAGCAGCAGCAGCATAAAACTTATTTCAAGAAAAAAGGTTGAATGAAATACATAAGTTCTCAAAATATTTTATTGTATCTCTTATTAACAACTTTAGTTACAAATAATTAAGTGAGACAATCACCTGGATAAAAATAGAACACTATTATTACCATTTCTTTCTTTTTAACTGTGTATTGCAATGGCATGATGAAAACAGTGGATTGTATTCAGTTTTTTGTGTGTATACAAATACATTCATAAAGTAAATAAAAGACTATTTTGACTGAATGCCGGATCTGGAAAAACAAATTTCTTTACAAGTCTCATGAGAATTTATTTAGAAAAAGAAAGAAAGACAGACAGACTAACTTTTTGTTCTTTAAAATTTATTTTTGTAATTTTGTTTACCTAAATATATTGCAATATTTTGAAGTTGATTTCAACCATTTTGCCTTGAAGAGATTCAACATATTTTTATAATTTTTTCATTTCCAGTGGAAAATTAAGAATTGATATTAAAAACTAAGTTTGATTATTTGCTTCAATTTTGTGAGAAGTGTAGAGGATGTTTGGTTTTAATGGTCAACAAGAAATAAAAGTTGTCTTTATACATGTCAGTCTCATTAAAGTGACAAGGACTGAGTTTTTCTGCACTACTATCCATTTACCCTATTTTTCTCAATTGTGCAAATCTGAAATGGACACAGCAGTAATTAGAACTTCATGTACCATTATTTGCTTTTGGCACCAAAACCAGATTGCCAATAGAGAATTTAGTTTCTTTATATTACACTTGTTCATAAAAAGAAAATCTTTAAGTGGCAAAGAGAAGCAGGAACCAACACTTCAGATATTTTCTTGTAATGTTAGACTTGCCTCCTCATTAATAAGGAAGGTTCGAGTTCTTCACTATTCCGTTAAGCCTGAAGACACCCAAATGTTTACAGATATGATACAGTTGATGTTTGATATTTTGGACTGTCTTCCAAGAAGACTTTCATGACAGTTTCTATTGTACTGTTTTTCATGTTACTCTTTGCAGTGTTATCTTCATGATGAAAAGCAATGCTGAGATGACACAACCAATCATATTGTTCGTTTCAAATGTTTTACTTGAACTGGATAGACTGTCAAAGTCACATTACATGTTATGTACAGTTGCACTGAAGGTGTATAATTTCACATATGGTATACTGTGACCCTAACATATATAGTCTGAAAATAAAAAATATTTTTACAGAGAATCTAAAGCTTTATGACTGTTTATGAATTTATATTGAAAATCTTTGCTGAAACTAATCAGAATAAATGTATTAAAGTTTTATTTCTTCTTACTATTTTCTTCTCTACAGATTTAAACATTCACTATTTACAAAACAATTGTTAAAAGTAAACAGTTAAAAAAAAATATAAAAAATATTGAATAAATTTAGAATATAACAAAAAGATGTCAACTTTGTGAAAGGATTTCCTTTTGCGTGTAAAATAGTGACAATGATTCATATATAATAAAATTCCTGTTTATGCTTGTTATCATAACAAAAATGGCACATTGTAAATCTTGTAAGGATAATACTTGCTAAAACATTAAGAAATAAAGAAATTTCCAGTTTAATTAGCAACTTAGTTATAACAGGTCTGTTTGTGCTCACCCCTATAATAATGATCCAATATTTGTATTTGTGAATTCATTTCAAAAACTGAAGAAAAAATATTAATATTGAAAGTGGAAGAGAAATGTAAAAATCATTTCATGTGTATTAGTAATTTATGTAAAGCTTAATGTCTTTCATTTTTTCTTCCCTTGTGAACATTTTTCACACTTTATTACAAAAACATTTTCTAAATCATAAGTATGCATGTTCAAATATCATTTAACACTTGACTCCTGCTGATTAGAGATTAGTAGCAGTACAAGTAAAGCTGACTTTTTTTATTGTTTCATTGTCACAGCAGTTACAACACAAATGAAGTTGAAATTGATTTTAAAATTAAGTTTGTTTTTTTTTCTTTTAAATTGGAATCACTCAATGCAAAGCAGTAAAGCTATTAAAACACAAGGGGGGTGGAAGAATTAGTAACGGAAACATTAATGATAGGCAGAAAGAGAAGAGAGTAATCAGGTGGACAGTAGATAGCAATTGACATTGCATTTCAATTTTTGCAGATTAAAGTTGGTTGGAAAACACGGAGCCAGGAGGAAGTTCCAGAAGTGACTAGTGCGAGAGAAGAAACTGTTAGCATAGAACTTTAGGCTACATCTAGTCAGCTCAACTATAAATTGGAAGTAGACATTTTTATGTATAAATAAAAGTTTCTGAAAATAATAACAGGTTAAAAATTAAATGTTTCTTTATTGTCCTCTCCTCACTTAAGTCTTCTCTTTCACTCCCCTTGCATCCCAGTGCCATCATTGCGTTGCTTGGAGTCAATTGATTAAAAGAAAAAGAAAATAAACCCTAACATCAGTTGGAGTGTGTGTGTGTGTTGGGGGGGGGAGCAAAGTTAATGTCTTCATTGATTAACTCATTTTTATATACCATACCGCAGAACACTGATGGGTATGTCCCAATCCTCATAAATACATTGGATACTATTGTAAGTGGGAGTAATCTGCTGTCTAAGTAGTCCACCCCTAGTGAGTATTGCATTTTGTTGATGTTATAAAGATTACCATTTCCAACCTCCATTTTGGTTATTCCTCATTCATTAACCTTTTCTAGGTTACAACACTCATTAACTGTAAAGAATGGAAATTTCTGCAGCACTTAGTGAGTTAAGAATAATAATTTTATTTCCCAAATTAATAATTTGCCATTAATTACAAAATAATTACTTTTACTAAAACCATGAAAGACTAAAAAGGTTCTTTACAGTCTGTAAAGAATTAATGATTGTTTTGGGAGCCTGTAAACACCTTAATCTCCTGTTGTAATTAAAATACCTTTCTTCTTTGAAATCAATATACAATTGTATTACAAGTATAAATCAGTTGTATAGCAGAAAACTGGTATTAAATTAGTACAAGACTTACAAACAAATTGCTAAATTACTTAATGTATATAATATAAAATCAAAATTTACTATAGTTGAAAAATCTGCAAAACAGTTTTAAATAAATTTAACCAAGAATGTTTCCAGTATTCCTTGACTATTTTTTTAATACAGTGTATAAAATATCATTTGTTATTCATTAATTCTTATTTTGAAAGCAAATAATTTTATGACAAGGAGACTATATAAAAAGTTTCTATACAAGAATATCTACAATCTAAGCTTAACCAACATGTGCAGTTAATCCCATTAATATTTCAATAGAAATTGCAGTCAAAAATATCATTATTGAAAATTAACATAACATCTTAAGGTGCAATGAAATTGACAAACAGAAATTTGTCAAATTTGTTAAAAGAAAATGCAATTAATATGAAAAAGAATTTTCCATAATTAAAACAATTTCAAACAATAGACAATATGTTTTAAGTCCCAAAATTCAAATTTAAAGAGATATTTTATACTATCTTGAAATGTTTGCCCCCCCCCCCCAAATAAAGAACAAGTTTTATGAATTATGAATCACGTTGAAAATTAGATTGAGTTAGTTCAGGTGTATTATTTGTGCAAATAAAACAGTTGAGTGTTTAAAAGGACAATTTTTTTGTATATTCTTTGCATAATTTATCAAATGAACATTAAAAGGAAACAAAGACAAGTTAGACTTAAATATATATTCTTAAATTTAAAAATGACACACACACATGTATACATACACACATTAAGATATAATGTGTGTGTGTGTATATATATATATATATGTGTGTGTGTGTGTGTGTGTGTGTGTATATATATATGTGTGTGTGTGTGTGTGTGTGTGTGTGTGTATATATATGTGTGTGTGTGTGTGTGTGTGTATATGTGTGTGTGTGTGTGTGTGTGTGTATATATATATACACACAACACTTTTCAGAGTGCACAGATATTATATTGATCCAAAGCAGTGCATATTATTACTTTAATGCAAGAGATAAGTGCTGATCCCATCAGTTTTAGCATAGTATATATTTTCTAGATATGACTGATACAAACAAACTTGATTTATTCAGGCTGCTATCTTCATGGATTAGGCATTCAGAATGTATATCCAGTAAAGGCTTGTCAACAAAACTTTTAATGCTACTCAGATAAGTAAGGTATTCTAATCTTTTTCTCTTAGTCACACCTTCCAGGGATTGGACTTGGTGTGACACACTTAATCAGTTCACCCAACTGGTGAATGTCAAATCTGGCCAGCTAAAAGATTTTATACAAATAAATTGGGAAAGCATGAGTGGGGAGAGATCAAAATTTTAGCCCTTTTTCTTTTATTACCCACAATGCAATTTTTATTCATAAATGTATGAATAATAAGCAAGCTATTTGGGCATCATGAATTGAGCCTTGATAACTTAAACTTTTTATTATTAGCCAGAGAAATCTCAAATACCTTCTGAAAGTTGATATTAATTGTACTAATATGCATGAAAAATTGATAATACACATTTGCAATGTAAGAATTTCTTTGCATTAATTCATAACAAAAAGAATATTAGTTTTAAATAATGGCTTACTATTTTTCTTGCAATGTAACATGAATATAATTACAAAGAAAATGACTAAGAAGACTACTATAACATTTGTGCGTAATTGTTTTTTTGTATTTTAACATTATTTCAATTTATTAATCACATATATTTCATTTCAGGGTCATCAAAGACGACTGTGTCAAAGATGGGATATTTAGGTGTTTAGAAGAAAGACAAAGAGGGATGGTAAAGGGTGAATAGTTAAAGCAACAACAAAAACAAAAAGCAGGAAGTTGTGGAAAACCATGATCAGTGACATCCTGAAAGGACAGGAGACACAAAAAAAAGAAAAAAAAAAAAAAAAAAGAAAGAGACCCAACCCCCAGAAGATAAAATGCAAGGGTGGGAAAAGGAAAATGTGTGATTTATGTTATCTGTTTACAAATTTATAACCCTGATGAACAAAAACTTTAATTTCCAACCACTCCAATTATAATATTCCTTGTGAAAATATTTTTTTGACATATTCTTCTGTTACTTTTTAAAGAATAATCTTTTAGTTTATTACACCAAATTATCACAAAGGTGAGGAAAAAGTCAGTTACAACTAGATACTGAACAGATATCAAATCAAAGTAAAAAAAAAAAAAAAGAGCTCATAATTAAAATATTTTAAGTAAAAGGACAATTTATATTTCACCATGTATTTGCGATCATAATTTTTTTGTTTTGAAAAACAGATATTCATTTTCTTTTGAAATTGTATGAATAAAAATACAATATTTTCGTTTTGTAACCTCTGAACTTCCTTAGAGATATTTTGCATTTAGTAACCATCCTGAAACTTTAAATGGAATTTTTTATCTGATCCGTGAGTAATCCATTCTCATTATCTATTTGTCATATCATCCAATGTCCTAAGAATCTTCAAAACTTGCCACATGTAATGCTATTCTGCCCCTCCACTGAGTTGCTATATATTTCTGAACTATTTGACTTTGAAGAGTCACTAAAACTGAAACAAAAGATTCTTAAAGGAATTGTAGAATATGTCTGAAGATTTATCAGAGGTTCATTTGAGAAGTAATGATTTGGCATTGACTATTTTTACAGTAGTTTAAGAACAATCAGTTATATATTATTGTATATTATAACAATGATTTGCTGGCACCAAAATATAGAAAAACTATTGGCTAATTGCAGTTCAAATAAAATCTGTAAATTGCACATGAAAATAATTAGTAGAATTTTAAACTTATAATGAAGTTTTACAGGGAAGACTTTTTTTATAGCACATTGACTCGTTATTTATATGTGAACTATTGTCTTCATATTTGTTGTTCTTATCACAATGTTTCAGACATTGTGCCTTCATCAGATGCTTGTCAATATGGGTAACCTCCAGGAAATTTTGACAAGCAACTAATGAAGGCCAGAGAACACAACAGAACAAAACATAACAACAAAGATGAGGACAATAAATGTAATTAATAAGTTCCTCATCCCAGAAATTCAGACAGATATTGACTCCTGTATAACAAGTATTTCATAACCTGTCATTTAAAATGAAAGTAGAAAAATCAAAATTTTATATTTGCATGACTAAGTTTAGTGACATGTTGAGACTTTTATAAAAAAACTTAAATATAATAAAACTATAAAATATTTTAGTTACAACAATAGTAATGATAAAACTATGAGAGAAAAAAAATTGTCTGCACTTTTGAGAAATTCCACTCCCTGATAATGTAAAACTCGGATGAATAGGCAGAAAATGATTATTTGGTTTAAGGTTGCAATTGTCATATCAAATGGTCCATGACTTAGTGAATAAAAATGTTGGTTAATCGGATTAAGTTATTTGGTAATTGTGAGTTCAATTTCTGGGTTAGGTAATGTAAAAAATCATATTTTACATTTGAGTAGAGAAAAGATAAGTGGTGTGCCATCACAATGATTAGATTTCCTATGCATGGACATTAGAATGAGAACAATCTACCCTCATAATTGAATAAAGGGTTCCAAATTACTTATGATGAAAAACACTTGGAAGAGGTTCGAGGATACAACAATTGAAACATTGCAACTAAGATGTCCGAGCAAATCAGTGTAATTAATTTAAAACAAACAGACGATAATTTACCGTTGTCATTTTGAAGGAAAAAATGGCATTTTTTTTTTATATCATGAGATGTGAAAAATACTGCAACGTCTTGTGACAAGACACTTCTCTTATCAATGCTTCTTCATGTAACTGAGAAAAATAAGGATAGCAATTGTTTGTTTGTATGCATAATCTTATGACTGGCCAAACAACTGAAACCTGTTAAGGGGGCGGGGCTGAAAATTAGTTTAAGTAACTTATATCAACAAACTGATGCCCTTGGGAATGACATTTTTAAAGACAAAAAAATGAATGTAATTGTTTTAGAAAAAAGTTCTTAAAAGGAATTTATGCACTAATTATTTTGAAAAATGATTTTCCCGGAAAATTTGAATCATTTGTCTATTTTTTTATAAAGGTAAAAATTGTTTGGAAGAAACACGTCTGATGAAATCAACATTTCTGGATCAACTCTAAAAGACAGTCAGCATTTTTTAAAGATAATTGAGACAAATTACAAAGTATAATCAACTCATGTAATTGTATTCAGGAAAAGCCGAATAATAAATAATACGTCTACCTAAGAAGTTCTATGGTGCCACAAACAAATCTCCTTTGATACAGTTTCTCTCCAAACTATAGTTAATTTGACATTTAACTTATTTTTTACCAACCAATATTTTATTTTTTTAATATTGAAAATTTTGGAATTTTCTGGAAATTTTAATCAGTCATACACATATTTTTCAAATATCCATATTTAGCAAAAGAAAAGACACGAAGACGTTATTTAAAAACAAAAGAAAGTTGTTAGTTTCAAAAAAGGAATCTTGAAATAATAGTTAAAAAAAAAGTGGGGGGGGATTGAGAAACACTACCTCACCTTATCAAAAAGGTGTGAACTGGATATGCAAAAAAAAAATAAGGAGGAAAACAGATTAAAGAAAAAGCAGGAGTTTAAAAAAAGAAAAAAAAAGCAGTTCGAATTTGGAATAAAAAGCAACGAAAATAGAAAAAAATCAAAAAATCTATAAATTGAAGTTCAGTTAATAATCATCATGCATTGAATTCAAAATTATTTTATGCCAATCAAAGCTTCGCCATAGCTTCTAAATTTCTAAATAAAAAAATAATCAAATTATTCAATTGTCATGAATTCGAGACATGTGCACCAAAAATATTGCGCTTTGACTTTTCAGTGTTTCAAGAACACGTGATCTTCGCAATGCAGTCCACGTGTTGACATCAAAACAACCAAACAAACAGATCTTCATTTTGCTTAAATGGTCATTAAAAAAAAATTGGATTCAGTTACATTCTGGACAATGCTTTTATTGTTTGACTACATTAAAAAGGACTTTTGGATCACAAGAGGACATATTTTCAAACCATCAGAAAAAATAAATTATCACTTCTTTCTTAGTCTTCTTATAGAAATTACAAATCCAATTTATTAATTTATGTAAACAAAACTGTCATTTATTTTAAAATAACCTACTTTCTTTCAATAGTTTACTTTAAATACTAAGGTTTTTTTAATTACCCAATGATAATTCATTTTTAGTTTATTTTCAATCAACTGCTCTTTGTGAAAATATAGCGGTGTTTTATTTTATTTATGTTATGATCTCTATGACGAGGAGGTTGTACGATTTCTTAAATCAAGAATAAACAAATGAATTTAAGTTAAAAGCAGCATATTTTTGAATTCGATAAATGCGCATATGTATACTAAAAAAAAAAAATAGACAATCAATAGCATTTATGAAATTGATAATATATCCATTCCTCCTGCCTTTAAAAGAAAATGCAGGTGAAAGAAGAAAAAACACGAAGACGTTCAACTTAAAGACAAAAGGTGTTGTTAGAAAGGGATCTTGAAATAATAGTTTATTGGGGGGAAAACAATTAAATGCCGAGCAGGTATTCTTCATGTAAATTGAGATCTAAACAGACAATAAAATTTAAATAAAGAAATTAGAGAAGAAATAGTTAAAAAAAAAAGGTGGTTGGTTTCTGGGAGGTTATAAAAAAAATACTCGCTTTCAATTGTAATTTCTTTTTTTCTAATTATTCCTTTAACTCGTTATTTATCTTCATGAAAAAACATTTGGATTATGAATCAATTTTAAGTAAAATTACACACCCCAATAAAACAAACAAAACAAAGAAAAACCCTTCAATACACGCCGCGGTGTCCATTAAACAAGCTAAAACACTAAAAAAAGGATATTTAGTTACTTTTCATTTCACTAGTTAATTTATTTTAATGAGCGAAACACGTCCCGATGGATTATGGAATGATTTGCTGGCGATAAGATCACTTAGATTTCTAAACACAAGACGGCAACTTAAACAAAAACATTTTTATTTAAGTGAAAAATAAATAAGTTTTACGACTTAGATAGATAAAATTCGTGAAGTTTATTAAAAATAAGTTTTTTTTGTTAATAATAACAATAAATTAAATTTAAAAGAAACATACACTTGATGTCACCTGATTTTTTTCTAGAAAAAAAGAAACATTAAAAAAAAAAGGGAAGAAAAAACCTGCACATTCCAGACTTGCCGAGTACCTGGCCCAAAAAGACATGACATAAAAATTAAATAAGTAGAGAAAGTAAAAAAACACCTATGTCAGAAAAAAAACAAACACTTTCAGGTATTTTACCTGTTCTAAGTAGATCTATATTCCATAATAATAATTAATCTAAAAATTGATAAATCTTTGTAAAGTTTAGTCTAAAAAGAGAAGCTCTGATATACAAGGTAAACAGAAAAAAAAAGTGAATCTTGTCACGCACCTGGTGATGAAAAAAAAAAGTAGGAAAAAGTATTCAAGAAGCGGGCATGTTACTAACTTTAGATATTCAGACTTACCTGTTAGCTTTAGGAGTACATTAAAAAGAATACTTAATATCTAGAAATAAAATAACCAGGTAAAAAGGACTAACAAATTGAAAATAAGTTCAATTAGTTTTTTATGTACCTTGTTTTAGTTTTTAAACTCTTTTTTCTTTTCTTCAAAAAGAGACAGTGACGCTTTTTAAAACAAAGACAAGAGAAATTCAGCTATAAATTAATTATATCGATAAAATAAGTCGAGAGTTTTAAAATCAATAACTTTACTTATTAAGGGTTTCTTTCGCTTACCTTGCTTTTTACTTCAATTAGATTTAAATTATTTGTCTGGCTTTTAGAAATCTTAGCCATATTCTGCTGCTGCTGTTGTGGAGATCCCATATCTGTTCAGTCAAAATAAGCAGCATATCAAAGTGAAAAGAGTATAAAATGGGGAAAAGTACCCCAAATCCAGTTGATCTGTGATTTCTTATACAAGGACAAGCAGTAGAAAGAAAGACTTAGAAAAGTCAGTGTTTCTTTTTTCTTTTCTTTTTTGCTGTAGCACAAAAATCCGTGCTCAATCAACTATACTGCCGTGTAGCAGTTGTTGTTTAATACAATATACTGCCTATTTTTCTCCCCAACTCTCTCTCACACACACACGCACTCTCATCGCCCCTCCCTATTAATTCATAGCCTCTCGTTTCTATAGCCCCTCTCTTTCTAACATAACACGATTCTTGTTTTTTTTTTGTCTGTTTGTTTTTAGCGTAGCTGTTAGTGTTATATTTTTGCTGTAACAATAATAATTTATGTCTTTTTATTTACATCTACGACCAAGCAACAAGTGTTATACATTACACGTTTTTTCATAACTTTTTTTTGTTACTTCCTATCTCTAAACTGTTTTTTTTTTCATTTTTATCTCTGCCCAACCATACAGAATTACTTGCACACACAGACATTCGTTCTGTCAACATCGGGAAACTTCGGACATTTCCGCTTCTTAACGCACTTCAGAGGTGTACATTTTCTGATCTATCGACATCAATCAATTACTGTTTTATACATTTTTTAAATTATTTGGTGTCTAATAAAAAATAAGAATTGGATTACGTAAAGGTTGATATTTCATTTGTTCTTTGAGAAAAGTTTTTACTTTATTTTTACTTTAAAAGTAGCTTGTTTTACTCAAGATTTTGAAAATTTCACATGAGCTGCACTTTTTTCATGAATGTGCGTGCGTGCGTGCGTGAGTGCATGCATGCATGCATGCGTGTGTTTGTGCGCACACACGTGTGTGTGTGTGCATCTGTGTGTGTATATATGTGAGGGGAAAAATCACTATGTTTCTTATATTTCAATGAGTAGATACATTTTTTTTCATCAGGAAAATCGTTCCTGGTGATCATTTTTCAACATCTATTTAGGATTTTAAATGTGTTGTAAACATTTATCATTACAATCATTACATTAAAAAAATAATAAAAAATTATTAGGAAAATGACAAAAAAAATGAAAAATTATTAATTTGTTAAACTTTAAAATACTAACTTGAACAATTCCAAAAATTATTTTGTAAGATATTGCTACCTCCGTCCCATAATTGTTATTTTGTGTATGCAGATGTAGCAACTATTATGAGACAAATAATTATATTTTTTAGAATAAGTACTCAAAGTGCAAGTTTATGTAACTGAAAAACGGAAGTTCAATGACGGTCTAATTATTTCATCTTAACATGTGTGTGTAACACTTTTTCAGTGTAGATACGGATACTACACTCTGAACTTAGGTCAATCTGAATGTAAATAATCCTGTCATTTTTAAATGGATCCTATGCTAAGTGTATACTGTATTTGTATACTTTTTGCTTAATATCTGAATTTTAAAATGTTACTAGGAAGAAGATTAAAGTTATCTCCCTTGCACTGGTGAAAAGTTACAGACATGTGGCAGTACCTTTGTTATTACAAAGGTGCACTGTACTGTTTGAATAAATAAAAGATCAACACTTTGAAACAGAAAATCCCAAAATGTAAAAAGAATATTAATATTGTTGCTGGGATAAGTAAATTATAATGAGTGGGGAAAAAATTAAAAACCTAATGGTGAGGACTTCACAAAATATGGTATAATTTTTAACAGCACAAGTAAATGAGTTAATGAATACTTTTAGTAGGGAATAGTAAATGGAATTTATCTATTTATTACTCAATTTTATTTAAGTTCTTCATATCTATCACATTTTGTATATTCTGCTTGGTGGGTAAACAGTTGTGAGACTACCACTAATGCTAAAAAAATTGTTGATTTTTAGGACAGACCCTGTTTACGATACAATTTTTCTCACTCAAGTACTCAAGTACTTGTAAAATCTATAACATTCTAATACCAACTATTTTTAAATATCACTCAGTGTGTTATACTTTTATCTTTATATGTATACTAGTATATAGTACCTATCAAAAATGTTATGCATTGGAACTTCTGCCAGGGATTGAAATGTTAATTCCTAGTTCTCTGATTAGGATGAGTGTAATATCTGTTCAGTATGTGTATGTGTTTTTTATTGGTTTGTGTTTTACAGCTTATCAACCTTTTACAGGTTATTTCAAGTCAGAAAATATTTTTAGATTGTAAGAATCTTTTTTAGATAATAATGATTTACTGATATATGTCCAATTAATTAACTCATAGTTGGGGGAGAAAAGGTGGATTATACCTTTCCCAATGATATTTGTGCATAAGTGAATATAACTCAACTGAAATTGGAACTCGGCTCTCCAATTTCCAGTTCCAAGCCCATTATCCTTTCACCACCTACACATCCAAGCTTACAGCACCTTGTATTCCCAAACAGTCACCCATGTATGTATTAACCAGGCTTGACATTTCTTAACATCAGTGATTGTATAGGAACTGGTGTTTCAAGTGATATGGCCATACGCTATATGCATGTGTGGCTGTGTGGTTAAAACATTCTGTTAGAATACTTCATGTGTTTGAATCTCACTATGGTTGATTTGTCAGCCTGTGGAGATGATCCCAGACTGTGGCACCAATGGGAAGTGCCTGAAAACCATATTGTGGCTGACACAAGCCTTGTGAGTGAAATTGGGTTGACAAAACTGTTCAGAAGCTATTGATCATTGCATTAGCACAAAATCAAAGGTCATTGTGACGTAGGGTTTGATTATACTTGTTCAGTTACTGATCATGATAGATTATGCACACTCTTCCAGAAAACTGTAACTAGGGTCTGCTCAGCATAGTTGCAGAATTAACCACCAGTTGGCTCTGTGGGTATTGCAGAAGCACAAATGCATCAGAACTATTACAGGATTTAGCTAGCCCCACCTCCCCTAGTAGATGACATTCCCTAGACTGATGACTGCTACTTACACTATATATCTGTGTGGATACATTATTTTATCTGTGTGTGTTAATGTGTTATTAATAACATGAATAATGAACCTTTTCTTTATAAAAACTCTTACTTACTGAACCTTCAGTTTGTTTACCTACATTTCCATTTTTCAATGTTTCCTTGAAATTTTTTATAATAAGAGTTTTGAAATTCATGCAGTTCCTTTTAAAAGCTTTTATAAAAGCATTTGTAAATAATTCATACAATTATTATTTTAATCTCATCAGAATGTAGGTGATCATGACTCTCCACAGATTCCTTATTATCTGTAAATTGCCATAGCATCTTGGGTGGTTTCCTGTTGTCTTCTCTATAAATTTCACTTCAAAGTTGTCTTTTTCCCTTCAAGATGTAGGCAATTATGGCTTCACAGATTCCTTTACTTTATTATCTGTAAATTGCCATGCCATCTTGAGAAAGATAGTAGAGTTGCCTTTGTGGTTCTGAATTCATCTATCAAGACTGGCTATTGTCCAAAGGTTAGAAAACCTATTTTAACCAATAAATGAGATGGATTCATGCCATTCCTAAACACATTTATGTGAGAGTAAATGCAGCAGTCTAGCTCAGAATTTGAACTTGGTTTGCTGATTCCATTTCCACACCAATGTTTATTATACTACCTACACAACTAATAACAATATCAAAACTATGTTTCTGACACATTTAAATATGATCTGACATTTTAGCTCTTGTTATTTTCCATATTTAGACAGTTTTTCAAAATTATATAAACTCAAACAAGTTTTTCAAGAAAGTGAATTGCAATAATTAGATTCCCATTCAAGCCAAATAATATATTTATTAAGTTCTTGATGTTGCTTTGTGATTTTCATAACTAAATATTATGTTCAGATGACATATTTCATCTGATATCCAGGAACCAATTTGGTTATTTTTTGTTCACTATCATTCAACAATATACTTATTCCATAAGGTGTAGGAGTAATGCTTCAAGTGTTATTGCCTCTTCCATATCTTCACATTGTTCTTTGTCTATCAGACTAAATCTTCTGCAATAAAATATTAAATATAGCATAGATAATTGGATTTGAATGGATTTATTATTGCTCTTTTGTATACTGTCAAATCTGTTGATTGCATTTGTTCTCACTTGATTGTCTTATTCAATTTTTCCAATGCTTGAATGACGTATTTTGTCTGATGTCCAGAATTCAATTTGATTATTGTTTTTTCACTATTATTCAACAATATACCTATTCCATGAGATATAAGCATGTCCCTGTTGGCAACAGCTGTATAGTATTAGTAGATTTTTGCTGGTGTATTTTAAAACATATGAATGTACAGATGAAATGTTTGCCAGTTCAAAATGAGAATTGATGATGAGTTTGAATTCCAGTTGAGTTCATTTTATTCACAAATACCCTTGGTGAAAGTATGAATCCACCCCCCACCACTCCACACCAGTTATGGGTTAAATACCAGAGCAGACTGAACTCGAGCTATAATTGGCAAGCAGTCTAGAAGTCTGATTTTAAAATTGTATGTGGCCCTGGTGAGGCATATACTTGAACTATAACTAAGGTCCACTCAACATACCACATGTTCTTATTCAGGACTGTTTGTAAAAACAGTATTTTCTAATGTCTTCTTGATTTTTAAGAATATCATCTTAAAAGATTGTGCAATTGAATACATTTTGTTTTTTAACGCTTTTAAAAGAATCTTCTGATACAATTAATATATTTAAAATGTTATTTTTGATTAAAACATTTTTTAAAAAATATTAACAATTTTAAATAAAAGCTTATTCTGCTGTATGGATGTAGATATACTTAATGAAAACATGTGATTATCCTAAATTTCCAAGAACTTCATGAAAAAATGTTTATTCTTTTGAAAACTTTCTTCCCTTGCCACTACTTTTCAATTTTTGTTTTAATTACAGAGAAAATAATTATTATCTATAGTTAAGTAAATATTAGTTCAGGGAATTATATTCCTACATTGTTGAAAGTTTATAATTATTTGGTTACTGAAACAAGGAATGCGTTATTTATGCTAAGGATCATATCAGAAAGAGCAATACAAATGCAAAAGGATGTATACCTATGTTTTAGAGATTACGCAAAAGTGTTTTATTCTTGCGAGCAATATATTGGCTAGGAAACAGATATCAAATGATGGAAGACAACAACAAACAAAACAAAGATTTGAGTTAAAATAATATATTGCCAAGTTTATTTTTGTTAAAGAAAAATACATAAACAAAAATAATGTTACTGTGAACCAGACAAAAGATGAATCAGCAAGAGAGTGAGAAATAGCATTGTCTGGAGAAGGACAGTCTTGGTAGTTGCTGGAGTGTGTTGTCCTGACAAGGACAGTTTCTGTGGTTGCTAAATATTGTTGCTGCTAGTGAGAATGGCTGGAAGGGCAGGATCTGGAGATAGCAATGGCTGGCTAGCTGGAACTGCTGCTGATGGCTTGCTACTGCTGGAACAGATACTACACTTGGTATTTACTTGACCCCCCCACTGAGTCAGGTTGTGACACAAGGTCGGTTTTTAATGTGGGGACCCGAGTGTTTTCACCCGGGCCGCTGGTCTTGGCTGGTCATAACTTGTCCAAGCTGGTCCAGACCGGAGCCAGTCGTAGCCATGATAAGACCAGCACAGGGACGAATCCCTACACCTGGTAAGTATCAAGTGAGACTTTCAGCCAAAAGGCCGACAAAGTGAGCGATCTGAGAACAGATACTACACTTGGTATCTACTTGACCCCCCACTGAGTCAGGTTGTGACACAATGTCGGTTTTTAACGTGGGGACCCAAGTGTTTCCACCCGGGCCGTTGGACTTTGCTGGTCTTAGCTTGTCCAAGCTGGTCTTAGCTAGATGTAGCTGTGATACTACCAGCGCAGGGACGAATCCCTGTGCCAGGCATGTATCAGTGATCGAATCTCAGCCAAAAGGCGATCTGAGAACAGATACTACACGGGATTTACTTGACCTCCCACATGGCCAGGTTGTGACACAAGGTCGGAGTTTAACGTGGGAAGGGAGGGGGAATGGACCCGAGTTTTCACCCGGGTCGCAGTGCTTTGGCTTTAGCTAGTCATAGCTGGTCTTGGCTGGTCTTATCTGGTCATAGCTTGTCCAAGCTGGTCATAGCTAGTCAGACGTAGCCACGATACTACCAGCGCAGGGACGAATCCCTGCCGCCGGCCTGTATCGGAGAAGGAATCCCGGCCCCATAGGCGATCATTCAGTGAGTAATCTGCGAACAGATACTACACTTTGATCCTGGTCATCTTGACCACAGAAGACATGTTATTTACCCTGGTCTCTCCACTGAGATGAGATGTGACGCAAAGTCAGGTTTTATATGGGGAACTCAAGCAAGTACACTCGGGCCAATACAAAAATTCCCTAGTCCTCATAACTGTCAGTTGCACTGGCCTAAGTGGCAAGAACTGATCCTCCTCTTGAGTGCAATGAAAGTGTGCAGCCTTGGGTAGCTATTTCCCAAGGCTGAGCACCCCAAAGTATTATTTTCCTCAACTGCGACTTTGTCCACAGCCAGAGGCCACAACTGAGACACACCAAAGATGCAACGGAGAACATGCACCACAGGAGGTATGTTTTTTTTGTTGCTTTTGAGGCCTCTTTATATTCTGAACCAGTGTTACAACAAGGCTGGTTAGGCTTTTTTCTTCAAGTTGTTTTTAAAAAATGCAGGAGTACCGATAGGATACAATATGATAAAATATGACAAATAACTGTTGGAACTGCTACTTAGGCTTGTTTTATTTGGGAAAGACATTATTCCAGAACTTATACTGGGAGCAAACTGTCTGCATATGGATAGAAAATGAATTCAGTAAATATGCAAAAAAAAGGGTGTAAGACAAGGAGGTACCTTCTTACCAGACTTATACAACTTTAATTTGAGAGAATTAGAAGTCCTGCCAGAATTTATTATTTGAGGCCACAATATTCTTAACAGAAGATAATACAGTGTTGATAAGAGATACAAAAAGAAATTGCAGAAATTCATATAAACTGTAGTAAAGGACTAAAAAACATAAATAAATTCTAAGAAATAATGTAAATTTTTTTAAATAATAGTAAAATTAAAATACATTTTACTTTTTGGCGAAGTGACTTAGCAGCCGATTGTTAGAAAAATGCCTGTCAATCAATAGTGTAAGTCAGTAAGAAAAATACAAAAGAAAACCAACGTAAATACAGGTCAAGGGTAAAGAAAGAAAAACAATTCCCTATTTTGTTCAGTGTGCAAACTCGACAAACAAACAGTGACAGTCATCCTGGATTGCAAATATTTTTTAAATAATGGGACAAATTTTCCAAGATTAAAAACTAACAATAAATGAAAATATGAACATAAACAGTTAACTGAACCTTTTTATTGAACGTTTTATCTGGAAAAACTGGCCTTAAACCATCTCAGCTACAGTATTGTGTATTATTACTGTATACAAAAATTGTAAAAAATTTTCTCATTCTTAATTTCGTAAATTTTTGATAGCTTTGTCAAAATGTATTTTAATGTTCGTGAAATCATTCAATAATAATGTCCGCAAGTAAAAGTATCTTAAATGTGGCTTTAAATTAAATATTTTTTCTTCTTTTATAAATACGAAAGTAAGCATAATAATTAAACAATATTAAAAAACGCAATGGCGGTACTTCGAAGTTGAATTCGGTGAAAGATTTTGAAATATTAATAAAAATTGGTGCATGGTGAACATGCCACGATGCAGTTATCCGATAAACCCATGGTTGTTCAACTTTATTGTTCACCAGAAAAAAGGCCGGTCCGCTACAACATTGCATGTTCTGAAGGTTAGTTATTTCAAAGTAAAAATAAGTTCTCGTGTTTTTAAAAAGTCAACAAATCACTTTGTTTACGATTTACCATACGTGATTTTCATTTTCATCCATTGAAATATTCAAAGCAAAATATTTCTTGAAATGAAAGTTTGCGGTACCTATTATTCCCTGAAAATCGTTATTATGGAGCGAAGTAAATATAGTCTACAACAATCAACAGAGTTGGCGAAAAGTCCACAAATTCATTAACATCAGGAACAACTATAATTTTCAAAGAAAATCTCTTTACCATTTATTTACCAACCATTTTTGTGCAATTTTATGGAATTTTAAAGTCAGAAAATAGAATAAAGTTAAAGCAATGACATCGTTGATGTGTTAGTTACCATAAAAAATATTAATAAAAAAGAAAGTAAAAGATAGATTATCCAGTTAAGCGAAAATTATTTGTCTTTGAAAATGCATTTTTGATTTTTCCATTGTAGTTTGTTCTGATCTTTCTTTATTTATTATTATGAAAACGGCATTTTATTGAAAACCTGTTTACATTCGAAAAAATAAAAACTGGAAGTGGTGTAGAAAAAATAAAAATTGAAGAAGAAATAAAGTGGAGAAAAAAATAACATTTTTCTCGAGAGAGATAGTGTCTCCTGTGCGTCAGTGTGAAGAAGGGTGATGTCAAAGACCAAAATTTAAATGAAAAATTAAATTCTCAATCAAATTTAAATTTTACCCGTATACGATCTTAAAGTAATATATTTAAATTACAATTTAATACACTAATAACACACAGGACTAAACTCCCGATTTCTTTCTCGGCTTCTTCAAAGGAAATCAACAACAAACCCACTCAATGAAGCAGACGATCTTATAAACAACTACCGTTAGTGTTCACAGATTAAATATTTATTTCAACAAAAATCATAATTACATGCATATTGGTCCATATGCTAAGTGGGTAACAAACAAAAATGTACAAAAGGATTTTTTTTACTTACAAAACATTCAAAACAATGTTGTCAGCAAGCAGACAACGCAAACATCTTTCAACTTTTTCTTTACAACAAACAATATTGTTAAAGCATTTTCCTTTTTTTTACAATCAATTCAATTTCTTTTGTGTTTCTTCTTTCTTCAAATATTTTCTTTTCTTTCTTTGAAACTCTTTTTCACTTCCTCTGGAGCTGAAAGGGTATTGAAAAACACAATCCTAACCTAGTCTAGGATCTTAAAATCTTATTCCATGAAGAATATCTTTCAAACTATTTTAAAACTTTAGCTTTGGAATTCTTTTAAATCTTATTTTAAAATAAAGAACGTGAATAGGTGCAGAATTCCCCGCATCGATTGACTCTGTCAAACAAATAGAAACGTTGATTCTCCGAATCAACAAACAAATAAATCAAATGAAACCATTCCCCTTCTAGGGAATAAAATTACGTCTTAGCTTCGGAATTCTACCGAAGCTAGCCAAATCTTTTCTTCCAAATTTCACAAATCTTAGCTACGGAATTCTACCGAAGCTCACGAAATCTTTTCTTCAAAGATTCTCAAATATAAACAAATCTTAGCTACGGAATTCTACCGAAGCTGAACAAATCTTCTCTTCAAAGTTTTTCAAATATAAACAAATCTTAGCTACCGAAGCCAATTAAATTTTCCAACAAAGCCCTTCGATGCGAAAACTCACACTCCCCTGTTCCCATCCATAAATAAAATCAGTAATATAGCTATTAAAAGCTAAATAAATATTAATTCTATAATCTTTAAAGGCAAATAATTCGATACTGTAATTCGAATTATTTAAGGTAACATTAATATACGTGGCAAACTAGAGTAGTTCACCACGGAGCCAGAATAAACACGTCTTTATCGTCCGAGGATAAAATTCTGACTGAAGAAAAAATCTTCTGATACAAAGAAAGGACTCGCTTTCAGCTTCCAAATTCCATGACAAAGCGCGGCAACAAATTTACCGACTGTCTTGTCCATAGGCGCCACCGACCCAAGACATCAAAAGAACATCTCTCCACCGAATTCATTGATCGAAGGGCTTTGTTCAGGCAGATGGAGCAAAGACTGGATGGCTACTGACAGAAACTTCCTCACAAGGTAAAATATCAGCAAGAAGGAGGTTTGTAATATTTTTGGATTGGATTGGATTAAATGTGGTGAAATGGTGGACCCACAGTGATTTCCAGATGGTGTTAAGACACACATTTTTTTAAGGCATATGTGGAGCTATGGTTCAAGAAAAAAAATTTCTTTCAGAAAGATTATTTTTATGAATGCCATTGCTCTGTTATATTTGAATTGGCCCAACCATAACACAATTGAAAACTAGAGAATTCTGAAAGGATGATTTATTTTGGCAGATGGCAATTTACCAGCAAATATGAACTTTGGAAATACAATAGCTCACAAAATCAATGAACTTCTAAAACTCAATTCAGAACATGGAAGATACATTTTACATTAATGTTGTCTTTATAACTTTCTTATTATTACAGTGACCATTTTGGATTTTTTGTTCTAAACATTTGTCTTTGTAAAATTTGTGTATGTTTTATAATTTTTAATTACATATTTTTTTAGGTTTTAGTAACCTGGCTAATTATGTGACATTTTCAAAATCTGGTAAAATTTATAAAACTGTTGCTACATTGTAAAATGGACATGTATTCCCATAATTTATACATATTGTGTGAAATCTGTACAATAATGATGCAAATATTTCCATACATCTCTTAGTTTTCTAAAAGAATGAAATTTAAAAGTGGCTAATAATTTGCAATACAGTGTACCTATTTCTTAATGCTGAAAAAAGTAATATTTAGTTAATGTTTGAGTTTTAAGTTTCATGATATTATTCATACAATTTTTTTGACAGGCTCACAATATCTCTATTATTGGTCCTGATTCTATTGTTTGTATACTGTACTGAAAACTACAAAATTGACAGTTTAGAATTCTGTAAGACAAATGGTTAGTCTAATGGAAAATTAGACTAACCATTTTTCTTACAGAATCCTAAACTGTCAATTGCTTCAATAGCAATAACTTTTGAACTTAAATTTATAAAAAAATCAAATTCATTTTAAATCATTAAAATATTTTAAACATTCAAGTCTTCTTCCATTTTTGAATCTGCTTTTTTAGAAATGGAAACTAATATTATGCTTTTCTATTATTTCTTACGTCTTGTTGGTTTATTATTCATTAATTCTTTTACAGTGTATTGATGGTCCATTTCCTGATGGCAGCAAGATGATGCTAGTGGGAGATGGAGAATTGCTTATAACTGCTCAATTTGCAGCAGATTCTTTTGAGAAGTAAGTGTTAATTAACAAATAATGTATGTTTATACTAAAAAATATTGTTTTTGATTGATTGATTCATTTTCTTTGGCCTATTAACCCTTTTCAGGTTATTTAAAGCTAGAAAAGATTTGTTTTAGATTGTAAGAAACTTTTATTTTTAGATAAGAATGATTTAGTGATGCAAATCTTACTAATTAACTTATAGCAGGAGGAGAAAAGGTGGATTCATATCTTTCCTGAGGGTATTTGCATGCAAGTGTATATAGTTTTCCTGCAGTTTGTATTGATATTGTGCTGGAATTTTTTTCTTCTCTATTGAAAATTGTAAAACAATTTTATACAAACCCAAATTTATTGAAAAGTAGAAATAATGCAGTGTTCCTCCATCAGGGGAATTACTGTAATTAACATGTTTATAAATATTTGTCAAAGTTTATGATTTGAGGTCCATGTCATATAAAATCAACAATGTAAATGTGTTACAGTCTACTTATCTTTTATTGTTTTAAATATATCATCAGATTAGCAAAATACAATCTTTCTATTCTGTTATTCTTCATATGCCACACTCAATAAATCTTTATATGTTTTATTTTATTGAGAAGCACTCACTACCGCTGTTCCTTAGTTTTTCTTTTCCCAAGGTGTCTCAGCCTGTATTTGTTATCTCTTCCACATTACATTGCTGATCTCATTGCCATTTGAAGAGACAGAAAAATAACATTGTTAAATGTTCTCCAGCTTTTCAAAGGATTCTTCAACACACTTGCTCAAATCATCAATTGTCTGTATTGAATTCTGATGCTGAGGAGCCTACATTCAATTGAAATATCCCAGATCCTAAACATTGAAATCTGAACTATTGGCAAGCTGACCTCTTATTATATTCCATCCTTTTTGCACTTGGACAATATGAAAGCATCTTCCCATTACAGCGTGGCTTGGCATTGTCTTGTTGGTTAATGATTTGCCAATACGTCATTCCAATTGGCTATTTCTCCTTAATTCTTGAAATTATTTACTCAATGATCATTTTCCAAGTCTCATATTTGCCTTTAGATTCAGTGTTCTTTATCACCAATGTTCCTTTTGGATGATTCTTACTATTCTAGCTTGTTCTTTGTATACAAATAGTCATATCCCAATGCTCATTTTGAAGATTTTTTCTTCTTGTGTGGACCAAATGTAGATCTAGCTACCAATATCACCTTGTTAATGAATCATTTTCTTTTACACTATCAGGAAGTTTGTAGGGATATTATTATTATAAATAAATAATAATAATAATGAATATTATAAATAAAATAAAACAATAACAAAAATGTTATATAAAATAAATAAAAATTAAAGATAATAAAAATACTCCCAGCATGCAACAAAAACTGTTCCTGCTGGAAATACAGACATCTTGCTAAAAGATGTTAAACTCAGTCTCTTTACCTCGGACTCTTGGACAGGCAACATATGTGTGCAACTTTTCTCTGTGATATGGCATGTGATGGAGTGATTTCTCCCTATTATCATATTATCCTTTATCACATGTATCATAAACAATTGTAACCTAAAAAATACACACAAAAAATATAAATAAGTTGTAAGAAATTAACATACAATTTACCATGCCTTTATTGTTATAGGCTTTATTTCTGTGACGTATGCTTTTTATCTCCATGAACACATCTGCTGAATATCTGCTGCTTTAATTTTGGTAACCCTACAGTTTCATCAGAAAGCAGATTTGATTGACATAGGTTACATTTAAAATAAACTAATTTTTAATCTATATGAACATAGATCAGCATTTTATCAAAAAACCCATTTAAAAAAAATATATAACTGGGACCCTAACAGATGCTACCACCTTGGATCAGGGTGGACCTGGGAACAACAATAATTAAGAGGTGGTTCCATGCTCCTCAAAACTACCAATATCTCAACCAGAGGCCTTATGTCATACCCAGGGCTACAAACTGCAATCAATCCAGTGTTTTTTTTTCTTAGTAAGAATCTTCAATATGCTAGAATGCTGCTTAACTTCACCAGTCTTAATAATAATTAACATAGAGAAGTTTTAGGTATTTCTATGCGAGGAATAAGGTGATCTAATGTTTATCTGTCATGCTGTGGAATATTTGATCAATCCCCCCACCCTCAATGATCCAACTTTTGCTTTCAGCCACTCCATATATGCCTTTTTGTTTCACCAGAAACATTGAATTGCATCATTGCCTCCTTGGTAGCTCCCTTCACTAGTCAACCATTTTTGTGGCATTGTACCAGAAAAAGTAGAATAGCTGATTGAGTTTCATTTGTTGTATTGAATTTCATGTTTAAATTCTCTTCTTCCATTGCTTAGAATTTGGGATCACAGTGGATTTTAAAGTAATACCATTGGAAATGGATAGTTTCCAGATTTTTATTTCATTGTGAAAAAATTGAATTGAAAACTCAAATTTTAATAGATTCAAGACTATTTTGTGCAAACAGTGCATTTATGCAATCAGATTTAAAGTTTGTAATCGAGCTGCTAATGTCAATCCAGTCACTTATTGTGGAATAGAGGTAGTATTTTTTGTTTTCCATTATGCTGGATTTTTTTGATTTTTTAATAATCATTAAAATTCCAGAACAAGTTATTCTTCTTTAACAATGGATTTTAAATAAATAGATTAAATGACATACTTTGATGGTTTCTAAAAATTATAAAACTTTGCTGTGTGTCCTGTTCACCTTTTCATTGAAAAAATGGATTCATTTTTAAACATATTTAAAGATTCCCATAATGGTTTTGATTTTGAAATAAAAAAATGAGTCTAGAGAGCAGTGGGTGTGGGATCTAGTTCTAATGAAATATCTACCTAGAAACCAAATCTCCCATCGTCTCTTCTACATGTCTGGTAAAAAAGACAGGGAAACCTTTGATATCTGGTACTATACCACTTTTATATTTGCTTTCCAAAGGGAGAGCTAAATGAAACAGAATCATCTGGGTTTCTTATCTTTTTTCTGATTTTGTGGGAAAACCATTTATAATAAGCACTAGTAATTGTTAAAAAAAAAAATTATTGCTGGGAAATACGTAATGACAACGTATTCAAAATCTAAGAGATTCCATTTATAAGATTTTATCATTTTGATCTTATTAATTATTTATGCTGAAAAGAAAGTTTTCTTTTCTTCCTGGAAAATGTCTTCAATTTTGATTTCTTGTATTAAAGAGTTGACATGTTTTTTTTGTTGTTTTTTAATCTTTTTCTAAACATTTGTTTTCTATCATTCACTATTTTGAAGACTTAATTTTTGAAAAGCTAAAATAAAGATAAAAATTCTCAACTATTCTATTTTTTTTTTTTTTTTTTTTCAGACTTGAAGCTTCTGAAGAAGAAGAGATATGGGAAAAATCTTTGATCATGGTCAAAGATTGGGACATACGTTTGTTACTCAAAGAAACAAAGGTCTGTTGTTTTAGTTTTAATGATTGTATTCATTTAGGAGAAAATTTTCTTCCCAGAAAAAAATCATAAAAATAGAAAAGAATTGCACCTAGTTTTAAATGAGAGAGAGAGACTGTTTGCTCACTATTTTTTTACAGTTCACACTAACAGCCTATTTATTTATTTTAGAAAATGTTGTCTCATACATATATATATATATATATCGGTTTTGTAGTGCGTATTCAATTTATGTAACGTAAATCATTCAAACGAAAAACAAATACTGAAGCTAGTTATATGGCGAGAATCACTCTCACAAACAATATTTAATAATAAATTACAACCAACTTCGAATCTGTTAATGAATGGTGGGATCCTTGTTCATAAATTCCGGGTTTATCTGGTCTTATTTTTTTGTACGAGCCGGCTTTCAGTCGTTTCGAATGACCATCCTCAGGTAGACATATTAGTGTGTTTTTGTTAAACTCTGAATAGTAATGCGACATCGAAAGATATTGTGGTCCAAAAGAGTGCTTTTTTAGTAATGAGATATTGCTAAATGTAAGAATAATTTTGGAGCGCTGCAGACACAACGCTGAGGTTGAATTTTTTTAAATTTGAAAAATGTGCGTTCTTGTACTGGAGAAAAGTGGCATGAACTAAATTGTTCAATAATAATAGTATTGTCACAATTATTATCAGGAATTTTGCACTTAGGATCAGGTTATTTTAATATCGGTTTTGTAGTGCGTATTCAATTTATGTAACGTACAAAAAAATAAGACCAGATAAACCCGGAATTTATGAACAAGGATCACACCATTCATTAACAGATTCGAAGTTGGTTGTAATTTATTATTAGATATTGTTTGTGAGAGTGATTCTCGCCATATAACTAGCTTCAGTATTTGTTTTTCGTTTGAATGATTTACGTTATATATATATATATATATATATATATATATATATATATATATAACTTCAAATGTTATTTTTAGTGGATACTCATATTTGAAATAGACATTCCTTTTTATTTTAAACACTGTATGTCAGTTCATTTCAGAAAAAAAGTACAAGAAATGTGGTTGAAGCTTTTGACTTTCTTAAGCCGTCATCAGGATAGGTAGAGACAGTTGGTGAGTTTTGTAGAACTAGTGACTGTTGTGACATAAGTGAGGTGTGACTTTTTTTTTGTTCTTTTTTCATATACACTTAAGGATGTGGACCCTTAAGTTCTAATTGTTTTTATTTATTGATGTTTGTTCTTGCTGTATGAGTATTGCTCCAAGGATCATAAGTCTGTTTTTATTATTTGATTTTGCTAGTATTTTGGTATTGTTTTGTGCAAAGCTGTCTAATGTTACTATGAACCTCAGACAACACATTAATAAAAAAATCTTTCTTCTGACTCATTTTGTCCTTTAGGACTTCAGACTAAATTGATGTGATTACATATGCACATGAAAAAGAGGGGATGCTGAAATTCTAAATTAAAAAATTTTTTTTTTTTAAATATGTGTTTATATCATCAACAATAAATTTACATCAAGACTCATACAACATTTCCCCTTTCTTGGTAGATCTTCTATTATCACAATGTGAGTTGATTAATAACAAAAGCGATGAAAACAAAAAGAAGTAAAAACTAAATGAAATCAGCTAGGCTATATGTACAAACACATTTTAAAAAAATGTTTTAATTTTAAAAATTCAGTGTCCCCTCTCCTTCAGATGCATATATAATCACATCGCCATAAACATTTTCTTAGTACAATGAA
Organism: Acanthosepion esculentum; assembly: GCA_964036315.1. Lineage (NCBI taxonomy): Eukaryota > Metazoa > Mollusca > Cephalopoda > Sepiida > Sepiidae > Acanthosepion > Acanthosepion esculentum. The sequence continues at coordinate 13,458,835 of OZ038519.1, read as the reverse complement.
GTCCGAAAAAATGAAACATGTCACATACAAAGATTTTTCCACTTTGTCATAGATTTTTGCAAAATTGTTCTGATACATAAAAATTTATATTTTGTTTTCCCATATATAAAATATATAAAGTGCAATATATTCTTTTGAAAAATGTTATATTTCTTTCACTGAATATGTTGATCTCAGCTGAAAATCAATAAAAATCTAAGAAAGGATTTTTTTTATTATGCTCTGTGGTTATTCTTGATACAAAGTTAACAGGTCTTTCTCTCTCAACAATAATTTTTGCATATTATTATTAAATGTGCAAGTAGTTTAATGGTTATTCGTATGGAAAGTGGAACCAGCATACCAAGTTCAAATTCTGACTGAGTTTGTTTCATTTACTTTACACTAATGCTCTTTGAAAAGGCATGAATCCATCTCCCCCCACCTATGGGTTAACTAGCTAAATAGATTGGCAGCCAGTCTAGGAAAAGAAATTTATGCCTCCATTAATAACAGGGAAGACTGGAGTCTTTAGCCTTGGTAGAGCAACAAGTCTAAAAGGATAACTATGAATTCAAAACCATCCTGACTAGGTATGGGCTCTGTCATGCTGCCTTGCCCCAGACACCCGCCACTGCTGCTACAGCTTTAGATCACATGGTTATTATTGTGAGATTATTAAAAACAAAAATTAGTCTACTTTTCTTCTCACCTATAAATCAATTTACTGTATAATGAGGCAATAGGACAATAGAAAATGAGATGACAGCAAAAGTTAATGATGATCTTTGGACTTATTTTAATTGATGCAATCGTTTAATTGAATAAAAATTAGTTCTTAATATTTCTATCTCATTGTTTTTTCTTTTGTAGGAAAAATCTGAATACATCATGGACATTAAAAGATTTGTTATTTGGTATGATGAAACAGGCTTGTCATCAAAAAATACCATGGTACCCTGGTAATTTTAATTTTTTTTTTATTAATGATTTTTAAATAATAATTTATGGGAAACAGCCTAAGTAAAAAAAAAAAGTTGTTTTTTTTGTCTAGCCAAAATTTTAGAAATTAAAAAAAAAAACTGTGATATTTCAGATTTAAACTTCTTAAAATACGGAAAAATAATTAGATTTATTTTAGTTATCATTTTTAATCTTCCAACCTTTAAAATGCAACTCAATTGTATTTTTTCCTATTTGGTTTTTATTCATTAGTTTTAAAATAGGTTTATCCTTTTCAATTTTCTGACACTTATTTTGAACTGCTGTAATTACATTTTAAATTTGTTTATCTTTATAGTGTACTTTCTTGTTTCAAAGTTTGTTTAATGAAAATCTTTTTGAATAAAGTTTTTTATTTCCATTTTAGTGAATCTCATCCACAAATCCAAGAAAATATTGCTAGGATTTGGGCTGAAAATCATCCATTCAAGTGAGTATGTTGGGCTTTAAATAACATTTTTTTCATTTTGCTAAACCTATCCATTAAAATCTTTCAAAGAGCCTTAATCTTTAAAATTACATTTTGATAATTGCTACAATTATGTTTTAAAGTTATGGTCATTCATACAAGGCCATTTTGAATATCTTGATAACTGATTATGCAGCCTTAATGTAATTTACAACAACTTATAACTCAAGGTTCTGTTTTAAAGGACTAAAATTGTATGTGTGTAAACATGTACTTGAGTATGCATATATGAGGGTTTGCTGAAAAGTTCTTAATTCAACCAAGAAGGATTCCTAATAAAATTCTGGTATTTAGACATTTGGTCAGATTTTGGGAAGTGGGTCAGTAAACCTTTATATGTATACACTTACACATGCACATACATGTTCTAAGATAGTCAATGTTATCTATTTGTCAGTCATCATCAGCAGCAGCAAGGATCTGTATGTGAAAATGTTATATGTTCATTATTTTAAGTTTTAGATTAACCTAAATATTACTTTTTAAAATCTCTACTACAATGTTCTCACTGCCAATCAAATAATTTGTTACTGTAAATGAGAATTACTTTTTTTTGCTATTAAAGCTGTGAATGAATGAATGCTATCATCTGTTCCATGACTTTGAATGAAGTTTGGCAAACATTGAGAAGGTGAAGAATTAGGATTCTCTTTTCTTCTTTGTAGTTTTATTCTTGTACAAAAGTGTAAATAGGAACATAAAGAGCAGTAATATTTCTGGATGTGTACATATTCTATAAACCATTTTCAAATCCTTTTTTTCTTTTTTAGTCAATTGGTTTCAGATCCTCAAGACTCTGATAAAACAGACAACACTGTGAATTCAATTCCACTAACTATTCTTTTGGAAGAGATTGAAAAGGGTAATGATAAATCAAGTTCAGAAGAAGAGTCTTTTAATCTGATACCCAATGCAGGTAAAAATATTTTGCTTTTCCTTGACTTAATATAAATATTTAAAGAGATGCAAAAATTCACCTGCTCTTTTTTTTTCTCTAATGAAAACTAATTTGAATATATATATATATATATATATATATATATATATATATAAATAAATGACAATAGGAAAACAGTAATTGCTGACGCATTTCGTCCAATGCGGACTTTTTCAAAGCAAGAAACAAAATGAATTTAATTAAACAAAGAAAATTAATAAAAACAAAAAACAGTGTTCTTAGCAACTGGAATGTAGGAAACACTATTTTCATATTGTTAACTGAAAATGACATCAGTTAATGTCACATGTGGAGAATATTATCATGATATCTGTGTTGGCGGATTCAACTGTTTTCTTTTGATTTTAATGTTTTTGTGTACATTTGTTTGTGAGAGCAGTAATTTTGTTAGATAAGGTGAAATAGGGAGAAATATATACAAGAATAAATTCAAATTTACCTCATTTGAATAGCTATTTCAACCAACAAGAAGACCTATATTGGCATTGTCAACTCAGAATCAACCTCTTTGAACTAGTATCCTTATCTTAGTTGATATAGTCGCAATATTTTGACTGTTGTATTTTTCTGTTTTGTTGTACTTATGGAGGTACAGTGGAGTAATGGTTAGTAGCTCGGATTGAGGATTCGAGGAGCCAAATTTGAATTCTAGTCGAGTTTATTACATTCACTTACATGCTAATACTCTAGGAAAAGGCAGGAATCCATATCTCTCCCTCGCCCAGCTATGTGTAAATAGCAGCAGAGACTTGGTCCTATAGCTTTGGGTAGCAACTGGTCTAGGAAAAGGACAACTCTGAATTCAAAATCTGAGGGCCTAGTGTATGGAAACTACACTTTGCCATGGTCTTTGGCTATCAGTCAAGAGCTTGGAAAGGAGATGGGCGCAGCCAAGCTGTTTGAAAGCAAGCTAAAAAGATCAGAAGGAAGAATAAAAGTCTGTTTCTTCTGCCCTTGAGTCACAGTTTCAAAGTTGCTTGGATACATTTTCATTCAGCTGTCCAATGTGAATTTACAATTCAATAGTAGAACTCGTATTTCAGTAACACAGAAAAGAAATGACTCTTTGCAGTTTGAAACCATGGAAAAAGCAAATGTGGTATTAAGAAGTCGAATTAACTAGGAAAACTTATATGAGTTATGTCCCTTAGCATAGACAGCAGAATGAAAAGAAAAATAGCCCCACGGATTGAAGAAAAAGGTTTGGTTCCCAGAAGAACGCTGAAAAAGTATAACAGTAGAAATCTTGTGATTACAACAACCAAAATAAAAACACTAGTCCGACTGACTAGACTAATATGTAATAATAATAATAATGTTAATTCTTCATCTCAGAAATTCAGGCAAAATGGAAAAAAAATGATTCATAAATTATTATTTAGTCTCATAATACCATCTGTTATATCTGAGAAATGTTCCATAACTTTACCATTTACTTTGCCATAAATAATTATTGAAAATATTTCCATTTTAATAAAATATTTTAAAGTAATGTTCTTTAAATTGTTTTATCTTAATATGAATATGGCATAAGATAGAATAATCAATTTATTATAGAATTGCAAAGCATATATATATATATATATATATATATATATATATATATATATATAATCCTTCACCAGTAGCATGAGTTGGAGTTTCAGGCATGACACAATCTTCAGATACTGGGCACTCAGACATATAAAAAATTTGGACAATTTCTACATAATTTATATCTAGAAAAGAAGAAAATTATAAGAACATAAGAAAAATTAAATAAAAAACTTAACCACAGTAACTTGTCAGTCATTTGTAATGAAACTTGTATAAAAGATACTGCCCAAATACACAATTTTTATATATATATATATATATATATATATACACACACATATATATATATATATATATATATAATATCTATAGAGAGAGAGAGAGAGAGAGAGAGAGAAGGAGGCATGGTGAAGTAGTGGATAGCAGCTGCGATTGAGGAATCGGAGAGCCAAGTTTGAATATTAGTTGAATCCATTACATTCACTTATAATACCCTTGGGAATGATATTAATCCTCTTCTTCTCCTCCAGTTATGGGTAAAATAGCAGGACAGACTGTGTTCTTTAGCCTTAGGTGGCAACTGATCTAGGAGAAGGACAACTGAATTCAAAACCTGTGGAGGGTTGTTTGGGGACCTTGTGGTGTGTAGTGCACCAGGTCTCTGTATTTGGCCCTTCAAAAAGTGTGGCTGGTTCTGCACAGTCTTCACCATTATAATCAAATCATACATGCTGGTGTCTGGTTGTTGGTTCCTAGGAACTGAGCTGCTTGACCTTCATACATCAAATACAATGGGAGAGTCTGCCATATATATATATATATATATATAGAGAGAGAGAGAGAGAGAGAATTGTATTTGTAATCTCTGAAAAGTTTGTAAATTTTTGCCTCTATGTGTCTCCTTTATTAATTGCTTATTGTATATTTGTTTTTCTTTTAACATCAGGTTCTATACTCACTGTATCTGCTGAAAATCTGCAACAGAAATTTGAAACTGAAAATATTCAAGATTTCATCATTAATCCAAAAGATGCAGAATTACTTGAGGCCATTGTTGGTTTGTACCCAATATTTTCCTCCTTGTAGTATCTGTGCTCTTAAAGCTGATCATAGTAGTATCTGTGTTCTTACAACAGTTTGTAGTCATAGTAACAGAAGAGAAAATATTAGTGATAACATTAAAACTCTATCTACAAATAAGATAAATTATATAAACAAGGCTACATGATGATTCTTTTGGAAGTTTACAAAAACACTTAAGCATAAAAAATAACATAAAAAAATCAAGACATTTTTATAAAAACAAAAATAGGTGTACATTTTCTTTTCCAAATTTTTACATTGACTCTACCGTTTTACCTTACTACCTACAGATCTATTAACTGTTTTTACCCACACTTGAGATTTACAAGTTATGTAATAAATAAGGTCCTGTAGCAGTTTGTGAAATTTTTCTCAAATTCGACATTACTTTGTTTCTCATAAATATTTTTTCTGTCAGGAAATTTTAATTAAGTAGTAGAATGAAATTTTATCCCAAATATTTTGAAACTGCTATTAACCAACCTCATTAATTTACAATTGTCAAACCATCCTCATTTCCTCTGTATTATTCCACCCAGTTAGCTTTTCTTCCCAAAACCTGCTACTTTGTGAAACAGACTCCTGTGTGAACCCCCCTAACAATAAGGAGGAAGAAACTGGCAGCACAATATTATAAAGAATTAGCATCATGTCCATCAAACCTAACAATAATTGTGTCTGCCAACCACAATACACAACACTATTTAATAAAAAAGAAAATAGCATTAAACCATACAGCTTACAACATGAAATAACTCATATCCAAAACTCAGATGAACATAACACATGCCCAGGAAACAATTTTTTTTTAAATTACAATTCATGGCTGCATTTTGCAGAGAATACTTTCAAATGGCTTTGACAGACATGTTTTTGGTAAATATAATAGACAATTTGTATTTTTCCATCCATCTTAGGTCCACACTTTTTTCTTTCTCTCAATGGATGGTTCCTCAGCAGCGTATTTCTCACTAGAGTTTGTAGTTGTATCAATCCTTGCGAGACCCAAATTCTTTCAGCATTTGTTTATTTTGGGATTATTTCCAGGAGATGAACAATGTAAATGAAGAACTGAATCACAAGATATTCTTGCAAAACAGGAAGGTCCGAGCATTTGATGTAAAACATTGTAGAATGGAGTTCTCCCTACTTCCCTTTCATTTAGTTTAGAAGACCAAATTTCAGACTTAACCTTCGAATAATATTTTTCATTCCTCAATGAAGTGTTTGAAGAATCATTTCTGTTAGTTTTGTTGTCATCATTCATAACATCATCCGATTCTGAATAAGTAATGTTCACATTATCACTTTCATTATCATCTTTAGAAAAAGAAATGGCAACTATTTAGAATGGACAATATTTTTATTTCATTAAAAATTTCAACTATGGGTCCAATGGATCCACTTGGTAATAAAAGTCATCCACGAAAATTTTTTTTTTTGTTTAAATTTATTTACATTATGTAGATGATAAAAAATGAAGAAAAAATAAGTCCCCAAAAATAATTCAGATAGAATAACTATAAGAGTGAAAAAATTAGTTTTGAAAGGAATTTCTGTGTCTATTGGACCTATTGGTAGATTGAGAGTTAAACGGAATGATTAGATTTATTCTAATTATTCAAAGTGCAGATTGTCTCAGTTTTGATTTTTTTTTTTTTTACTGATATTTTTGTTATAAATTTGAGAAGTGTTTTTTTTATTTTTCTCAAAATAAAATTATATTTTAATTCATTTTCTGTTCCTTAAGAATGGCAAAATGGTAACAGCGTGTCTGAAAATGCTCCAGAAAAATCTACCAGTGAAATACCTGTTTCAGTTTTGGCTGGCACATCAACACTAAAATATCAATTCAAGCCTTCCAAGGTAGGACACCGCAAACCTTTTTTCTTTCATTGCTTAATAAGTTTAATCCCTAATTCTGCATTGTGTCCTTTAGATATTCAAACCCGTATATACACTTGGTGGGTTTAATATAGATTGTAAATTATATCATGAAATTTCTGTACATTCAACTAGGTCAGTGGTTACCAAACTTTTTTCTCTGAGCCACATTTTTAGAATGAAAATTTGTGTGCACCTCACCAAATTTTATGTGATAAAAATAAAAAACTGAGAGATGGTTAAAGGTCAGAGCATTATCATTGATAACTCTCTCCTCCAATTTTCAGACCCCAGTAACTATATTCTTAATACTTGATATAATGCAAAAATATCACAGTGATAAAATTGGCCAGTAAGTATTTATAACTATTTATGTTGGGACTCATGTATGCAATTACAAGTAATCCATAATAATATTTTAAATTTTGAAATCTTATTTATTTCTGGCATATGAATTTTTGAAAACTGTTTCTAAATCCTTGATTATGTTTCAATTATTCTGCCTCACCTGCTATCTCCTTCTGCCGTACATATGAGGTGCGCCACAGCGTTTGGGTACCACTGAACTAGATTGTTGTAAATCACTGGCTCCTTTGTTATAGTTTTTATAAAATATTAATCTCTGAAATGTCTTAGATTTGTTAGAGAAATATAAAGATTCTTAATAAATCATTCATAAGGAACTTTCTTATCCACAGTTCAAATTATAAAACTTTAGTTTTTGTTTTAATAATTTAATTTGTGATGGATTGAAAACTTATTTTGATGTATAATTTTTTTACTTTTTATAAAAATGATTTTAAACTCCTTTGATGCAGGTTTGCCAAAAGACAGTTGTAGTTACACCTACCACCCTGAAGAGATGTTTACATCAGGATGAGATAATGGCTCCAAGGCCAAACAGTGATGCAGAAGAAGAGGAAATTCGTCTTTTCAATTTATCAAGTGTTTTAAATGAAGACAGATGTTCACCAATGAAAGATGATGACCAAAGCTTTGGAAAGAATGTGAAGGATTCTTCAAAGGTTGTCCCCTGCCCTGCTACAAATGAGGCAGCTCCTGTGAGTAGTGCAAGCAATACTTCTGTGTTGAATAAAGACTCTACAGAAGCATCATTTGAAATACCTATGAGTGGAAAAGTTGCTTCCAATTACAATGCTAGCAAATCAAACTCTGATGATCTGCACTGTAGTCTGTTTGATTCCACTTTAGATACAAGTCCTGAAAAACGTTTAACTCGATGGAACAACTTGGATATGTCTTCTATTGAAAGTGAAAAACAATTTGTTTCTGTCACTTGTGCTGATAAAGTTCAAAGAGAGGTGAATAAAATATCAAAAAGGATTAAACTAACACATGCCACTGATTCAACTAGATCAAGTGATTCACAAGGCAGTCTTTTGAATCAACCTCTTATAGAACCCAATAATAAAAAAACAACCTCAAAATCATCAACATTGTCCACCTTCAAATCAAACCTTTTAGACAAATCAGGTTCTCAAGAAGATGCTCCCAATGAAGCACCTCCTACTGTTTCTCATAGACATCTCTTGCCTTGTCTAGTTAAAACATCTTTGGCTGCCACAGAAAAAACTAATTTGTTAACAAATAGTTTATGTAAAGAAGCACAGCCTGTTGGTAAGTTGTTCTTTAATATATCAAACCTTATTTGTCACATCTGTTTTTGCTTCTCTAATAAATTTCATATTTACAAAGAAATAATGAATCTACACATTAGCATGCATGTTGTTAGTTTTGGAAGGTTGACTTTCAGGAGATGACTGCTTAATTATAAATTATTAAGTATTCCTGTGTAGCAATCAATGTTATAATAAAACTTGGCATGAATGTAAACAAATACCAACAAGTAAGAATTGTGCAGAAATAAATTATCAGGGAGACGGCAGATGTTCCATAATATATGGAAAGAAGATAGAAACTATTGATAATAGGATGAAAAAGAAAAGGAATCAAGAATGTTGGAATAGATACAAAAACTTTTAAAAAAGTCAATTTACAGGGTTGTTTGCTTGTGTGATAAAAAAAAAAAAGTGAAAGTGGCACACCTGCCCAAATGATTTTATTGGATTCTCTCTTAAAACACTATTCATCCAACTAAACCTGGAAGTTAGAAGGAAAAGAAGAAAAAAATTGTTGGTTTTGTATTAAGAATATCAGCAGCTTATTTTTCTCTGAAATGGCAAGAGAAATCCAACACTTTGTAAAGTACTATGATTAAATCTTTTCACTTGAAAATATGAATCTATATTTTGCTATGTTTCTTTATTGCCTCTGGCTTTATTTGCATTTGGTTATTGACTTTGTGTGTAATAAAGCAACAAGACGTTTCTTTTTAACGTTTAAGTTATTTTAATGAGAAAAACTATAAAATGATGTTTTCTGGAATGATTCCATACCATTTTCACACTGGTATCTTCATCTTTGTTGTTTTTAGCCTAGGGTTTCAGTGCTTATGGCCACATAACATTGAAATACTGGTTCTTGTACAATCACCAAAGTTAAGCAACATTGAGCCTGGTCAGTACCTACATGGGTGAACACTTGGGAATACCAAGTGCTGTAAGCTTCGATTTATGGCTAGTTGAATGGATAATGGTTTGGAATTGTTAATTGGAGAGCTGAGTTCCAATTCCAGTTAAAGGTATATGATTCCCCCCCCCAGACTATGGTTTAATTAGTAAGACTTGTATCACTAAAACCATTATTACTTCTAAAAAAGTAAAAATTAAATAAAAAAACTGTACAAATTATTAAGATTCTCGCATAAAATAACCTAGAGTTGTTGATATGCCTCTAAAACAAAAAAAAAATGATAGGGTTTTGGCTGATATATTCTTCAGCCTTCTTCAGAATATATTGTTTGAAAACAATAAAAGTAAAGATGCCTGAAAATGTGTGAAATAATGACAAATTAGAAAATATTGCCCCATGAAAGAATCTTCTATTCGTTATCTGTATGACATTTAATTAACAGCAATGGAAAAGCAAATTTATGTGAACGGATGACAGAATAAAGTTAAAGTAGTATGTTAGAGTCAAATGTTAGCTGGTGTTGTGAAGAGCCCCGATCACAAACATTCTGAAGGGACATATAAAAGAAGAAGAAACAAGTCTTTTAAAGCCTGAATGAAGCATAGTTCATTAATAATTAGTCTTGTGTTGTGTTTAGCATTTCTGACTTGCTATAAAGTCAAATTTTACAAAACCAAAATTTAAATGTTTTAAAAAAACATGACTGAGAATTTTAGAGAACAAGTTTTCCAATAAGTTTTTTTAAACAAATAATTTTGTTGAACTTATTTTTTTATTTTGTTTCTATTCCAAAAATGGGGAAAAAATCATCATTTAAATTCAAACTTTAACTCTGATATAGCAACAGGTGAGCTGATGTAATTTTGTTTTCTAGATCCAGAAATACATATTTTTAATCTTTTAAAAGGTATCATTAAATTTTTTTTATTGTAAGAAAATATGCAAAGTAAATTAGGAAATTGAAAAGTTATTACATGTTCATACATTTTAATAAAAATTCAAGTGTGTTGAAAAAAAAACCATCAGGTTCTATACATGGAAAAAAAAACTTTCTTTTTGAACAAGACTCCTTCAGTTAATGCTTAAGATATTTAAAAAGTTTTCTGAAATATTTTTTTTTCCAAATAAATAAGCTATAAGTTAGGCTGTGTTTATTTCTTGTGAGCCATTTCCAATGAATTTGATTCTGACTGTAGGCCCTAATTTTGCACCAGACTAAATTCACCATTTTAAATATAAATGTTCAGAATAACTCCAAGCGAATATCTTGTTTTCATTTTTTCTTTTAAAGGCTTTCAGTTGATCAACTTTTACCTCATCTGTCCAGGTTTTATAAGTATTTAAATCTCACAAGAATGAAAGGGATTGTAAATATCTTAACCCATAAAAAGTATTTTAAATATCTTAGAAGATAATTTTTTTTCTTTTTTAAATGACATTTTTTCAAATTTCTTCAATAGATTATATTTGCATCATTCCAATTTCAAATAGAAAAATCTGAGATATGTGAGTAGAAGTAAATAAAACTATCAACCAAAAGAAGAAATGTAGGTTTTAATAAAACTTGATACTTCCTGTTTTGATAGAAGTCTTCAATTTAATGTAGAAATGCTACCTTCCATGATTATCTTTGTTTTTTAATCTGCATCAATTATTTATTTTACTTCTGTCTTGTTCCTCACTTTTAAGGATCAGAGAAGACATCCTATCTTCTGCAGGATCCAATGTTTATTTTTTATCAGAGATCAGCTTGTGTTTACTTGGTACCCTGCATCAGTGGTTCAACAATCCAAGCTGGCCTGGCAGCTGCTAAGCTTGTAGAGTACTTTTTCATGGTGACCTCTTAAACTGCTTTACTGGGCTTAAGGGTCCCATCTGCTTTGCTATTTGCTCATATCTGGGGGCTGGCAGCAGGGATTCCTGACCAAACCTATTTGGGGAGATGATATCCTGTCTTTCTTTCTATTATTATAAAGTGAATCCAAACTGCCACAGCCAGAATTTGAACTCTCTTCACTGATTCTATTAGATCATCCTCACTTTTTTTTTTTTTTTTTTTACTGCTATAACAGCAATTGTCACAGAAGACAAATGTTTCATTTTCTTTCAGATTATCTCAGTAGGCAGACTATTTCTCTAACCAACTCCAACAAGCAATTCTGTTACTGTTGTGTTCAGATTAATACAAAATTTAATGCAACCATTTTCTTACATTACTAATCTTGTGATCAGGAAGGAATTTTTTATGCTTCAATTTTTTTATTGAAGGCTTTTCTCTTTTTTTCAGAAATTTATGCAACTTGCCAAGAAATGTTTCCAGTGAGTTTCTTTATTTTCATGGGAATTGAGGGAGTGTTTGTTACAACCTTGTATATTTTTTTTTTAACTCAAACTGATTTTATAAAATGGACTGTTCATTTTTTTTTCCAATATGTTACACTTTTATTCTTAGAAAAGGAGACTTTGTATTGAAGTTAAGTATTTGAAATTGTCTTTCATGTGATTCTGAACCAACATTTTTTACAAGACAAACACATCACAGGATACTAAACAATGTTTGTTTAATAACAGAACATTTTGATTTCATGAAATTTACCACAAATAGATTAAAACTAATATTTTCCAGAACAGTAAAGGAGAAAAAAAATAAAATAAAATAAAATAAATTGGTCAGTTTCCAAATTTCTTAAATAGCAGTTGACAGATCATAAATTTTCTATTATATGAAGATCTGAATAGCTTGCTGGCCATGTCATTTTGTTGAGATGCCTTTTCCAAAGAACATTTTTTAACACTTTTTCTTTGTGGCACAAGATGCATTATAATATTGCAAAATGGCTTCATCAACAAACACCAAATTTATTTTCTACTGATGGAATTGCAATATTTGCTGTTATGGTAATGATTGCTATAGACCACTCCCCCCCACCACCACACACACTTTACATGCAATCCAAAAACAAATGGGTAAAACTGCTTTTCTTTAGGCAGTTATCATTTCAGTGGAATATCTTAAAACAAAAATTCAAGCATCATCTAAGGCAAATTTGTTTCATCAAATATCACTTGACTGCTTTTCTGTAGCTAATTGCAACTTTGTTTTCACCTATTTAGTTACGTAAGTTTTTTTTTTTTTTCCTTTTATCAATTTACTCCATGCAAAGGTCTACTAGGAATGAAAATACTTTAGAAGGAACTAGAAATTCAAGGGCTAAACCTCTACTCCTGTTCAAAGGACCAGGGGAAGAATGTGAGCTGGAAGTTGGCATTTCCATTCAACCAATTTCTCACACAGGTATTAACTCCTGTTTCATTTATTGTATTTGTATAGACTTTTAAATACACTTAGTGTTAAACTTTCTTTTTGAAGGAGTTTTATATTCCTTTCCATGGTTTCAACTGAAAGATCCCTTTTTGGGACTATATTGGTATTTACCTGTCTCCTAATAGGACATAATACAAAGTTGATCTAACATGGAGACAAAAGACTTTCCCAGTCCCTATGACCACTGTCATGCTGGCTTTAGTATCCACCTTTAATGCAATAAGGGAGGTGTTGCCATAGGGTTGGAATCTGTCACCAGGCTTTCTTCAGAGGTTAGAGAAGCACATATAGTATATGCTGAGTCAAGCTTAAAATGTCAACAAAAAAAAAATGGAGCCAGATTTCCTTTCAATTAGCCAAATCCAACAGATAATTAAGGTTCAGTAATCACTCATTTAGCTATAGACTAATTTGCATATTTACATTTGTGCTAATATTTTCAATTGCAATAATACAGAGAAGTGGACGGGCAGCTTCAGTTGTCTTATGTTCACAAAAGACAAACTTCAGATGAATGGGATAATTCCAAATACCTGCATTCCTCAGATGCTGATTACTTACAACATTCACTTATTTCTTATGGTTTAAATGAATGGAAGCAAAAATTTATCTAAATGCCTAGTTTATAAGTGATAACAAAATCAATGATCTTTGAACTTAAAAATGTAAAGAAAAAAAACCCTGCATATCTCTTTTGGGTTAATTCTTGGTAAATTTTCCTGTTTGCTGCAACTTGAAAAGAATATTTTGGGAGTTTTCTAATTGTTTTTAAAATCACAGACTAGTGATTTTCACTTTATTTATGTTCTTTTGCCTTGACTATTGAAATAATAGAAGTATATTTTTTCATACTCTTGTTCTAACCACACTTTTTTTTTTTCACTTTCAGAAACATGCTTCTTGCTTGTCTCTTTTGCCATCATCAAATCAACTCACAGTACAGAATAATCTGAACAACATTCACCTCCCCAAAGAAACCATGGAAAGTATTAATGCATATTGGTCCCTCTCACATAATCACCTCTGGCAAAAACGTTAATAGGAAAAACAAAACTGAAAATCAGAATATAACAATAGCACTTTACAATTTTGTAAATACACAGAAAATTATCATTCATTTTCAAATTGTTCTCATGAATTCTTAATATTTTAAAACTCAATTTCACATTTTTAAGAAACAGTATAAAAACATAAAATAAAATCATTTTTTTTCTTCACATATTAACAAACAAAAAAAAAAGAAATTTAAGTTCTAAAGGATGAGTTCTCATATTCTTTAGAATTTTAAATATTATAGAAACACTGAAACTGATGTTTTATTGATTTCTTTTTCTTGCCCTAAAAAAAATTAGTTGTCCAAAAATCCATTTAGAAAACCTAAGTTAATTGCCTAGATTTGTTTTCTCTTCATGAATGTATATAAATTTGATTGACACAATCTACATCTACTGTAGTAACAATGAACATAAAATCTTACATATAAGAATGGCTGTCAATTCTTACCCTCTGATTACCACTTTGCCCACTGTGTTTAGCTATACAATTCACACAATGATTTTCCAAGCATCTCCAGCCATTTCTCCCTAAAAGAAAATTTTTGAAACTGCATTAAGTAATGAATTTCCCCATTTTTTTTTTGTGCATTCATATTTCTGCCCACCAACTAACATAATTGGATTTATCTTTTATAGATTTAAAATGGAATAAACTATTTTTTCTTCACTATCTAGGTTAGGATTAATACTTTTTGTATCTGAATTTGCTCCTCACTAGGTGATTGATGAATCTAACTTGAGTGTTAGTAGTTTAATACAACAAACATCAAATATTTTCTATTTTCAATGGAATGAAAATAGAAAGTTATTTTTTGACTGACAGAAAAGAGTGAAGCTTTAAAAATGAATTTGCTTCAATATTGTTCCCTTAAATTTTTTACTCTCCCATTTTCCTAATAAAGTCAAACGTAATCATCAAAACAATATTTTAAAGTATTTTTTGTTTTAATAAATGGTTCTACTTTTACCTACTTCAGTCTTTATTTCTCTAACAGAAATGTTTAAATAAAAGAACTTGGGTTCTTGTAACTTCAAAAATGAGAATCTGTCCATGTACTCTTATCTGCTCCATCTATTTTTTAATGTATCAGCAGAGTTTTTTTTTTTTTTTAGTTTATAAGTGAAATTCTGACAAGATACAAGCTGCAAGACAATATTACAACTGACTCCAAGCAAATCCATATTAATGAGGGTTATAGATAAGAAAATGTCATATATAACTTATTCTTGTTGATTCATTCATCTGATAGCAGAAGAGACGTTTCAAAAGGCCTTGAATTATATTTTTATCTCAGAAACATGGGCCATGGCTCTTCACAATTTCCTGTCCATTGTAGCTCTTAATGAATTGTCTTTTTGCTATTTTTCCTAAACCATGTTCCACCATCCATTTACTGTTTTGTGAGTATCAAATTTTCCAAGCCCTCTTCCCTCATTATGTGCCTTAGAACTGACCTAAAACTGTAGAAGAATGAAATGTTAAGCAGAAACTAAAGTTTCCTTTAATTACATACTGACTGATCTATTATAAAACAAAGAGCTTTATGTAACATGTTTTCAAGAGAAATATAGTTCCATGGAAATGAGGAGAGGAAAAAAAAAAGAAGGCATACACATTATTTCTCATGTTTTATTCAACTCATTTTTTTTTTTTTAAAGCCAACCACTTTCTGGTTTTTCTTCTTTCTAATAATGCTGAATGATGCTCAGTTCAGTTTCCAATGATATAAGTCGGTTGAAAACTTACAAAGAGAGGGAAAAAAAAAGCTAACTAATCTTTACACTTATATCTTAGCAGCAAATATACCTTCTTCCATTTGCGTGTCCCATTTCTCAACCTGCAAAACAACAAATCAGATTATAGAATACAATTATATATTGATTAGCAAAGGATTGTTTTTTTTGGGGGGGGGGTCTCAAAACATATTCATAATGTCATAACTAAGTATACTTTCAAGACATCTCTAAATCAAAAAAAGATTATGGAAATCAACATGTGCAATAAAAATTATTTTTCGTTCTTTTTAATTCTGCAGACAAAGATATGTATGCTCCCCACTTGAAGAAAGGAAAGTTAAAAAATATAGATGAAGTACGTGGCTTTGAATTTTTCATAGAATAGAAATCAATGATTTAGTTGTATAATGAAGGAGGTGGGGTAGCAAATCAAACCATCCTTTTGCTGCCTCATAAATCTACACATGAAAAAGGGAATAAATGAAAACTTACCCAGGCATTTGGGCAGAGGGATTTGTATATTCTCTTGAAGTAGTCACAAGGTTCATGGTCCTCACCCTTAATTTTATGGCATCGATGATAGTCAACATAGTTTTGCCAACAATTTCTACAACAAAATTAAACAAACATTTAAGGCAAATTTATCTTAATCAGAAAATAAACAATGATGTTTGAAAAAGACAGTTCAGCTTTTTAAAGGGGATCCACTATGAACTTCAGCACAGAGAACCTTTGTCATTCCTTAAAAATGTAGTTATTGAATTTAATTGACTGAAATTCATAAAAATTCTTTTGCTTGTCAAAATGTAAAACTAACCTGGTTTGGTTCTGGTTAGGGAAGCGAGCATCAAACTGCACAGTTTTCAAAACAATATTCCCTTCTTCAGCCATGATAGAATTTTCAACTGCAAAGAGATATGACATCAGATATTGAAAAGAAGAAAAAAAAAAGGAGTAAAAACTCATTTTTGCAACCTGGAACCATAACTTTACAGGAAATTACATAACGGGAAAAACCAAAACCATCCATGTGGGTGAAGCCATTATTTTATGGTGGCAAAGTTAAACACATATCCTATTCTTTCCTATCAACAGTATCATCAATTATGGTCTTAAATACAAGTGGAATAAATATCATCTTTAATGTTTTATATTATTTTAATTCAAAAAATTTTGTTTCCTTGAATCCCCCCCCCAAGAGGATAGAATCCAGGTAGAACTCAATGTCCAGGACAGAGTAAGAATATAATATAAAAGCCTTTTATATTGTGTGTGTGTATATATATATATATATCTATCATTGATAATTTTGAAATATTTGGTCTGGACTGTGTTTCACAAAATCATGTTATGTTAGATAGTTCAATAAAATATGTAATCCCAGAAGCTTTAGATTATTTCAAATTATAAATTTTTCAGCTGTTTAATTAGTGCTGACTCAAAGCTTACATTTGGCTATATGTATTGTAAAATCAAGAAAAAACAAAACACAGCTACATTTTGTCCTTAGATTAAACAACTTTACATTTAAATTAAAGTATGTCAGATAAGTTTTCATTAATTGACCAAAAGATAAGATCATTCTTCAATAATTCAGTTAAATCAACTTCAGAGGGTTTGACATGTCTAGCACTTTTGCCCCAGCCCCTCAACCTCTGGCGTCTTACTCTCTGGGTCGAGGTGTCTACTTGGTCCTAACCAAACTTAAGGAAGTGGCCATAGGTCCCCTGAGCATCCGTAGATTATTCGATCGGTCTGCTGGTTTTAATCATGCTCCCGGGCCAATTCTCTCTTCAAGAATTTTCTCCGCATAACTACACGTTTACATAGATAAACCCAGCTGGTTATAACTGACCCTCGGCCCTACTACTTCGCACGCAATTATCACAGGGTTCTGGCTGCTTCAACCAAAATCATGAGAATTCCAAAGTTCCTTCGAGCTTACTCAGCTCTATTTCAATTTTTAATCGATAAAAATTATTTTGACCATTTCCATTGTCTTCTGATGACCCAGATTCAATGGCCCTAGATCAGGTTTCCCCATCAGTAAACAAAATGTTCCGATTTAATTTCGCTATTCAAATCTACTCCAATTTCACTAAAAAAAAAAAAAAAAAAAAAAAATATATATATATATATACGTGTGTGCGCGTTTTCCAGACTCACTGTCACAAATGTCAGTAATTACATATGTGCAAAAATGTTTCATTGCATTAATAACAATGTTTATTTTTGTTGCTTTCAAACACAAAAAGGCAAAAAAACAGGACAAACACCCCTGCTCTTGAATTAAATAAATACAACATTAATATACAGAAGAGAAATTGGACTAAAAACTAAAAAGATATTCACATCCCTCACCAAATCTCTCAATGCAATTTTGTGTATCCCTTTTGCTAAATTACTTTAATACCCATGTCTCTGAAAATCTTTGAGGAATAACAAGAAACCAAAACACAAAATCCATTTATGTTGAAGTGATTCCAATTAATCAGGACTTCAAAAAGAAACTTAGAGACTAAAATTCAATTTTTAATTTAAAATTAATCTTTTAAAAAGAGAGGAGTGAAAATAAATACTCAATTGTTTTTTTTTTTTTTTAATCTGTCTGAAATATGACAACTTAGTAAAACAAAGATTAAAAAGTAGTGATGGGACGATTAATTGAAATTGGAACTATCAAAACTTTTGGGAGCATTGGAGAAATTTTAACCTAATTTCCAATTCTACAAGTGATTCTTTGCATTTTGTCTAAAACTTTTTTTTTAATTTTTCGTTCCTGGTACTAATGATAAAAAGATATAAATATTTATTAGTTTTAAACTATTAGTAAAACTAAAATCATAATAGGTGTTATAATGATCATAATATGATCTATGCATGATGTAAATTTATTTTACTTGTGTTAAAAAAAAAAAAAAAAAAAAAGTTTCTACTCGGTTCTTGAACTTTCGATAGTTTGCTAGTTTCATTTTAAAATAAAATTTTTATTTTTAATTTCTTTTTAAACATTGTTAATTTGTGCATTTAATAATAAATTATTAATTTATTATACTCAAAATTATATAATATAAACAGAAAATTAATTCTTATTGTTTTTCTGCTGAGCTCTCTTTGAGACAATTTTTATTATGTTTTCTAATTTATAAAAAAAATAAAATAAAATGCATTGTCTTCATTTAAAAACCCAGAAAAAAGTTCTGAATCTTATAAAAGATTATTTAAAAATTCAAGTTTTCAATTTAAAAATAAAATTCCATATAATTATGTCTAGAAAATTTGATTAAATCTGACAAAATGCTTTATTTTTGTTTATGTAGCATATGACAAACAAAAATAAGTCTTCTTTTCAGTAACCTAGATTTAAAAAAGTAAACATTAAAAAATGGTTTCTATGAAATTCATATATTTCTTAAAATGTTATAGCTTTTAAAACGAGTATCACATACACAGTACAGAAATTTAATATTTCTCTTAGTAAAATTCATGTTCTCATAAGAGATAATACAGCTAATATGGCAGCAGCAGGTATATAAGCCCAATATGAGTTATTACCTTGTTTTCTACACACCTTGCAGTTGACCATTAATGATGCCATCTTTGCACAAAGGTATGTGAAGGATATGCTTTCTATTTGGGCATTTCCAATCATTCACCTGCAGCTTTTGCAAAGTATCAGGAACACCAGAAAAAATTAATTTACCAGATCATAAATTTATTCAGGCTGTCCAGACAAGATGGAACAGTCAGTATTATGTGATATCCAGAGTATTTGAACAAAAAAAGTGATGAAGGAAAAGGGGGAGCCAATGTGTACAAGAATACAGGATAAAGCAGTTAGTGAAACAAGCAAATAAATATATTTATTAAAAATTGAAATGGCAAAATATATTGCATTAAAAAAATATATAAAAAGTAATGATAATGATTTTCAGTGGTAGAATCCAAATAAAAATTGATTTCCTATCATGGTACTTTTAGCCAGGAAATATTTATCAGCACTTCCCTCTTCTGTTCAAAGTGAATGGTTATTTAGTATTGGTGGTAACATTTACTTACCAAAAACAAATCAGGTGAAACAGGAGAGATGATAATGTTCTTACATCATAATTTAAGAATTTTAGGACTTAAATATGAGTAGCTAGGTACTTAAGTGATTTACTTAAAGAAATTGTTCTCTTTATTGTTTAAACTCTTACCCAATTTTTTAAAATAAAAAGGATATGTAATTTTGTAAGCTTTTGCATTCATTTTTCTACTAAATGTTTTATTAAAGTTTCTCAAACCAACTTTAGGGCCTGAAAATAATGAATTTAATCACTGCAGGCATCAGAATCTGAAATTTAGAAAAGTATCAGTATTACTCATTGTATTGACAATACAATGAGTAAAAATATTGGTATCATTCCATCTCTATTAAAAAGGTAAAATAGTTTTGTCAGCACCTGTGAAAATGTTGCAATTTGGCCTAAGCACAACATTTAGTGTCAGAAAGCACAACATTTTGTCCATAATCAATATACCCTATTTCAACCCGAATTAACCATTGTGGAAGAGGAATGTGGCTTCTGCATTCAGATCCCCTGCTACAATTACAAAGTCAAGGGGATGATGATTCACAAATATCAATAGGCTGATTAATTTCACATGATCAGATAAAAATTTTATTGAAATGTTTAGCATGAAAGGGAGGAGCAGTAATAACCCTATATTTTGGTTACATTTATAACACATGGAGTTTCAATTAGAGAAGTCCCTTATCCTTATGGTATATCTACAAATGTGATATTGTAGGAAAGAAGACTTTTTACAGCTGAAAATTAATTGTTGTGGACCAATTATGAAATTCTTGTCCATTTTTGACTAGTATTTCTTTTCAATGTCATTTTTCAGTTGCATCTACTCGGGCCATCATTCTAAAGTCATCAGTAAATAGCATGAACTGTAAACAAAGATATTTTCAAAGCAATTATTGCATTGAAATACAATTTTCAATTCATGTAATATGACATCATAAATTAGGAATTCAAATTTATGACATTAAGTATACCAGGGGCGAACAAATTATGATCTGCAAGCAGCATACAGTGCACAACAATTTTTTTTAAATGTCCATTAGTTAAATGTTACACAAAATAGTAATCTATTTAAAACAGAAACTAAATGAGAAATACTAGCCCACTAATGACCTGTATATATTTGAATTATAGTGTTCTAAAAATGCATGGATGTAGCCAACAAAATTTTGTCCACTACACTGACAACATCCAGCTCTTGATAATGAATAAAACAAAATTATTTAAACAATAATGTGAATTTTGGACAATTTATCCATAATTTTAATTTGAATACACAGCAACTTATTTGAAAATATGAAAAATACAATGAAAATTAAACAGACAAACTTTGACGGTTGAATTTAATCAAATTTGTTTACAATATAAACACACAGGTTAATGATATATAAATTTTTAGATATCAAGAACAATTTGGAGGAAAAGATGTATGACTGAGGGGGGAGAGTTTTTGTGTAATGTTTCATTCTTTAGGACACCAGTGGACTAAATTTGTTTATGTTAGTGCAACTACACTTACATGTTCACAAACAAGAGATGCTGTGAATTCTAAATTTCTTTTTTTTTAATGTGTTTTGGGCATATAATCTAGCTGATTTCATTTAGATTCTTTTTGTTTCCATCAATTTTGTTATTAGACATACACACTGGTATGCAAAAGTTTTGGACCAAATACATAAAATGATTATAAACTTTTATTACAAAGTTAATATTGTTAGTATTATGCTTTTACCCATAGTGTCTTAGGACCTTGTGGATTTTGTGTTTCTATAGGTGCTGTGTAACAGAAGATACATCACTTTTAAGCCGGTTGAAGTTAAAAAAAGAAAAAAAAGGCCATCCAATCTAATGGGTCAATGAAAGATCCTAGATGATATAGTCATGATAATATGCAAAGTAGGAACTGTTCCATCTTATTAACATGAGTGACAGGGGCCTTGGCAAGTTGTCATCCTTGAACATTAGCTTGCTATTTTTCACTAAAATTATGGCTAAAATATCTACTGAAACAAAGATGAGGGTTATGACTTTCATGATTCAATGAGAGATAGCCAGGTGGCTGGGAATTTCCAGAAAAAGTGTTCAAACTATCTAAAATATATTTGCTGTTAATGTAAGCAAATAAAACTGCAAGGCAGCAAACATTAGACAAGAGAAATGGAAAGTGAGGTTTCAATGGATACAGTATGCAGAGTATTATGAAAAGAAAAAAAAGAATTATTAAAAAACATTGGAATAAAAGATTGAAGTAGTCAAAAAAAATATCTAACATGGGATGTTAGAAAGTGGCAAATGCAAAATAAAGTTACAATACATTCTAATGCAAGGGAATATTGTAAGAAGACCAGTATGAGAACAAAAAACAAAATGCAAGATATACCTAAAAAAAAAGTAAAATTTGGTGGTAGATATGCAATGGTGTGGGGGTTGTATAAAAAAATGATGGAAGAAAATTAGTAAAAAGTTGATGGAAATTTAAAAAGTGAAAATTATATTAGTTTACTAATCTACCAGACTTACAAAGATGGAGAAAAATCTTTCAGCATGATGGTGCTCCTTGCCACACATCACATGCAACAAAAAGGTGTGAATGAAGATGTTCAACTTTTGAAAGACTAGCCAACACAAAGTCCTGATCACAATATTATAATCAATCCATTGTAGTGGGAAGTGCTCCAACAAAAACCATGCAATCTCCAAGAGCTTTGGATAGATTAGCATTTTTTTTTAAACAAAAATCCAGATCAAGAACAGAACTGGAATTTTCGACATGTCAGTTTTACAATTTTTACATTTACACTTTTTTATTTTATCTACTTTTAACGGTCAGTAAACTTATAAATTCACAAAGGTTTGATTTGAAATTAATTATTAAATAATTTAAAATTAAATTCAAATCGAACCTTTGATAGCCTAAGGGAATTTAAAAAACGTTTTAACTTTTATAAAAGAGGAAAAAAATCTTATCCGACACAATTATTTACTAAGTAATACTTAGTAAATAATTGTGTCGGATAAGATTGATACATTGAAAAAAAAAAATATATATATAAATTCTAAAATAAAACTTTCCTAGTTTGATGTTTAAGCTTTTTCAAACATTGAATTATTGAAGTGAGGTTTCATTTATGATTTTCCTCTCATCGGAACTTTTGATTAAAAAAAGAACAAAACAAAAAAAAACATTCTCAACTCAATATTGTTTTTTGTGGAGGTTAAAATTTCAAGATTACAATTATTAAGCAAGTGAAGGTTACGCACACTTGGGAGAGAAATCGAATCTCATCCTGTCAAAAAGGACGATAGATTTTTTTTTTCTAACCAAATGATTCTGGTTTGAACTGAAAAAAGTGCAAGTTTTTTAAGCTGTAGTGTAGTGTAACAGTCTTGTTTTCATTTTTTATAGGTCCCTACCAAGGTTGATTATTTTAAGAGTAACAGCATTTTGCAATTATTGCGTGATCAGTTATGAAAGAATGGTTTATCCAAGTATTCGCTTATTCTTGAACTATCGTAGCATACCAGTGACAAGACTTTTCATCAAGAAATTTAGCGATAACTTTCCCAAGGGCATTATTTTCCTCTTCAACTTTTCCGTGCCTGGGTAAACAGTTTGTCGCCACCGCAAACATCCACTGTTTTAGTAATAATTTAATTTGTAAACCTTAAACCGGGACCGTTTTCAATCTCTATTCGTTTTTATTGTAAAAAAAAGTGTTTTCATGACATAATATCTCTTCCTTAAACCTAAGAAAACAAAAAACGAGTCCTTATCACCTGTACGTATAGTAAGTCTAAAAAATAATTAATAACTTAATAATAATGATTTAAGAAAAATTAGATAACTGTCAACAAACTCAATACACAAAGACTGAAACAACAGTGATTAAAAATTGAACCAATGTTGAAACTAAAACAGGAATTTTTACAATTACGTGACTATTTGGAACTGAACTTAAAAAAAAAACTATTTGAACACCTTTTCTAGAAAATAAACACAGACGAAAATTAGAAAAGAAAGAAAATCTTAAAAATTAGAAAAAAAAGTTTTTTCTCCTTATTGCAATAATAGTCTGTATTACAATAATCGCGAATTGATTTATTTCTTCCTTGATGCTTTTCCTTAAGTTTCAAGAAAAATGTTAAAAATAAACAGCATTATAATCTTTTATAAGACAAGCAGTTGGTACTACTTACTTGTTAAATACACTCAACAAAACCAAAATAGAAGAAAAATACTGTCTAAACATTTTTTTTTAATTAGTCTTGACAATTTTTCTTACTCAATTTTAAAACAAAGTTAACTTTGGTAGTCACTTAAGTAAAAAGAATTTCTTCCTGCCTTTTTATTGTTGTTGTTTTAAAAGGTGACTGTTATTCTGTTGATTATTCTTAATTTTTCTTTAAACAAAAATTCGGATTTAAAACAGATTCAAATTATTAAATTTGGTCAAAGTAATTGTTCTACGGTCCCCAAAAATAATAAACTGTTACTTTTAAAAATGTCATACGGAAACTAAACAGGATCTGATTAATTCTACGTATCATGCAAGTCTGGTGAAAATTAATTTACAAACTATGTTTTTAATCTAAAACTGTTGATTTTTTAAAAAAAAAAGAGTAATTTTAAATATAAACAAATTATTGAACTTTTTTTTTACTGCACTCATGAAACGCCCTGAACAAATTGAGTGTAAAAAGTGACCTTGTTCATTTGAGGCGATCTTTAACAAATTGAAAAGCAAGTTGATTAATCGCAGAAAGACTATAATAAAAACTTTGGTTGGTTTCAAAATTATATTACAATATGTTCATTTTAACGAATGTAAGAAACAATTTCTATACATAAAACATAAACGTACCTTGAAGGACACCAAACGCAAAGACAAGTAGCAAGAAAATATGGCTGAAAGGTTACAAACGAGACTCGTTTTGAAGTTGAGCGGTGATAAGCTTAGAGTTATCCCCCTTTGTTTTAGTTTCATTTTCTATCTTATTTTTGACATGCATTCGATAGAATGCGATCTTCATGAATCGCCTTATTCAACATAAAAAGAAACAATTTTAGCCCGTTACGTGCTACGTTAGCTAGCCATCTAGTTAGGTTATTTAGTTAGTAGAAGGTTCTTTGCTTGAATGTTCAACAAACAAAAATCTAATTTTGAACATAGCAACAAATAACTTTTTCATCAATATTTATTTTATTTAACAAATGAAAGTTGTTAATTTTGTCTTGAAAATTAAAATATAATGATATAGACTTCGCTTGTCATCATGATTAGTCCCTCCCTACTAATCATGATGACCAGCGCAGTAAAAAAAAAATAAAGAAAAAACCTCCAATAATTCTGATTAAATTTAAAATTGCAGTTACTCTGTTTATTTATATTTTTACAAAGTTTTCGTAAAAAATAATATGCGCAAGTTGATTTTTTGTGGACGTATTTTTTAGGGTAAAAACACTAACTTAAACGGTCTTATTTGAAAATATTCGTAGAATGGCCACGTGTCTGATGTAAAAAAAGAACTCATACATTTTTTTTTACTCACAATACAAGAGAAACGAAGTACTATAAAAATTAAAAAATTAATGTTACTAACCCAAAAGAATGAAACCTGACGATTTATAAGAAAAAAAATGACTAAAAATTTATATGCAAAAATTTGGGAAAATAGAAAAAACAAAAAAAGAGGCTCCAAATTGATGTTATAAAAACTGTCAAAAATGAAGCCAGGCGGCTTATAAAAAAATGTTAAATGTCTTTTCTAAACCTGAGAGTTTATCACTTTCGAATGTCTTTTCTAAACGTGTGAGAATTTATCCCATATTTAAGAACATCTGTTCCAAATATTTGAATATTTTGTCTAAAGGACACAAAAAATCAGCATTGCCTGAAGTAGGTCTTCCTTTTCTCATCTACCTTTGACATTTTGAAATGTAAACTTTTTTAAATAAGTATGCTTCTTTTGTTGCTAAGTAATTTATTTAGATGAACTCTTGCTCTAAAAGACAGTTGTTAAAATTCCTTTCATGAACTGTTGTTTTCTAAGAGAAAACATTTGATAGTTTCAGGTCCACTAGGGAAATTTGTGCAAGGGTATTTTGTACAATTTGTATATTGTCAAAATATTTTGTCATTGTCAATGTATGTTTCTTTACAAATTTCACTTTGAGTCCTTGAGAGAGAAACTAAAAGCATGTTTTTCAGAGTTACTTTACTCCTCTCTTTTTCAGTTTCTCTCTCTCACAAACATACTCTCTCACACAAGCATACTCTCACAAACTAGCAGATGCATAATTACACATGGTCACACATATGTATAATCATATATAAATACAAACCCAAGAAATAATACTATAATTGCAAGTATAATTTTTATTGAAATTTAATTAAAATTAAACCATTGATGATTTGTCATTTTTGATCTTTGAAAAAAAATGTCTTTTCCAAAAATTGTTTCTTTATTTTTTCCAATGGTCAGAGTTTGTATTGAGCTAATCTTCTTTTTCTTTCACTTTCAGAGCATCAGTGAACAGAAAACATTAAATATTTTAAAAACCATTAATTTTAACCAATTTTACCTTTGAAAATGAATGGATCTTTAAAATTGTATTTGCAGCCATCTTTGTTTTCCACTTTTGTTTTCTTTTTTTCTTTACATCAATCTTCTACAATTTCTACTATTTATCTTGTATAATGAAAATTATATCCTTTATCTTTTACAATGTCTCATCATTTTACAGTTGAATTGGCTAGATGTAACTGTAAGTTCTATGCTAACAGTTTCTTCTCTTGCACTTCTTGCTTGTGGAACTTTCTTCTGTCTTCTTGCTTTCCAGTTAACTTTGATTTTCAAAAATTTAAATGCAATGTCAATTGTTATCTTCTGTCTTATTAATTTCTGTTCTTTTATTGTTCTTTCTCCTTAATAGTATTTTTTATTTTCTCATATTCTCTTGCATTCAGTAACTCCTTCTATCTTAGTGGTTTTATTGTCTTACTTGAGGTGAAATGATTTTTTTTTAAAACGCTAAAAGTTATACTATGTATTTGAATGGAGTTTGCTTGGTGTATAATGTTGAATTTATAGAGCAAAATACACTTTTAATGAGTAAGTATAACATTCAGTTATTTAGTTATATTTTTATAACAAAGGTTTTGTGTGTATGTGTGTGTGTGTAAGTTTATTTTTGTGTCTATTTTGAAGAATAAAAACCTAATTTTGAAATGCATGATTTTTAACAAAACAAATAGTTATTTTGTTTCTTTGGAAATGAGAATCAATTGGAAAGATTGATAAAAATGTTACACAGTAATATGAATATTCCAATTCACACTTTTGTCCTGGCTGTTCATGTTTTGCCACCAGCATGACATGTACTCTAAAGAGTTTAGTTTTTGTTGATGTGCCTGATATTAGTAGGTTATTTGATGTGTAGCCACCAGCCAGCCTCAAAGAGGTAATGGTATAGACAAGCTGGCATCATTGATAGCTGATATTTCTGAGTTGATTCTTCATATACTTCAAGTGGACCAACTTTCTACTGAAAAATAGCTTTCTTTTTATAACCCTTAGGAGGATCATAAATTAGATCTTTTGAATTTACTTCCACTCAACCATAATTGGTTAATAAATATGTTTTTTTGTATCACATGGCCTACTCTCCCCTATGTCCATAGCAATTTTTATATTTAGTCGCCTTTTCCAAAGCTTATTGTACTGCCTGATCCCATTTTGATTCAACTCCACTGATGATATAATCATTTTGAAAATCTTGCATACCACCACAAGAGTTCTTTTCTATTAATTATATTCAATAATAAATTTAAAAATAAAGGGGTATCTTGTCTTTTTTTGACTTAATAATTCTATTTGACTTAGATTTTGTGAGACAAATTAGTATTACTGTTACTGTAATCAAAATGAATTATTTACTAATTCTGATTCACTATTGCTATTATAAAAAAATTTCCTCTATGGCTACAAAGGCATTTACAGAAAATGAGATTCTCAGATGAAACTTTTTGATAAGCGTTGCTTCTGAACCTGATTGAGATGATACAATGTTTGGTTCAGGGTAATAAAAACAAATGAAATTTACTAAAAACAAAAAGAACCCCTTCTCAAAATTATTTTCAACCAATCAAAAGGATAGAATTTGAAACCTGAGACAGTTTTGAAAATTAAGTTGGCCAGAGAGGTGTTTGCCAGCGTATTCATTATTCATCATAATCTTGTTTGTGAGTGAATAATCAAGGAAAGATGTAAGTCAGAAGAGCAATTATACTTGGCAAAGAGTTAATTCTGGATTATGAGATACTGCATAACATACAAAGAAATTTTGGACAACACACAAAAACTTAAAAATAGATAATTTTGAACTCATTTATCTGAAAACATAACCAGACAAAATTTTCATTAATACTATGACGACAACTCACTCTCTTCAATTATAATTCCATAAGGCAGCACCTGCTTCTGAAAGGTTTCCACAAATGACAATCAATTTGCAACTCCTTCCATTCAACAAACAGACACTCCTGCTATTATATTGACCTCTCAACCATAAATGACTCAACAAAATTAGAGAAAATTTTGTGAACTTCACTGGCATGTTATGCTCTCTACTCAGAACTTTTACAACTACTGCAACTGCTGTAAGTCCCCACTTCTTATGAACATTTTTCTCCACCTAGCTTTATTTCTTTAGCCACACTAAAAACATTTTGAGCAACCCTACTAAACCAATCTTCCTTCTCACATAAAATATTGTAAATAAAAAATTTCTGGTTAATTGAAGAAATATGTATTCTCCACTAGGTCTATACATTTTATCTGATTTGGGAACCATGTCTAAAGGTGAACTCCATGCTTATTTAGAAGGAGACAAAATTCTAACTTTTTTGAATTCTCTTTTGATATGTCAATATTTTCCTGGTTATGTGTGTGTATGCTTGGCAGTGAGAATGGAATGAACAAAATGCAAGGCTCAAAATAATTGTTCAACAGCTTTTATTTCTGGTTGAAAGAGAGTACAAAATAGTAGTATTTTATGGAAAAAGCAGGGTTTCCCAGTTAACAAAGTTCTTTAGTAGATGCTTTGTTGAGGGAGATTTCTCTACTTGTTCCCATGGGAGGATTGATAAATTTGAGTGTGAAACGGCTAGGACTGTTACAAGTCTTCTTCAGCAGGGGTTATGTCTGGTTTTTCCTTTGGGTAGGTGTCTCAAATGGAGATTTTTCCACCTGTCCCCCATAGAGGGAATGAGAAATCTGAAGTCAAGCTTCTAGGACAGGGCCATGTGTCTTCTGCAGAAAGTGATGAGTAGCTCTTTAAGCTAGCCTTGAAGGTAGAGGCCACTGAAAATGAAAAGTGGAAAAGAGGGAGGCTACTGAATGGTAAAATAGGAAAGAGGATGAATAGGGCTTGGTTAGAGTTTTTATGACTTCTGGGACTTCCGGTTATACCTGCTGATTACTTCCGTTACTGCTACTGCTGAATTGAGCAAAGTAAGGAAGCCCTCACATGCCCCAATAACCAACTATGAGATAGTTTCTATATCTTGTCTACATTTTGAATTGCTCCCAGTATCAAAACTATGAAAGAATTTTAATTTCTTTGCAATAGGATTGCAGAGAGACTAAATTTTGAAATTTGTTGATAATAGTTTGATTTACTTGTAGTATGGTGGAACATTTACTTAATGTTATATTCATAATTAATGGCAAGAGTTGTGCATTATTATTTTAGTTGTACTACCAATTAGTCAATATTTGGTGCAGTCAGTAATCAGGTCAGAATGTTTAAGGAAGTTATAATCTCACAGACTTTGTAGTTTCTGCAACCATAAATGTTTGTATAAATTTATGCCTTAAGTTGTGCCATATTATCTTGACTATTGCTTGTCAATTTACAATCCTTTGTGAAAAATGACTGATTTATTTTGGGCTGAATGACTTTTGAGAGCAATTGACATAGCAGCTCCTTTAGCCATGATAGATTTAATTTGTTACAAAAGTAGCAGATCATGGAAGGTTGTCACCACATATCAAACTGGTTTTCCAAAATCTCACTTTGCAGAGAAAACAAAACATGAGATCTGAGCTTAATTTTGATTCTTGATTTCTTCATCCACTTACATTAGGTTTTTGCAGGACTGAGCCTTGTCTGCTTAATATGCATGCTCAATAAATCTTAATCTTTTGGTCATTATTATATGGATACAAAAAGAAATGTTTACTTTTTTATATTAGCAGCATCTATTGTGGGGACACTCACATCACAGCATCAGAAATTAGCCTCATGTTCATGGAGATAAAAGCATACTTGACAGGAAATAAAATGTTCAGAAATAACAGGAAAAGCATGGTAATTGTATGTTAATTTCATACAATTTATTTATATTTTTTCTTGTGTGTATTTGTGTGTGTATTTTTTAGGTGACAATAGTTTTATGGTACATGTGATAAAAGGGATAAGTTACTTCATAGTATTACAAGCCATATCACAGAGAGAAGTTGAGCACATGTTGCCTGTACCAAAGTTTGTGGTGAAGAGATTGAATTTAATGTCTTTCGGCAGGATGTCTGTATTTCTGGCAGGAACAGTTTTTGTTGCATGCTGGGAGTATTTTATTATTTTTATTTTTTATTTATTTTATTTTAAAAAGAGTTTAAATATTATTGTTTTATTTTATTTTATTTATAATTTTCATTGTTATTATTATTTTATATTTTTATTTATTTATAATAATAATGTCCCTACACTGATGCTGTTTCCTTATGTGATCTTTGAGGTGACATTTGCTGAATATGTGCAGATCTGCGACAATCAAATATAGCAAGAGATCATTTGCCATTTTACCAAGGTGTGCAACTTCCAGATCTGGTTAGGATGCTATTGTTGTACCCTGCCCAAACTCAAATTTGTTAACTCAACTTCAATATCCACAGCCCATATGACAAATTTTGTCTGGCTCTATGCACCTACTTCCAGAATACCAGCCCAAAATACCTGGGTTATAAAAAAGCTTTTCTGACCACTCAGAAATTGCTGATTTCATTCACAAAGGCAGATCTGACTCAGCTGGCATTAGCAATGAACTCCAGAGCAGATAACTGAACATAGGAACTTTTTCTTGATTTTGTGTAGCTATATAATAATTTTTCCGATGACATCAATTGTTTTTTACTTCTACTTTTTTTCTTGTTAATAGTAAAGCCACTGTTACATTATTTGTGGTGTCATTAAAGAAAATATGGCTTATATTAATTTATACTGAACAATGTCAACACCAATTTGGTCTGTCAATGATATCATTTCATAAGATACAACAAGGGGTGACCAATTTTAGACAATCTCATCAACTTGTCAAGCATATTTGGCCTTTTTTCATACATTATTACAGATTTTTAAGATTATTATAGTCAATCATCTTTAACACTGATTAAGAGATCTTTCCTAAAATGTCAGGTGGAAATGAATCTATAATATAATAAAACATGAGAAACTTCAATCCTGGTGATGTTATTGCAAACCAAGAAAGTGTGTTGCAATTCATTAACTCTAGTGATTTGATGGAAATATTTTGCACAAGTTGGGATACTTCTGTCAGATTGTTCCTTGTTGTCACCATGCTAGAATAATTTTTTTAATTTCATGATATTGTCATGAAGTTGTAATTCTGAGTAAATAATTATAAACCTCCTAACATTTATATATATAAAAATACTTGTAAAAATGAAAAACAGTAAGATGTGAAAATGTGTATTATTTATTATCTGGTTGATGTTGGGGATACGAGAGACAGTAATACTGAGTAAAATTGTGAGTTTGGGGTCAAATGTAGATCAAATATGGGTTGGAATCTGACAGAAGGATAAGATAAAGAATAAATAAAGTGTAGACAGTTTTTTTGTATGTATTTTTATAGATGTGTGTAATGAGTGTCTAGATAATTAAGTTGGAAAAATACAAGAAATCTCTGGGGTTTTTACCTCAAATTTTTGTTGAGTGCTAAGAGATAAATGTTACTATTATGGCCTGAAAAGGAAAAGGAGATGAAATTTTCATTGATGCACATGTTAATGCCCTTCTGCGTGAACTGCTTGTCTGATAGTGAGAATGTCATGTGCTTATGTGTGTAGAGGAATAAAGTAGTGTCAATTCTCATTGGTTTAGAATGAAGGAATTAATGATAATTATAATTGTAATAATTATTTTATTATAATTATTTTTTTGTTACTATAATTCATTTTTATTTATTTATTTATGGACACAACAATATGTTCTGTTTATATTAAAATCAATAAAGTACAGAAATTTAACTATCTGGGAAGTGTTTTGCAGATGACTGGAAAAATGAAAGATGCCTTTCATAAACTATAAGAAACTAAAATAGCCAAATGCTATTAAGAAACAGAAACCTTTCATTAAAAATAAAGAAAAGATTGATCAATTGCTATGTAATATCAATTGTCCTACATGGTAGTGAATGCTGGGAAATTTCCGCATAGTTGAAGAGGAGACTTGTGCCAACTTGGTTCTACAGAAAGATGCTGAGAATAATATGGATGGAACATGTGAGCAATGAGGAAGGAAAATGAAAACAAAATGTATATATTTAAGCTAAAAAAAAAGACAATTGAAATTTCTGGGACACATAATGAAAAAAGGCAGACTTGAAGAATAGGAAGTTATAATGAGCCATGATTTCCCCCATCCTGAAAGGACGGGGGACTTAAAAGATCATCAGTTATATGGCTGAATTTATAACAAAATAAACTTTAAACAAATTGCTATATTATTCAACAGTGCCATTTAGTTAAATTTTTTAAAGTTTTTGTCTGAAAAGGTGTTTGTGCGAGTTTATTTTTGTATACATTATGAAGAATAAAAGCTTTATAATTCAAATTAATTATTTGTAACAAAAGAAATTTGTTTTCATGAAACTAACTGGAAATGAGAATTGATTGTAAAGATTGATAAAAACTTCACACAGTGATATGAATATTCAAATTTATGTTTTTGTCCTGGTTGCTGTCATGGCTGTTCATTTGATCTTTCACCACTGGCATGCCATGTGCTCTAAAAAGTTTAGATTTTTATCAGTGGTTTGTTTGATGTGAAGCTGTCAGCCTGCCTCAAATAGCTAAATTATGTTGCATAGACAAGCTGGCATTATTGAGAACTGGCATTTCTGAATCAACTCTTCAACTTCAGGAGGATTCCAAGTTGACCACTTACAGTTGAAGGATTTGTAGTGAGTCCTGATAAAAATAAAATAAAGTATAAAAATAAAACATATAAACAAAAATAAAATAAAGCATTTGTGCTTTCCTTTAAAACCCTTATCTCTTTCTCTCTAAACTTCCCTTTCTATACTTCCCTTTCTATACTTCTCTCAACCTATATGATATAAAATATAAAGAGGAAGAAGAAGAAAAGACTGAACCCAGCCAAAAAACACCAGAAGTTTACTTATTTGTGACTGAAAAATATCAAAAATCAAGGAGGCTACACACATAACTTCTATTATAAAGAAGATAGAAAAAAAGGAATGCCAGAAAATAAAATAATTTTGGTTAATCAATAAAATTGACACAAAGAAACTTTTGATGTTAGCCAAAACCAATGTTCACACCAGATTCTCAATCCTGGTCAAAAGGATATAAATCTGACACCTCTTGGCTAGAGGCCTGTAGCGGTATTGACAGCATAAATCAACCCGCACATTTTCTACTTTACGAATGTTCAAGCAAACAAAAAGCAAACAAGAGAAAAAAACACAAGAAAATAACATTTCATAATAGGTACAATATTTATATAATGTCAACAGTTTTTTTACATGAATTATTAATAGGAGTTACTTCCCTTTAACTGGTTAAAGATTTTACTACTGAATATTTTTTTACCTGAGCTCACAAAAAGTTGAATTAACTTCTCGCTCAAAATGTTCAGTGAAAGAGAGATTAGAAAGTCCTGTAAAGCTGAAATTATGTTGATAAACTTTTAGCTTTAAAGAAGTCGGAGAAGTGAATGTTCCGTAAATGTTCAATTTGTTTTCGTTGCTCGTAGTGGAATGTATTGTTCGTAAATGTTTGTAATTTAAGTTTCGTAAGATTCAATAGCGTGATTGAATAGTTTTTTGTAAGTTGCAGAAGAAGTTGGTGAGCGAGTTGAAAATTTAGCTTGAATTACAGTGAAGTTATTTCATGTTAAAGGATTTGAGATTTCAACTTTGTACTTCGCTGCAGTAAAGTTACAAGCGTCGTGAACTAGTTAAGCAAATGCTAGTCATCGTAAATTCTCACTGACTGGGTTTGCTCGTACATTCAATTTATATGTTTTTTTTATCACGTGGTAGGATCCTGAAAGCATTGTTTTTTCATCAGGTCAAAAACTAGGTTGATGCTATTTGGACGTAGTGGTGAGCAGGTAAATTGTTTTTTTAATATTTGTTAACCACTCAGGGAGCGCTTTACAAAACTCAGTCTGGAGCCTGATATGTTTTGTTTCGTTCATTGAGAACAAATGTACGTGAAGATAAGCGAGATAATTTTAATATTTATTGTCCAATGAGAAGCTAAGGTTTTCAGAAAAAATGTATGAAGCTGTGATCCATTTTTTTGCATGAAAATCGACATTGAAGAAAAAGTAGTTGCGGAATTCTAAAGGTCGATAGAATGAGGAGAGGATGGAACAAAAGAGCGCCATCACCATAGAAACCAACAAATTCTGATGAGTGAAGAAGCAGTTAAGATGTCAACTGTTAACATTATTTCTGCCCTGCTTAAGACCAAGAAAAACACATTTGACTGAAACTGACCTATTTCTAAGATGACTACAACGACTATCAAGTGCTGACTTCCCAAATTTTCAAATACTGGGCTGAATTGGACATTTCTCCAGCTGCTACCAATATTCACCTTATTAATAAACTTTTGAAATTAAGTTTTTTTTTAGTGGGTGTGGCTCTGAATACCAAAGAACTCACTCATCATTCTAAAGAAAATAAATAAAAATATATTATTTATTTTATACTCTTAACTCAGTTTGTTTTATTCCCAAAGTTCAGATAAAATAATTATCCTATCACCTATCCAGACTAGTAACCTCCTAACGTGAACACAGACTTTTCTTTTTACAACCCTTAGGAGGATTATAAATTGGGTCTTTTAAACTTACTTCAAGATTGGTTAATAAATATTTATTTTATATCTGATCTCCAGGATGTTCATGCAAATTTTTATTCTTATTTATTTATTTATTTTTGTTGCTTTTTCTTGATCCTACTAAATTACCTGATCCTATTTCAAATCAACCACAACCTCATACAAACATTAAATTTGTCTTGTACAAACTGATAACACTAATTCTTATACAAACAAAGAAAATTTAACTATTTATATTGCCCAAATAGTACGCCATTATTATCTGCTTCTTGGAGCCTCGCTCCATCAGTCAATTTTCCCCACCCATGATTTGTTTAAGCTTTTGATCAGAGGAAGTTTGGTTGATACATCCTCAGGAATGAGAAGGGCCGAGTTGTAATATAGATAAAAAATAGCCAACCAACTCTTGCTTGTAGAAATAATGACATGAGAGTTTATTTATTGAGGGTTAACATTATCATTTTAACCCTTCTGAGTTTGGTAGTGCTGTTGTCTGCCTCCCTACAGCTGTTTGGTGAGTTAGTTTTGACTAATGCCAACACCCAACTGTATATTGCAAAAGTAGCAACAATGCCTCAGACTGGTAACTGGTAATCATTTCAACAATTAATTCAGGGAACTTTAGTCTCAGGTCTGCAGACAAAGCTGTTCTGTAAAACCTGATCTTCTACTCTTCTTCAGCCTGTAAACAAAAACTTCTAAAGCCAGGGAAAATTGTCTTCAATTGATCACATTTTCACAGGCAGTATCTTGCAAGGGGTGGTGAAGAGGGGTAATAGTTTCAACTTGCAGTTTCTTACCTGGCAACCAAATCACAACTGCTGTCTAAAGGGCTCAAATTAGCCTGCTTATACTCCGGTGTGGCTGGTTTGAGTGGGAGTTAATTTGATCTATTATCAGAGCACCTAATTTCTCATTTTTCAGAATTCACCAAATTTGCCTTGTTCACAATGCCATTCTTGGTTCTCATGTACTCTTTGGTTGTAAAATCTCTTATCATCACTCTTAAGGTCAGCTCATACTGTCCATATTACCAACTAGATTTCCTTAACCAAATTAAAAATTATATGATCAAATTATAATTTTTTCCAGCATCCATTTTCTATACCTCCACTAGTAGGATTTGTGGATTGGAATTAGAATTGGAGAATTCCAGTTGAGCTTGTTGCATTTAATCCATTTCTTCTTCTCCAGCTATGGATTAAAAAGTAAGACTTGTATCTGCTAAAATTTATTGTTATCTGTAAAAAAATTGTTACTGCTGTATTAACTTTAAAATAATGAGAATTATTCTTACAATCTAAAATATGCTTTGGCTTCAAATAACCCACAAAGGGTTGATAAAACATAAAATTCAAATCAATCCATGAACAAAAAAAAAAGAACCACCAGTATTGAGACTTATCTGTTGTTTCTTTCTTGTTCCTGTATTGCTTGCCTAAGTAATTTCATGATAGGAAAAAATGAATGATCAACTAACAGGTTTTATCTATCTAGTCTCTATTTGGGTTTTGTCTCAAGGTCATATTTCTTTGATGGAAGTCTTTCCACAAAATACTAGTTCTTAGGAAGAAGCAGTTTGAATGGAACTTACTTCTTACTATAGAAATATGAAGGGAATAGGATGATTCACCCTTGCATATGTGGCATGGCAAGTCCCAGTTGTAATGGTCAGGGCTGGTGGGACTAAGGAATGTACCTCATCAGAACACATACAATGGTAATAGCGACAGAGTAGCAAGAGGCTTGCAACATTTCCTCTGTGGGAAAAGGGGTTGTAGGGTGGAAAATAATTCTTTACTCACAAGGCTACTTTTGAACTCAAGACAGGCAAGTGAGGACTGAGCAGCTCCAGCCCAGATATGACAGCAATCCTCCATTTTTGGTCTGATCTGACTCTTGTAAAGATAGAGTATAGCAGGTGGGGGAGTTAGTTACTTTCTGGATTGGTACAATGAACCAACCATTTTTCCAACATCTTTAACAACAGATCAGATATGTGTGTTCCACTTGAATTTTGAGTTCATCCCAACTGGCCACTTGTTATAGATTCACTTGAAAATCCATTGTACACATTTATCTTGTACAAAAACTGAATATTTAAAAAGAATTTTGTAATGCCTTAATAAACATAGTAGCAACAGCAGCCCTTAATAAAAATAGTATCAGCAGCAGCCCTGGGAGTATAAAAACAACGCAAATCCTTAAAGTAATTCTTTTCCTGTTTTTCTTCCTTTTGAAGTGTGTACCATGGATCTTTCACACTGGAGCCAAAAGGTCTGTGCACATTTGACACACAAACAAACCTATAAAGGCAAATCACATTCAAATACATTCATTAACAATTCGTCCTGGGTACGACGTTAAACTGCATCCAACAGCAAGGCCTCTGATCAAGAGGTTTTGAGGAAGCGTGGAACCACCTCTTAATTGCTGGTGTTCCCAGGTCCACCCAGACCCGCGGTGGTAGCACCTGTTGGGGTCCCAGCTATGGGCAAATAGTGAACTTCCATGTTTGTACCATGTCCTGGGTATGACGACAAACTACATCCGCGTCCTGGGTATGATGACAAACTACATCCGCGTCCTGGGTATGACGACAAACTACATCCGTGTCCTGGATATGACAACAAACTACATCCGCGTCCTGGGTATGACGACAAACTACATCCGCGTCCTGGGTATGACGACAAACTACATCCGCGTCCTGGGTATGATGACAAACTACATCCGCGTCCGGGGTATGACGACAAACTACATCCGCGTCCGGGGTATGACGACAAACTACATCCGTGTCCTGGGTATGACGACAAACTACATCCGCATATTTGAACTTTATTTGAGTAGCTAAGCAATTAAATTAAATTTTATCAACAAAATAATTGCTTTTTTATAAAGATCACAAAAGACCAGAATGAAAATGAAAAAATATTATTACCAGCTCTACGTTTTTGAAAAATATTATTACCAGCTATACGTTTTTGAAAAAAACATTTTTACCAGCTCTACATTTTTGAAAAAACATTATTACCAGCTCTAACGTTTTTGAAAAAATATTATTACCAGCTCTACGTTTTTGAAAAATATTATGACCAGCTCTACGGTTTTGAAAAAATATTATTACCAGCTCTACGTTTGTGGAAAAATATTATTACCAGCTCTACGTTTTTGAAAAAATATTATTACCAGCTCTACGTTTTTGGAAAAGTGTTATTACCAGCTATACGTTTTTGAAAAACCAGAATGAAAATGAAAAAATATTATTACCAGCTCTACATTTTTGAAAAATATTATTACCAGCTCTACGTTTTTGAAAAATATTATTGCCAGCCCTACGTTTTTGAAAAATATTATTGCCAGCTCTACGTTTTTGAAAAATATTATTGCCAGCTCTACGTTTTTGAAAAATATTATTGCCAGCTCTACGTTTTTGAAAAATATTATTACCAGCTCTATGTTTTTGGAAAAATATTATTACCAGTTCTACGTTTTTGAAAAATATTATTACTAGCTCTACGTTTTTGAAAAATATTATTACCAGCTCTACGATTTTGGAAAAGTGTTATTACCAGTTATACGTTTTTGAAAAACCAGAATGAAAATGAAAAAATATTATTACCAGCTCTATGTTTTTGAAAAGTATTATTACCAGCTCTACGTTTTTGAAAAATATTATTACCAGCTATACGTTTTTGAAAAATATTATTACCAGCTATACGTTTTTGAAAAAAACATTACCAGCTCTACGTTTTTGTAAAAAACATTATTACCAGCTCTACGTTTTTGGAAAAATATTATTACCAGCTCTACGTTTTTGAAAAAATATTACTACCAGCTCTACGTTTTTGAAAAAATATTATTACCAGCTCTACGTTTTTGAAAAATATTATTACCAGCTCTACGTTTTTGGAAAAATATTATTACCAGATATACGTTTTTGAAAAATAATATTACCAACTATACTTTTTGGAAAAAAACTTTTTCAGCATTGAATGGCCCAACGAAGGTCGATATGCTGGTTAAATAATCAATCAATCAATCAATCATTAACAATTTTTGTTGTCTATGCAATTTACTTCTAGAAACTCCTAAATTTTCCTTTTGTTGTTTTGTTTAATAAATGTTATCTTGTTTTGCAAATCAATCGGTCTCTGTTATTTTGTGCATGTACTTTTTCACCACCATTAATTCATGTATTGTAAAATATTCTCATAAGAAACATTACATTAACTACTGAAGTAGCCAACACAATAAAATTGTATTCATTTTTTTTCTCAGTTTTTTTTATAAAAAAATCATGTATAGTCTAAGATGTTAAATGATATTTTATATATACTTATCATGCTTTTATTGATTGTAATTAAACTTAACCTGATACAAGGTCACTACTTATGCAGCACTAAGTAGATATTAAACTCAATATGAATGACTCTAATTCTTCATAATTATTCTTAATAAGTTGACTTTTAACAAGATTGCACCAGTTGATACTCAGAGGAATAATAATGATTTGTAGCAGTTATGATGTGGGTTATGATGTGGGTGGAATAAAAAGAAAAGGTATAATTAACAAAAATATTTGAAAATACATTCTTTAATAAGAATGCAATGACTTATGAATTGTGTATATTTTTATCATGAGAATAAAAGTAATGAATTCAGAATTGAAATAAAATGATTCTTGTGCTTTAATGGTTGGTATATTTTTATATTATAATGAAAAAATGCAGAGAGATACAGAAAAACAGGAAGAGGTGTTGAAGATAAGTTTAGAGTATTTACATTAGTCGGACTATTGTCCTCATCTTTGTCGCCATATTTGTCATAATGTTTCGGCCGTTGTACGCTCCGGCCTTCTTCAGGTGGTTGGAATTTCGAACTGAACCCTTTATTTCGATCACTGGGGTAGACTGTTCTAGTTCCACGTGCCATGTTTGATGGATGTCAGTTATCAGTTATCTCCTGCTAATTTTCCCTCTGAAAGTTCTCCACTGCCTTAACCAGGTGTTGAACTCACACTCTTTGGGTCTGTCACTGGATCTAACCAATGCCTTTATCCACTGTGCCATGTGTCCTTGAAGAAGGCCGGGGCGTACAACGGCTGAAACGTTGTGACAAATATGGCGACAAAGATGAGGACAATAGTCTGACTAATGTAAATACTGTACATAATACCTCATCTCAGAAATATAGACAGATAAGTTTAGAATTAAATAATCTTTCAACCTCAGAGTTTAATAGAATCAAACTTTTTAAAGTTTGTTACATACAATGGTTAAACTCGGTTTATACTGCCAAATGAACTCTCTTCCAGTTTCTTGCTTCCCTGCCACCTACAAGCTTCAAAAATATAAATGCAATGCCAATCACCATTTTCTATCTTTGTGAATCCTGTGTTTTTATTGTCCTTTGTCCTCACTAAAGTCTTTTCATTCTTTTTCACTCCCAGTGACTCCTTGTGTTTCAGTGGCATTATTCTCTTGCTTGGGATGAAATAATTAAAAATAAAAAAATAAAATCAATATTGTTGCAATAATTATTACCATCAGCAACATTTATAGAAATAGTTTAAATTTTTATTAACAAAACTTCAGCTATCAATTAACTCAAAATATGTTAGCAAGGACGTTTACACAAGTAGCAGACATGGTACAGCATAAGGATTTATTTTATTACTGATTATGAGTCCTGATAAATTAACCCATTAATAAACACCATCTGATTTTTCAGACAGTGGAAATTAATAGGTTAAAGGTAGAAACCTATAATTAATTCTGGATTTTATGCACCTATAATTAACTATAACAGATCTTATTTGCATTTTTAGATTTAATATAATGTGGACTTTAATAGGCTAATATTCACTATTAATACTGAGGAGAAAATAAATGGATACAAAGAATATTTATCTTCATGTTATCCTAGGAAGAGTATCTTTAAATCTTCAAAAGAACAAAATAGTTCCATGTAATAATTAGTAGAAATTATAAATATCAGGAATCTCTAGATATACAGCAGAAGAACAAGACCAGATGTAGCAATATTCAATGCATAGACAAATTGTAGATTTATAAATATGTAAGATAGGACAATAAAAATTGTCTGGAATGGCCCAGTAAACCACTTTTCCTAGCAATTCACTCAAAATAATCATTCCACTTCATGTTAGTGGAAAACATTAAAAGGCACAATGAGTCATTTTCCTGGAGGTTAGCATCAGACATGCTGTCAGAAGAGAAAAAAGATTCACTCAGGCAATTAAAAGAGAGCAGTTTCATTTTGGAGACATTAAAATTAACAAGCCATTTCTTGCCTCAGTTAACAACAGATTGTGACTCATTTTTTTTATATCAGCTGCCAATTTGACCATATCATTAAAGCAACGGCTTAAGCTTCACTATTCTTTTCTAAAGCTTGACAGACTCTTTCATCAATAACCATTATTGCATCAGCAGTTGACCTAGAGAAGTGAAAACAATATAGTTTGTCTGATATAATACCCTGTAGGATGAGATGCTTAACCAATTCAGAGTTGATTAGTGCCTCTAGGACTTTACCAAAAAGAGGTAGAAGACTAATAGATTGATAGAAGGATCTTACAGTTCATCCTTGTTCTTAAAAACAGGAGCTACAGAAGAGGATTTCCAACATGCAGGAAAGCAACAAGTCATTTATTGTAGAGTTTTGTTACAATGGCAGAAATGGGTAACCTGGAAGACAGAACCTTGTTGTTATTGTTACTGTTGTGGAGTTTAATTCCTTCTCTGCCTCAGCAAATGTAAATTCAAGTATCAAACAAAAGAAGACATTGAGTATGGGTAAATAAATGTATAATTTATTTACATATATGCAAAAATGGCAACTGCTATTTGTTGCTGTTGCAACAGAGAGAGAGAGAGAGAGAGAGAGAGAGAGAGAGAGAGAGAGAGAGGTGAAATTAGAAGTGAAATGGACATTAGTGGTGGCTGTTGTAGTTGGTGGCATTTCTCTCTCAGCATGTTGGTGTTGACATCAAACACTGATCTGTGTCATGTCTCTCTCTCAGTGTGCTGGTATCTTTCAGGTCTGTTTGAAATTAAGTTTTTTTTAGTGGGTGTGGCTCTGACTGGTCATAATATATTGTTACTTTTATTTTGGTTAAAGCAGATGTATGTGTGGAGCCAATGTGCAGAAAATGTTTTTATGCAGTCTGCTTTGGATCATCAAGTGGTCAACATCACGTTTGTGTAGAAGATATAAGGGGCACGACAATTTAGAGAGAACAGAAGCTATTTCAAGAGCACATTTTTAGGACTATTGTAGGGATACCATTAAGTCCACATATCTTTGTGGAGACCCAGTTTAGAGATGATAGCAGAAACCATGGCTGGAGTTATATGCATATTATGCAGTAGAGACTCAGTTCTAAGTTAATATCAACATTATCTATAATATTATATACATAATAATATATTAATATCTATAATTTAATAATTAAGTTCTCAGAAATTAGCATATCTACTGATTTTTTCATCATAGTGGAATTTTTCCTATCTGACTGAAGAATTTCCTGCATCAGCATATGACTTTGATGTACAGATTTATTGAGGGAATTGAAGCATAAAATTGTATATAGTAACACTCAGTGATTACCAGTATACACACAAAGAAACCAAAACTCCATCAACTAAAATATTGAGTTAAAAGCAACAAAGATGAAGATACAAGTTCAAATAATTTCAAGAATATAAAACTGGATATTTATTTTTAAACAAAATTTAAATAACCTTAGTTCATGCACATTTGAAATTGGTTACAGTGCTTTTTCTGAGTAAAAATTATTATCTTAATATTTTTATCACCATAAAAGGTAATGTTATTGATATTTTAAATTTCAAAGAAAAAGTTTCAATTTATTTGGTAATATTAACAGTATTCCCTGTTTATATTTAATTTTATCATAACTTTTCAAGTAAAATTAACTGTTGGTCTTTTATAAATGTAAGTATGCAACTATTTAATGAACTATTTACTTAGATCTTAATTGTTTTTTATCATCACCTTTATTCAGGCAATCAATCTATGGCAATGAGTAAGCAACACAGGACCACACATAAATCT
This sequence comes from Acanthosepion esculentum, assembly GCA_964036315.1. Taxonomy (NCBI): domain Eukaryota; kingdom Metazoa; phylum Mollusca; class Cephalopoda; order Sepiida; family Sepiidae; genus Acanthosepion; species Acanthosepion esculentum. The sequence goes on along the minus strand of OZ038519.1, from coordinate 13,415,901 downwards.
CACCAAATGCTTATCTTTCTTTACAACTCCTTGTCATAAATTGTTAGCCTAAGTAAAGTTGTAATAAAAATCATCCCCTTTCCTTTCTTTCACCCCCTCCAAACAATGTACCATATTCATACTATGTGAAACTAACTTTTAACATTTTTCAAAAAAACTTAACAACACTAAAATGGAATAACACAAATCCCACTAATGGCTTTAAATTTACCTGCTTTTAATCCAAATAACGTAAAATTATGGATTATACAAATGCAAGTAATTTTTAATGCCAGAAAGATTGTTTCACAGAGAGCATGTTACTGCTACATCATAGAGAAACTGCCAGCAGAGGTAGCCAAAGAGGTTACAGACTTACTAGAAACCATGCTCAAAGAAATCCTTTATGACACATTGAAAAACAAATCAATAAATCTAATGTAACTATGCTGAGTGACTTGTTTAACAATGTGGAACTGAACGATCAAACTCCTTCCCAATTACTTAGACATATGAAATGTCTTTTAGGATGTAGAGTTACCTCCACTTACTTTCTTAAAAAAAAACATCGCTAGAGAACACTCCTTAATAACACTTTATAACTCATAAAAATGAGTAACAGCAAGACATGGAAACAATAAAACAAGTATCAGATGTAAGGGTAAGTTTAATTTTATCATCATCCTTGATGTGATTAAGCTTAGTGAAGTTGGCTAATGATGTCTTAGCATTGTTGAATGCTTCCAGTGTCTCACCTTGCAATGTAGTATTTTTGTTCTTGTTCGCAAGTAAATTTGTCAAAGGTGAAAGTACAGTAGAGCAATTTGGTACAAATCGCCTGTAATAATTTATAAGGCCTATAAATCTTTTCACTTGTCATATTAACGTTGGATTGGGGAAATCTTTGATAGCCTCTACCTTATGTGTCAAAAGTGAAATACCATCTTGGTTGATTCAAGGAAATCCAGTTTGGGCAAATTCCTCTCACTCAAAGTTCCATCAATTTGTCAACAAGAGATTGAGTAGCTATGTTGACTGATAAGTGAAAATTAAGAAGTCTACACCTAGTATGGGTGTTGTAACATTTAGAAATCTCACCTCATATCTCCAGGGTGATGATCACTACTTTTACACCAAAGGTGTCCATTTTAGTACCGTTAGCCACCTGTAGTCTGTAAGGTCTTGGTTTTCATTTTTGTTTTGCTTATTTCTACTCCAGATGACCTTTCCGTAAAAGTCCAGCAACAGTCATTGTCACTACTGGTGGAATTGAAGTTTCCCTCTGCATTATTGTCCTTAAAAGCACAAGGTTTCAGGCACCATCTTGCTTCTTTACCAAATTTATAGTGGGAGTAGCATATGTCATATTTGCGTCTTCTCCTCTCTCTGCTAAAATTTCTACTGGTGCTCCTTTGTCTAAAATTAGGTCTGCTTGTTTGACATACAGTCCTCTGTTACTGTATGCTCAAAAGGGACTGCATTTATTGAGCTAAACTTGCAACTGTAGCTTGTAATTTTTTTTTCAAAATGCTCATTAGTAGATCATGTGGGTGTGTTTAAGGTGTTTATATCTCTGCCTTTTAGACCTGCATGAATGCAGTCTGCAGACTTTGACAGTCAAGCTATGTGTCTTCTGTCATAGGTATTAGGCAATTTGTCTAGCCACAACCTGCAAAGAATATTTTCTGCCATGTTGTTAGATTTTTGTTGCAGGTGATGCTGCTTGAATGCTTAAGTTGGAAAACACATGTCTCCTGGTATGTTTATCCTACAACAAAAATAGCAGACTCAAATGTGAGTCTGGGTAATAAACGATGTAAAGTAACAATATAAACAAACAATATGTATTAATGAAACAAAGGTATACATAGACAATAGAAGATTGTCGCGTGTGACAAAACAATGAATATGAAAGAAGAAAATATTTAAACTAGTGAAGGTAAATTATTACAGGTGATTTGTACCAAATTACTCTACTGTACTTTCACCTTTGACAAATTTACTTGCGAACAAGAACAAAAATATTACATTGCAAGGTGAGACACTGGAAGCATTCAACAATGCTAAGACATCATTAGCCAACTTCACTAAGCTTAATCACATCAAGGATGATGATAAAATTAAATTTACCCTTACATCTGATACTTGTTTTATTGTTTCCATGTCTTGCTGTTACTCATTTTTATGAGTATTTTTTTATATATAAATGTTAGGGGCTTTATAATTATTTACTCAGAATTATAACTCCCCTACAAATGCTTCATCTAATAAAAAGTGGAGATAAAAGTAAGTACAAGTCAAAAATTTAATAATAATAGTCGATAATACTTCATCTAATAAAAAATATAAATAAAACTAATACAGCTGCAAATACTGAATAAAATTATGCTGTGGTTTGCAATGCCTGATTGAATATAAGAATATTTTTTACTTCAAATCTGTTTGCGAACTATGCTCTCCTGTTAATTTGAAACTGAAGTAATTTTAATCCATGATAGTGTGATAAAGTGAGGGTGACGTGTTACGTGTTATATTCTTTCAATCTCAACAAACTTTTCTTAGTTTCCAAAAACAAGAAGAAAAACAAGAAAACAAAATTCAAATTGTAAAATGACAGATTTCAACTGATGTTCCTACTATGGCTCTCTCTCCTCTGTTTAGCCAGAAGTTGCTGAGAGACAACTTTGGATTAAACAGAAGGAGTGTTACTTGGGCGATGTGATGTTGTGTGACATGCACCGCCACCCAGAATATGACAGACACACAATCTCCCTCAATGCCATTTCCCTACCAACTGAGTAAACTCATGGGAGTATATCTGTTCATACATTTGTAGTAAGCTTACTTCTGATTGGTTGTCAAATTTTAAAAAATTTTCAAATAGCTGGACACACACACATACACACAAGATTTATGTCCAGAAGGACATAAATCTTGTGTGTGTGTGTATGTGTGTGTGCGTGTGTGTGTGTGTGTGTGTGTGTGTGTGTGTGTACATGCATGTGAGCTCATGTGATAATATCAACAAATGAGTAGGAATGTTACATACAAAAGGAATTAACATACTGCAAATATTTTTTGATCAGGTTTTATAACAGAAAATAGATATATTGGACAGAATCATTTATTTATATTAAAAATCTTTACAGATAGGATTTAAGTTGATTCCTATTTTAGAATTTTAGGATTTCTCGAAAAAGGTTCTGTTCATAGAAAGTGATCATGTAGACAAGGAAGATAGATGAATTTTCTCTTGTTCTTTTTATGGAACTGAAAAAGAAAGAAAAACATTGATTAGACATGTATAAACTTTTGCTATACATAATCAAATAGTTGTACTAAAATTGGAAAAATAAACATCTACCAAGAAAGGACTTTTTTATTTTTTAAGCAATATTAAGAAAAAATATAAAGCAAATGGTGATACAAGAATTAATTGAGAAAATGATTTTCATCTGAGAAATTTTTTCTTGCTTAGTTTTGGAATGCTTTGTTAATTAAAATTATTTCAATTATTTCTTTATGTATGAAAGTTGCTGATGTTTGTGTTGTAATGGGGAAGAATGATTTATTGTCCTATTTGTATTTCCCCCATTATGGGCATTATTCTATCAGTGATATAATAACACTGTAGTACACAGACAGAACAAAATGGCTGAAATGAAAAAGAATGACAAACAGGCTTTGTTCTCAGAGAGACTTTTATACTATTAGATATACACAAGTTATATATATATACATAATACATGTCCCACATGCAGAATAATATACCACATATATCTACACAGCAAAGCAGAGTGAAAGGAGAAAAAAAGGAAGGGTCTTACATATAATATGGAGATACTCCTGCATCTGGAGAAGCCATGTCTCCAGATTCAAATGGGCTGGATTCATCTATGTCTCATGTGAGGACATATTTCATGAATGGGAAACAGCGAGTCTTAGGTTTTCTTAAATTTGGGAACTGTGAGCTGGAGTTTTTTTTCTATATCTGGGAAAGATATATTCCTGGAGGGAACTTGTAAGCTGCTGAGAGGCAGATTTAGCCTCTACTTGAGACATGGGGGGTGTCCGGGCTAAAGAAAGCAACCTTTCAGTTTATCTGCTGTAAATGAACTGAATTTAGCTGCTGCTTTCATCATTGTATGGATGACATCACTAAACGGCTGTCATGTGACCCACGTGACTTATCTCTTCCAAAGAGAGATAAGCAGCTTCTGTATTCTTACAGTGTCACATGTTCATTGGACTTCAGATTTTGATCAACTGTCATGAGTATTTTCTTAGATCATCAGGAGGTTATATAAAAGGGATCCAATGTCTTACTACAATGGCATAAACTATATTTGAGAAAGAAACCCAGTACAACCTTGTCATATGTTAAAAAATGTTGGTCAGTTTGTCTGACACATGAATTCATTGACTTCAAATATATTTTCTCTGGAAAAGAGTAATTTTAAATTCTGAGGAGAGTGGGAGAAGTTATTCAATGTAAGCAACATCATCTGACCAAAGGATCACATAGTACCAGTAATAGTTATTTATAAGAAGTTATCTCCCCTTATTAGAACTCTTCACTGATATCACTCCAGAAATAGAAACAAAGTTTCAGCCTCTTTTTCATCACAGATGGCGGTCAGTTCAGATGTGTAAACACAGCTAATAAAAGCATGAAGCAAACATTACATGTATTCTCTTAATACCTGATCTTGTCTCAATATATTACATGGTGTCAGAAGAGGAGAATCAGCATGGACCTTTTACAACCACCAACACTAATATCCTGGACAGTCAATGTCAAAGAAAATTTCGAGACCTGGTTCCAGAAATTCAAATCATACTTCATGGCATCAGAAAAATATTGGAGCCCGAGGGCATTAAAGCTACACTCTTCTTGCACATAGCTGGTGATGTGGTATACAACACATTGTCACGCACAGACATAGAAAAAGGTAGCTACAGTGCTTTGATTTGCAACGTGTCCAAGTTTGTATAGGGTAAAAGAGAGTTAGTCCACAAATGACACATCTTCAACAACAGAAGCTAGAAAAAAGAGAAACATTCCTGTCTTTCTTAATGAACATCACCTCACAAGCTGGAAAATATGGCTTTGAACAACTAAAGGACAGTATGATACACAACCAAATAATATTGGGTGTATAAGGTAAAAGAACAAAGTCAAAATTGAGAGACCTGGCTGATCCAGACCTGAATACAGTGATAAGACTCTGTAAAAATGATGAAATTACAAAAACCGCACACAAACCAGATACCTGCAAAGAAAGAATTTTTATAAAAATGACCACAGAAATGACCAAGAGAAAAAAGTGCATGTGCAATGAGATAAAAAGAATGTGGAAGATGCGGCTGTGATAGCCGCATCTTCCACATTCTTTTTATCTCATGGGGACAGAGCATGCTTTACTAAGTGACAGACATGCAGAAATTGCCAAATCATTGGACATTTTAAAAGAATGTGCCGAGGAAAGAAGAAAGTCCACTACATCAACAAGTCACAACTGGCATGGAAAAGCGATGAAGATGATGAAGATTACTACAATAACTTTGTTTTCGACAGAGTGGAGGAAGCACATGCAACTAGCTATAACGACATGTGGTAGATGAACTTGACATTAGAAGGGTTAACCGTCACACTGAAAATTGACACCAGTAACATCAACATTCTATTGATATCATACTACAAAAAGATGAAAAGAAAACCGGAGATAAAACCAACAAAAATATGGCTGACATTGTACACTGGCAACAGAGTATCAATTATGGGAAAAGCAGACATTATCATAAAAAAAAAAGGTTCGTTACATGAACTTTATCATAATGCCAAGAAACATCCAACCAATTCTAGGAAAAGATATGTGTGTTAAGCTGAACCTAATTAGATGGGTAAACACTATCAAAAACAACATATTATCTGCCTGTGGAGAGTTGTTTACAGTAATAGGATGTCTGCCAGGACAAGTACATATAAAACTCGCACACAATGCAGTACCTGTTATTGAGACATACAGAAAAATTCCATTTGCCATGTTCAACAAAGTCAGAAGAGAACTTGACAGAATGGAGCAAGCAGGAGTTATAAAAAAAAGTAACTCACCCAACAGAATGGGTGAGCACAATGCATATCATACACAAACCAAATGGAAAACTAAGGATCTGCATGGACCTAAGAAATCTAAATGAAGCAATCCTCCACAAATATTTCAAACTACCAACATGTGAAGAGGTAATGATAAGAATGTCCGAGGGATTCTGGCAGCTCCAATTAGACGAAGAAAGCTCCAGTTATGCACTGAAAGGTAGATACAACTACCAAAGGATATTGGGATATTGTCAGCTCCTGAAATATGCCATAAAATGATACGAAACATGTTAGAGAGTACACAGAATGTAGAAACTTCCATGGACGACATAGTGATTTGGGGAACTGACTCAAAATCACATTTACATACAGTAAGGAAAGTGCTTGAGGTTTGCAAGACAAACAACATAACTCTCAACAAAAAAAATGCCAAATTGCCGTGACAGAGCTAACATTCTTGGGCGACCAACTCACAGCCCAAAGTGAAGTCAATAGTTGAGTTTACAACACCAAAGGAACAAGCAAACATAGCAAGATTTTTAGGCATGGTTAAATACCTTGCCAGATACACAGAAAATCTTTCTCAACAAACATTTCATATGAGGTGTCTACTAAAATCTAATGTAGTCTTCACATGGAGGCCAGAACATGAGAAAGAGTTTAATGAACTGAAAAGAATGCTATTATCAATTGCTTGTGAACACTTCCATCAATACATATATGGAAGACCAGTGCAACTTGAAACTGATCACATACAGTGGTATGTTGTCAGTTTCAAGTAACCATATTTTAAAAAAGCACTGATCGACTGTCCAGCATGGACACAATGGATCACATTTAAAGTGCAAAAATATGATTTACATGTCAGCTACATGCCAGGAAAGTCCATGCATGTGCAGTGATGACTGAAAAAACAGTAAATGCCAACAAAACAGAGCTTGACATTGAAACACAGGTAGCAGCTGTGATAAAATATACATCACTCATGGACAAAAAATGAAGGAAATAAAATGAAAGACATTATCAGACCCGACAAGGCAAATGCTAAAAAATTACATAACGCACAGTTGGCCAGATACAATAAAATATTACAAAATTGAAGCACAGCCTTATTTTAATGACAGAATGGACCTGACGCTGTTCTATGACATAAAAGGGAAAGTGTTATAATTACAGCACAATTATAGACTAATATCCTTGAAAAGATACATGCAGGCCAAGAAAAATGTAAACACCAGGCCAGAGAATCTGTTTTTTGGCCAGGAATAAACAAAGATATTGAGGAGATTGTTCAAAATTGTGACTTGTGCATTACTTAGAGAGATGCACAACCAAAACAGCCCCTTATTAGCCATAAAATACCAACATGACTATGGCAAAACGTAGCAGTAGATGTGTGTAGACATGGTAATAAAGGTTACCTAATAATAGTGGATAGTCACTCAAACTATCTGGATCTCTACCAGATACCAGCACATATGAGTGAAGCTGTGATCAAAGCGATGCAACATAGCTTCAGCTGATTTGGAGTTGCTGAGGAAGTATTCTCAAATAATGGCCCATGTTTTTAATCAGCAGAATACATGCAATTTGCAGCTGTGAGGGACTTCAAAAGGAGGACATCATCATCACTTTACCCACAGTCAAATGGACTCACTGAAAAAACCATAAAAATGATCAAAAATATCCTTCAACAATTTAAAGATCCATTGTTAAATTATTAATCCGTCACACTGCACTGAGTGGACACGGATCATCGCCTTCAGAAATGCTAATGGGGAGAAAATTAAGGCACAATCTCTCCACACTAACAAAACAAAGCAAAATGAGTCTAGGCCACAAAGAAAGAAATCAACAGAGGGTGAAGCAAAAACACTAACATGACAGACGAGGCACAAGAGAATTGGAACTGTTAAAACCGGGAGATTCAGTTCGAATACAAGACCCAATAAACAAAAGTTGGAGTGAGACTGTCACTGTAAGAGCTGAAGTACCACCATGCTCATTTACAGTGTTGACAAACTCGGGTGCACTACTACAACTGAATTGTAGGGACTTGCTAAAAATACACAAGCAGAACATATCCAAAGAAACATCATGGACCCCACCACCACAAGAGAGAAAGGAAAAGCAGAGCCCATTATCAGATAGTGAAGCTGAAGAAGAACCAGCTCTTCCCATTGAAAAGTAGAATTCAGAGATGCAACAAACTCAGTAGGACAATTGCGACAATCTGATTGGAAAGTACAGTCACCACAGAAAATGAAGTTATAAACAGAAAATTGACCTCCATTACTTAGATTAGATTTTAAAAAATACTTAAGGGTGTACATGTAATAGTTATAAGAAGTTATCTCTTTCTTATTAGAACTCTTTACAGATGTCACTCCAGAAATAGAAACAAGGTTTCAGCCTCTTTTTCATCACAGATGGTGGTCAGTTCAGCAGTGTAAACACAGCTAATAAAAGCATGAAGTGAACACTTAATTCCTGATTTCAGCCTTGTCTCAATATATTACAGTACCATTACTTATAGCAACTAAATCATTTCATCAATCTAATGCACATTATAGAATTATGTGATTGGTTATCAAAATTCTGTTCATCTTCTGTTAAAGAATCTCTTTGAGCTTCACCAAATCAGTTTTTGTTTTGAATATCAGTCTGAAACAAATCATAAGTAAAATGTTCTGAGTTCAATGAAAAAGCTTTCCCTTTTTTGGGGGCCAAATGTCAATTCCTCAGAGATGATTTTGCAAATTTTTCACATATTTTCTTTTGTTTTGTTGATTGCCCTGAGCATTCCTCATCAGCTTAAAACCTGTTTTCAACCTAAAAAATATTTAAAAGCTTGACAAAGTCTTTGGAGCAAATTTTCCAATCTTCATGCAAAATTTGATACAGTCTCATTGATTGAATCTGTCAGCCATTGTAGAATCCTTCTAACATGATGTTACAAAAAATTACAAGAGTAATTGAACAAGAGTAGATCATACAAAGACTACTGGTAGACTGACACAGTAGGCAGGGAAATCATGAGCATTAATTGAATGTACATTGTACATAGAGTTTGGAAACTTTTCAATAGTACCTTGCATTTTTAAATGCCATTTCTCTTCAGGATGTAGGCAATTATGACACTCCCCAGATACCTTTTCTTTATTATCTAAAATTCCATGCATTCCTGGGAAAAATAGTGGAGTGGTTTCCTGTTAGTTTAAAAATGAAAATTTTCCTTCTTTTATACTGGTTGCCATCCAAGAATAGAGAGTTCAGTCTACCTTGCTATTTAATGCATAGCTGGGAGTAGGAGAGACATATTCATGCCTTGCACAATGGCATTAATGAGAAATTGAACCCTATGAGGTACTTTTCAGCCAAATCAGTTGATTTGGCTGAAAAGTACCTCATAGAGGTTCTTTAAAAAGCCAGTTGAATAGTCAGTCCAAATTAATATTTTCTTATTAATATGCCTTTACATTTGGATTAACTCATTTTAGGTGTTATCTGTCAATGTGTGGACCATTTTACCCTCTAGTTTTCTTCATCTGTCAGTTGTATTTGGTAACTTTTCTTGGAATTTTGAACTGAATCTTTTATTTAATCCAGATTGAGTAGACTGTTTTTCATTCTGCTGAGATATCTTGTATCAGTTAAGAGTCTATTTTTATCCCCATTCAATTCGGTTCAAAATTCCAAAAAGTCTGAATGTAAAGAAATAATAATTATTATTATTTTCATCTAAAAACATTCTGACATCATATATAACATTTTTATAATAATTATGGGTGAGTTGTGGTCTTTCAAGATAATAAAATACAAAGGCATTTACAACATTTTATTATTAAAATAATAATTTGCCTTTTTAGAGATGAAATCATACATCTTGTGAGCATTTAAAGTGGTTAGACAACCTTGTGGTTGATTCAAAATTTATACCAATTTGGTAAGCTCAAGAAGAAACCAATAAAAATAGAAATTGGCACAGCTGTAGCAGACAACAGGTCATGTCATATGAAAATATATTTTTAACCAATCACAGCCTTGTAAGTGTTATTTTTTCAATAAGTTCACTCAGAAATTTCAGTCACCAAGACACAGAATGCCAGTTTGTCTACATGACATAATTTATTTCCTTTGAAATAAGCCAACAATGAGACATCAAACAACGGACTAACAACAGCAACAATGGCAAAAATTAAACTGTGTATTAGAATATTCATTTTATTTGGTGAATTATTTATCAATTGTTTCAAGAAATTCTTCTTTTCACAAACTCTAAAACTTAATTTTTTTTATTATTGCAAACTTTACAGCACATAAACCATAACATTTCAAACAGAAAGATTTTATGAAAAGGGCACAAATCAATACATGCTCACTTAACCCCACAGAAGCTGGTATAAATAATTTAAGTAAATTGTGCTGTTGAATATTATTACTAATTGGTTCTTTTGTTTTATAAAGTTCAACTTTGACCAACCAACTAAATAACTTTCTCTTCATATTCCATTGATAAGGAGGAAATTTCACTCAGACAGTTTCTTCCCCAGAACTGTTACTTTGTGGAACTGTCTCCCAAGAGGATGCTTCCTTCATCACCGAGTCCTGAGTCAACCATTATATATCCTACATATTCTCATAATATGCATTTCTCCCTTACACCCTTACAAACAATCTCATTCAATGTCCTTCTACCGTGATTGCCTTTTTGGTGAACCTACAATTTACCTATGAAGGCATGAGCATACTAGAATTTGAGTTTATTTGTAGTGTGTGTCACAATTACTTCCCCAAATAATTTCAGTTGTTGGTACCATCTCTCTCCAGTTATGTCTTTAGTTCTATAATCAACCATCTTCAAGGAGGCTCGGGTAATCATTACATTTATCTTCTTGAAGAGGTCCTCTAGACTTTTATGCCATAAAGTTGTTGACATATAAAGGGCAAGTTAACTACAATCAGAATGTTTTACAATATATGCCTCCTGACCTGTTTTGCATTAAGGAGGATGTTCATTTTTTTACAAGATATGAGTAATATAGGTGTGTCTTATTCTGATTCTTGATAGGACGATTTCTTCTTTCCAAGAAAGTCTAAGACCGTGATGCCATTCTCCTAGAATGCATTTAATTTTGTGAATTAGTCATGTCATAAAATTGTTGACATATTATAAAAATTTAACTCCCTACTAAATCCTAAATTCTTGTGCCAAACACAAAAATCGAGTTAGAAAAAGAAAAGAGAACTTGTGCTTCTCTTCTCCCTAAAGTTAAAATAGGTGCAAATAGCAAAACTCAAGCATTGTATAAAATCTTAAAGAAAACTTAAAAATACGCCTCTTTCAAAAGAATGTGTACAAAAAAACAACCTGGATGATTAAGCATTTACTTTTAATAAATGTTTAATCATCTGAGTTCTTTAGGATTTAGTAGGCAGTTAAATTTTTATAGTATAGAGTCAAGGTCATTATAATCAGTTAGAATATGTTTTATGGTATATGCTTCTTGACATGCTGTGCATTCAGGCGGATATTCATTTTTTAGGAAACATGAGTGAGTGATATGGCGGTGTCCTATTCTGATTCTTGATAAATGTGAAAGAAGAAAAGTTCTTAGTAAATTCATGTCAAACAGCAATAATATGAGAACTAATCAATATACATGTGACTAAACATTAGCACAACAGACGTTTTACCCATCTAACATGACCACAGTTTGTTTTCACACATTCAGCACAAAAGGGATGGCAGAATCATGGGGGTGTAAGCTTCAACCCATGTAATATCCATAAGATGGGCTTCAGCTTGTCCAGAGAGATGTTTAGGTCTACAATTTTAACACACACATTAAAGAAGTTGTGCATTCTTTTGAGGATAATAAAGGGTCCTCAAGTAGGTGGCTGCAGTGTGTGGGACCAAGAGGATTCATGTATAGAAATATGTTTGCAAGTGCTTAAAAGTTTTAGCATATACATGGATTTTAAATTCTGCACTGTAGATGTTTGTATGCTAAGTTCAGCTTTAGGGGCTTCCTTTGAACATGAATCTTCTTGTGAAGATGTGAGAGATTCTTTGTTATTTCCCTCTTAGGTGGGACACTTATATATATTCCTGCCATTGGGCATATCCTAAGCACAATTAGGTCAATTACCTGTTTACATGTCAGGAGCAACCACTGACATCCATATGCACCTGATGTTTATGAGGTCACCTTCCAAGTAAACCTTTTTGTGCACCTGGTTACTCTAATGCTTTGGTGTGACACTGAGTGCAAAGTCTACTTTAGTATATCTTACAGTGAACCCAGTTCATATTGACCCCGATATGTAGAGTAAGTGGAAGTTAACTGTTTCAAATCAAAAGATCAAATGACAAAAATAAGCACACCACACAAATCCTCAGTGCAACTTTCTGGTTTCAAATTAATAAAGAATAGTCAATAAAATCAGCTCCCACCAACATAGGCTTCTGGAGCCTACACAAAGCCATATAAACCAGACATCCATTCAACTCAGCATAAAAACTGAGAGGAAAACACACAAATCAACCTAGCCATCTGGTCTTTCTCACCAAAGCAACAGCAGACTCCCTTTGATCTTGTTTCCTAACTCCACTTTCTCTCTTCCCCACAGAAAAATTATTTATGTTCATTTCCTTTTCAGTTGGAGAGAAGAACTTTCTAAATACAAACTTTTATTTCATGATAGTTGCAGTTAGGAATTTGTGCATCATATGTTAAATAAATATTGTCATTTTATTTGAACACACAGCAACCCTTTTTCTCATTTTTATTCAACAAGCAATAACTCATGGAATCTTTCCCCAACAGAGTCACCCCAGATCAAATTTCCTTAGATCAAAAGTTCCTTATTGATGATAAATTAAATTCAGACCTTCTGGCATTTCTTGCCATGAATCACATACTACATGCCTTAAATTGTAAACCACCTTTAAATTTTCTTAATTTTTATAAAACTAATGAAGGCATTCATGGAAATATTTGCACCATTTATGTGCAGGGTATTTCACATATGTATAAATTATAACAGATAACAAATCACTCTCATGATCTGATAACAATTTTATGAATTTTATCTGATTTTCCAAGTTTCACAGTATTAACCAGAATTAGGGAAACTCCATGAAGCATTATGTCGAAATTAAAATTTATTACAGTATGTACATATACAAAAATAATTGCTTTTAACAAAAACTGAAAACTGTCATGTCATTGTAATATGATAAAATTATAAAGACAACATTAATGTGAAATATATGCTTCATATTATGAAACTAGTTTTTAAATGTTATTCATCAACTGATTTTGTGAACTGTCATATTTCTTTATAAGAAATAGACTGAACATTATCTGAAATAGCATTCAGGTATTCATCTTTGCTGGTAAAATATACTGTTCACAAATATAAACCTTCCACTTAATGCTCCACACATTTTCAATTAGGCAAAGGTTGGTCAAACAAGGTGACCACTTCATCTTTAAAAAACAAATATTCCAATATTCATTAATTTTCTTTATTGAATGTAAGGAATTGTTGCCACAAATCATCATCTTTCAGAAAACATTTGATATCTTGAATCATAGTTCAAATTCTGTGCCTTTAAAAAATATATGTCTGACCTGTTATTTTAATGTCATCTGAAACTTGCTATGGACCTACAGATGAATGGAAAACAGATCGGTTTCTTGAATTTATAAAACAAAAACATTGAACAAGTAAGTTGTTTTTTATGTACAGGTTGAATCATAGTTGAAATGTATGGTCTGTAACTGATAAAAAGTTCACGTAAAGACATGAATATTTCAACTTGTCTTTTTGCTCTGGCTACTGTTGTGGTCACTAGTGTGTCATTTGATATTTTGTCACATGCATGCTATGAGTTTAGTTTTTGTTGATGTTATTGGTGTTAGTGGTCACTTGATGTGTAACCACCAGCTTGCCTCAGAGGGATGGAGTTGTATCATGTTGACACATTGAGTCTTTGTATATTGCTGCCATAACTGATCTGGTGCTTCTGCTATACATTTACAGATTATTGATAAAATACAAAGAAAAATCTGCAATGTTATTGGCCATAATCTGGCATCTCAGCTTCAGTCATTTTTTCACTGTCATAAAAATGCTCCCCTGTGCCTTTTCTATAAATATTTTCATGATAATTGTTCTGATGAACTTTCCCCTATGGTATGAATTTAAGTGCAGTACTACATTGGCAGATAGGTCTCATCATTTTACAGTTGAAATGACTAGATGTAACCTTATGTTCTATGCTAACAGTTTATTCTCTCAGACATCTTGCTTATGGAACTTTCTTCTGGCTTCTTGCTTCCCAGTCAATTTTGATCTTCAGAAATTTAAATGCAATGTCAATTGTTATCTTCTGTCCTCTAATTCCTGTTCTTTTATTGTTCTCCCTCCTTAATAACGTTTTTCTTCATATTTTTCACACTCAGTAACCTCTTACATCTTAGTGGCTTTATTGCCTTACTTAAAGTGAAACAATTTAAAAAACTTTGCCTGTCACCATGGTCTCATAACCTCGCTATTTATATTCAAAATAAAAAAGTCACGTTGTGTTGTCGATGATCATATTTGCAATTTCCAGCATTATTTTAACTTTAGTAATCTCCAAAGTTATTAAACATTTCTCTTTATCCACCAAATCAACCTTTTGACCCATTTTAAAATTCAAATTTGCAATGTAGCTATAAATTTAAAACAAAATTTCAGGACATTTTATGCAAATGGCTGTCGTTTGTTTACCTCTGATCAAAACAAACCAACTTTTATTTCAACTGCACAGATGTTTCCATCATTCAGCAAATAAACCTTTCAATTTCAATAAACATTTATTTGATTGATGAATTGGTTACTAATATCAAATGCAGAGTATATGAATCATTTAGTGATCTCTTGCTGAGAAACTGCACCAAAGAACTTCCATAATCCATTTTATAAAACAAATAAACAATGATACACTCATCTATATTTTTAATTTTATTTGTTTTATAACATAACAGAATTATCATTACTAAAATATCACTGAGAAAATTTCATTTTTGCTTAAATATATAAAGATAAATGGTTTTAGTTATTCAATCAACTTAGTTACAAGTTATTCTTGATTCATATCATGCATTCTTCATGAGATTGAACTCAGGATGCTCGTTTTGTTGGCATGGAGTATATTTAATCAATCTTAGAACAATTGCTTTAAATCATAGAATCTGTTCAACCAGAGAAGATAAAACAAGATTTCATCATTTTATCTGCCAGCATATTAATAATGAAAGGCTGAATTCAAAACATTGCAGAAAAAAATCCTGGGAGACTAGAATTAAGAAATTACCTGAAAGATAGCAGAATATAAAACAAAAATAGGGAATATCTTTTTTATAAAGTTAATGCTGAAAATTAGAAAAATCTTATTTTCACTGAATAAAACATGAACATTTTAATAAAAAAATTATATCTCCCTTGTTCTGAATTCAGCCTACTCCAGTCAATTTTTTACCTTTCTTCAAACATATATTGTCAAATTGTTGCTTATTTTCTTCCATCTTTAATGTTTAACTGAAACAAAATATACTGATTTTATTATTAAAAAGAAAATATGCTGATACAATAGAATCAAAAGATATTCTGTTAATGAAGTTAAAACTAAATACTTCTAATACAATTTATTAGCAGAAATGAAACAATTATTTCAGGTTATCCGATAAAGTTGGACAATGTAATTTTTTCATAATGTCATTACTTGGAGATAGTCACTAAACAGAGACATTCATTACATGAAGAATACAGAATAACTGGAAATAATGTCATTAGGAATAATCTATTGTTACAATAATAAAAATTATTTTTACTGATGTTTCATGTCTATTATCATTACTCACAATGTTTCATGTCTATTGTTATTGACAATTTCATTCCAACCCTCAACATAATTGTAAACATGAAAGACTGAAGTTACACTAATGTTTATCTGAGAGCAACTCAAGGTAGAGGGTTAGAGAACAACTTAGCTCCTCCTCACTCGTTACATGAGTGAGGAGGAGGTAAGGAGTATGGTTTATGAGGTTATGCAGGAGAGATAATTATTAACACTAGACTTGAAGGTTGTAGTGATCAAGAAAACATCCTCTTGGGAGTCTGTTCCATAAAAAAGTGGTTCTTGGGAAGAAGCTGTTGGAATGGAACTTACTTCTTACTAATGGAATACAAAGAGAATGGAGATTATTTGTTCTTGTATACATGGCACAGTGGGACAATATTGCAACAGGAGTGAGCACTCACCCACATTCTTAAAATCTGGGTATACAGTTGACACCTTCCATAGACTGGGGAAGTACCAATGGTCAAACAGTTTTGTCCAGATTGAAGATAACTCTGGGCTGATGTTCTTAAGAATGATCACTGGGATTTTATCCAGACTGATAGTCTTCTTTGAGTCAAGGTTTTTGATAAGCCTGGAAACTTCCTATATCATGATAGCAATATTATAAAGTTTGTGCTCCATGAAAAAAGTAAAGTTAGGTAAAGAGTGGTCCTTATCATCTAATATAGAATTAGAGACAAAGTTCATTGCAAAGAGCCTTTTTTTTCTCTGACAACGATTAAATAACCTAACGGCCATTTATGATAGTTGGTACTGACACTTTGTGTCTCTTGAGAATTTTATTCAAGATTTTCCAGCACTCATAAGAACCAAGTCTTTTGTTTTTAACTTTGGCTTGAACTGACTATTTTTCATTTGACTGGTTAATTCCCAAACCTTCTTCAGGTGAATTTTTATCTGTAGAAGTAAAATGGGTAATAACTCAGTGAAACATTTTGTATGAATTTCTTGGATGAAGAGTTGAGGACATTAATTCAAATGTAAATAATGTCAATCAATGAAACATTAATGTGGAAAAAGCTGCAGAATTAATTTTCAAGTTGCCTTTGTGAGTCAAAAATTATTCACATATTTTATTCAAATTTTATTGCTACAAAAACTAGTTATATTGGTTTTGAATGTGAAATTTACATTTCAGTGGAACAGAAAACTATGACTATCAGGAGAATTTAAAACAAAGAAATTATATTCTTTAAATAAGATTATTTTAAATTGCTCTTCAATACTTCAGATTTCAGGAACATAGGAAAAAAAAGAGAAAAACACTTATGAATATATGCATGTATCTATATAGGCACATGGTTGTGTAGTTAGAATGTTTGTTTTCCAATCATGAGACCCAAGTTCAAATCTCACCATGGTTGATTTTTCTGGAATGTGACAAATATTGGCCCGAGGAGATGATCCTAGCATCAGGCATGGTTGGAAAGTTCCTGAAAACCATAACACAAGTTGACCCAAGCATTAGGAGTGAAAATTATTAGCCTTGTTCAAACTGTTAAGCATATCAGACTCTGTACTCTCTCCTAGAAACTTTAACTAATGCTAAGTATAGTTGCAGTATAAGCCACAGGTGGGCTTTTTTAGTGCTGTACAGGTGGGCTCTGTTAGTGTGGAACAGGTGGGCTCTTTTAGTATTGAACAAACACGAATGTCTGCAACAGTGATTGGCTAGCCACTTGAGCAGATGGATGATGTGCTTTGAAATCAAGTAGCTGGCCATTATATATATATATGTGTAATATTTATACCTTTTTTTGTTTTATATAGGAAGGGATAATTGTTTCTAGGAGAGGTGTTACTATTTTTGCTATGGTTTTCTTTATTCTATGGGCAGCATTACCAATTCCAGATATGATGGGTTGCATCAGAATGCCTACTTTGTGTGTTTTCAGCAGGTCATAAAATCTAGATATTTAGGGGTGGTATTTGATGAATTTTGATCATGTCTAGTTAATAATAAGAACAAGAAATTTTAAAGTTATGATTAGTGTTTGTTCCAAGGAGTTTAAATATGAGATCTGAAAATATTTTCAGTAGATTTATCAAACATCTGGCTCTGTAGGATGATTTGATGTGAAACTCTTGAATCTATCAATGAAGCATAATGAGCATGAATTTGATTTATTGAATATATATATATATATATATATTGTTACGAACCCTCATCTAAATTTATTATAAAAGCTATATCGATGCTTATATTTTAGAAGCACTCTAAATAAAAAAAGTTAGTACTCTCAGAAAGTATAAAAATAGAAATGCAAAGAGATAGGCTAGAATTGAATGTTGACAAATATTAACCAGACTGTACATTTTCTTTCTCTTTTAATCACATGTTGACAGATGGATTCCAGATGGAGAAACCACTTTAAACTCTCTGTGACCCTCCAGATGAGAGAAAGGGTCAGAGACCTTATTTCGCTCACACAGGAAAAAAGTTCCTATTTGAAAATAAAGACCACATGATGAAAAAAAATTTAAAAAAAAGGAAAAAAAACAGTGAAACGAAAAGTTAGTCCCTGTCCAAGCCTTTGGGCTGGACAGACAAGTCAACCATAGATGCGATGGTCCTGTGATGGTTATGTGAAAAAAAAGTCCCTGTCCAAGTCTTTAAGACTGGAAGGATGAATCTGCTATGACTGCAATAGTCAGCTATAGATTTGGGTATGCAAAAGTGGGTCCATCTTTGATCTTCAAATGGAACACACAGCTATGAAGGTGATAATCAGTTATAAAATTGGTCATGTGAAAAAAGTCCCTCTTCGAACTGAACAGACAATCGACTATAAGTGCGATAATCAGCTAGAGATTTGGATATGCAAAAGAAGTGTTTGGATTCAAGGAAACAAACTCCAGCATATGAAGAATGCTGCTACATCAAGACAAAAGAAAGATATGTACTTTTGTGAAAACCAAGAGAAAGAAGACAGTTTCAATTTATTTGTCACTCAAGCCACGAGACCAGACGAAAAGAAAAAGGAAGTGAGAAAAGATCTCAAAAAGAGATATATGAAAAGAGTAAGAGAGGAAAGACCTCAAAGAAATTCAAGACCTGACAAAAGGAAAAAGAAAGAGAGAAAAGACCTCAAAGGAGATGCTTATATGAAAATGAGAAGAAAGGAAAGACCTCAAGGGAAATTCAAGACCAGACGAAGGGAAGAAGAAAGAGAGAAAAGATCTCAAATAGAGACACTTATATGAAATGAAAGATAGAAGGAAAAGACCTCAAAAAAAGAAAGAAACACTTATATAAAAAGAAAAAGAAAGCGAGAAAAGAAATCTAAAAAGAGAAAGGAAAGGAAGAAAATAGATATAAGAGACATTAAAGAAAAAGAAGAACTTGTATAATGATCAGTTTATCTTATGTTTTCATTTTATTTAATGTATTTTTTTTATGTTTGTACTTTCATGCAAGCCTAGCATGAGATCTTTTTTATTACATGTTTCCCTCTGCTTGTTTTACCTTTTCATATTTTGTAAATTTGTGCAAGTATGGTGATTTTTAATTTACCTTTCTGAGTGTATAAGTTCCCCTCCCACTATTTTATCCACAATGTTTATTTTTGACATATTGTTTTTTGTTTTGCCTGTCTTTCATTTTCTCTCTGTTTGTATGTTTTGATAATAAGTTTATTCCTTGTTATCACTACATATGGCTTATTGTTGTTTGCCGCCTATCGCATTTATTACTTAATCGTTTCTGCTCAGCCATGTCTGATCAATCAGAAAGTGACTCTGAGAGAAGAAAATTTATTATAAGAATTGTATACATGTTAAAAATAATAATACAGGTTGCGATCTTCGTCTATCTCTGCTATCGATCTGGTTAGATGACTGCGGCGGGACGTAACAATATATAACATCAGTTAAGTGACAGATTTTAGTTGTATTAATACTATTAATGTTATATCTCTGATATCAAGCACTTTATTGCAAAGGCTGCTTGCCCTAAATATCCTTTCTTTCAAACTTCTACTAACTGACAGCATTTCTGACTTTACACTATCTTTGTTATCGCTGTGTGTGTGTGTGTGTGTGTGTGTGTGTTGATATGTGTGTGTGTGTGTGATGGGTGTGTGTGATGGGTGTGCTGAGTGTATTTAGACAGCAATTTTTCATTTATACAAGTTAGGTTAAATACTAACAAAAGTTGTTGCTTTATTTATTTATCTATTTTTCAATGTTCAAGATTATTTTCTTAGTTTCAGGCTCGTATTTGAAAATATGTTTCTCAATGTCTGAGTACTTTTGTCTATTGTTAAAAAATAAAAATCTTTGATAATGGCTAATGATAACTGAAAGTACTCAGATATTGGAAAATATATTTTCAAAAACCAGAATATCAAATAGAAAATAATTAACAAGGCGCTTTCATTGCTATTTAACAATCCTTTGACAAACAAAAATAACAAGCACTGATGAAGGCTGCAAAAGTTCCAAAGCTCCCACATGTCAACTAAATAAAAAACAAAAAATTAAATAATAAAAAATGTACAAAAAATGTTTTGTCAAATACTTTTAGTGTGCATATATTCCTGAAAAATTTATTTCAGTTGAGCTCTCTGGGGAGGAAGTGTGGGTTTGTAAACAGTGACTATTACGGCTAATAATGCAAGACTCTTCGGTAAATCGAATCGAGTTCTCTCTGTCACTGTGTGTTTATCTAAAAATAAATACGCTTAAATTCTCCTTCATCCCTGCCGTGCATCAACGGCTTAGTGGTAGAATCCCCGACTGACACTGGTTCAGTTGGGTTTCGATCCTAGCTGGAGGCAAACAGACGTCTAGCCACACTGATGAGCTGTGATACAGCGAAACAGTCTGTCTGTGGATGACAATATATATATATATATATATATTTATATAAAATATACAAGTGGACATTGAATTCAACACGTATAGGTTACAGACTGTTTCATAGTAAATGCAATCATCAGGCTCGACAATTGCATTTAGCATAGTCTATCACTTCTGAGAATTGCCTTCAATGTCCACTTTTATATTTACATACACTCTATCTCTGATACTGAGCCCTTTATCCCATAAATATAGCACACCTTAAAACTATATTTCACTATATATGTGTGTGTGTGTGTGTGATAAAAATATAGTTTCAATATAGTTTGCTATATTTATGGATTAAAGTGCTCAATATGAAGGATAAAGTGTATGTAAATATAAAAGTGGATACTGAGGTCAACACCAAGTGTTGATAGCCTGCTTCATGCTTAATATAGATAGATATATAAATATATACATATATGTGTGTGCATGATTATTTTATATATGTGCATAGACATATCAATAAGTCTGCAAACTTATTGATGTGCCTATGCACATATGTAAAATAATCATATCATAATCTGATTATGAAAAAAAGCATTTTTTCTACAAAATATATATTCAACATAATCTCCTTCTTTGTCAATGCACTCAAGGATGAATCATACAGATTAAACTGTTAAAATTTCAATTTAAAATTCAGTTAATAACTACAGACTTATTGATCAGCCATTATATATATATATATATATATATGATTATTTTTAAAAAAAGTTTTTTTTACTTAACTCATGTTTACTCCAAAGTTTATATTATTACTTTAACTGTTATTTTTTAGTGAGTTCACATGTTTGAGTAAATAACCCAGTTATTTTAAACAGTGAAAATAATGTCAAACGACCTAGAGACTGAGAAGTCTTATTAAAGGAAATTCCTAACAATTCCAGTATTTGCTTTTTCCATCAGGGAAGCTATTTTAAGTCATGTGTTCTCTACCCATGATAAATAATGTTTATAATAAGAAGAAATAATTTTGGATAAAAAATTACATGAATCACACACACTCACACACACACACATATATATATAGATATAGATATATGCTCACATATTTCTTTGAAAAATCTATAAAAAATTATAATGTACAAAATAAATACTCACATAATGTACAGGATATTTTAAAACTCTTTATATCCATACACACACAACATATATATATATATATATATATATATATATATATATATATATATATATATATATATATATATATATATATATGTTTGTCCTGCATCACTTCTCTTTAAATCAGGCAACTGATGTACAGATCTTGTTGTCTGAATTTTGAAGTAAATGGCTACTTCTGGTGCGTATTACTCTTGGATAAACACCAGAGTGTAGATATGACCGTCGTTTTTTCTCAAACATTTTCATACTCATTTTGAACATGACTTGATTCCGCAGACCATGGGCGAGTAAAAAATTTGAGTCATTTTCAGCAATGGTGCTGGCATTTAAATATTTATCCCGCATTGTATAATGTCCAGATGTTATTGGGACGAGCTGACTACAAAGACTTATTGCAAAACATCTGAACATGAATCTTCAAAAGATCGCTTTTTATAGGGTATCGCAACTGATTTCAAGTCTTCATGATGCAACCTGTGAAAATTGGCCTCTTTAAATTCCAAGAGAAAGATTATGAAAAGGAGGTGGGGAAAAATTATTTATATTTATCTTTTAAGTGTGAATCTTTTTTGTCACCAAACAACTCACCAAAGCTTAATATAACTCTTTGTTATTATGAACACTAAGCAATACTAATAAAATAGCTGGCTGTCACTGTTTGTAACATAAATAGAAAAATTGTTTTACAAAGAAGCTTTTATTGTCTCTAGGCAGAAAGAATTTTTCCATAGCTTTTGATTTATTGCTCTAGCTGAGAATATTTTCATTTTTGTTTTGGGAACTATTTCCACAGTTAATTTTCTTTTTTTCAAAAGAAAGCATAAGTGAATTAATTGCTTTATTGTTTTTAATAAAGGGAAAAAATAATCTGGTAGCCAAACAAAATAATATTCCCCATGGATTTAGATTTCCTTTTTTTATAAGATTTTCTTTTATGCTGAAAAGAATTAAATTCATTAAGGGAAGTTAAGATCTGATATTTTCTTTCAAGAAATTATAGAACAACTCATCTTAATAGTAGATGGGTTCACCTATCTCCCAGTTCACACTAATCCCCAGTCATTTCAACAGGAGTAGAGGTTTATCACTTTGTTTACTGTTTTGGATTAGGTTTCCAGTTCCTTCTAAAGTCTTTTCATTCTCTTTCACTCTCAGTAACCCCTTGCATCTTAGTTGCATTATTGCCTTGCTTGGGGTGAATTGATTAAAAAAATCTAGAGTTATTAGTAAGGATGGAATTCAGTTTACAGTTTGTTGAATTGAGCACCCCCCTACTGCAGTTACTCAGTTTATTTGCCTTTTCTACCTCTTAAAAAAATAAATTCAATGAAAATTGAACAGTTTATTAATTCTGTGCTTGGAATCATTACTTTTGAGAGAAATTAAAATAATTTTAATTTAAGTAATTTTTTGGCACATAAAAGAGCATTGTGTTTGGTAGATGATTTTAATGCCAAAGTTATTTTTTTTATTAATATAACTATTTTTATTTGACAACATGATATCTTCCATACATGTAATCTTAAATTTCTACTTAATATTATTTGCTAAAATATATAAAAACAGCAGCTGCAATTTTTTTAATTTTCAATTTTTAGTTAAGATATTTCACATTATTAAAACAAAAAAGAAAAGATTTTATTGGACTAGGAGAAGTCATCTTTCTACTTTACATAAATGATCTGCCTAAGAATATATTCTGATCATTTGTGTTATATATGCTGATGATACAACGGTATATGAATGAACCTCCAAACCTCCAGATGACCAGATTAGAACTTATTAGAACTTACTCAACCCAGACATCAAGTGGAACTTGTAGATCCATCACTAAAGATGCTGGAAAAATAGTCAGTTCTCTGTCCCCCTCCAGTAAGTATCTGACTCTTGTAATGGTAAAGACCTTTACAAGAGCCAGATCAGGCCAAAAATTGAGTACTGCTGACACATTTGGGTGGGAGCTGCCCAGTCTTTATTTTCTCGTATCGATAGAGTTCAAAAGCATCTCTGTGTCCTTGTAGATGACAAATTATTTTTCACCCTACAACCCCTTTCCCAGAGACAAAATGTTGCAAGCACCTTGCTGCTCTATTGCTATTTCCATGGAAAGTGCTCAGCTGAACTACATTCCTTAGTTTCACCAGTTCTAACCTTAAGATCTGCCATGCCATATACACATACCCTCATTTCCTCCATATTGGTGAGATGTAAGTTCCACTCAAGCAGCATCTTCCCAAGAACTGCTGCTTTTCCCCAATCACTACAATCTTAACCTGTTCAAGTCAAGGATCAACTGTTATCTGCCTCACATATACCCATAAACTGTGCCTTTTACCTTGAGTGGCTCTTGGGCCTTGTACAGGATGAAAATCAATGTAAAAAAAAAGAAAATTTACTTATAGAGCAGCCAGTTAATAATCAACCTACAAGTAATGGCTTGTGAAACCTGCACTCAAGCCATATATGGAAAATGGTCTGGTAACAGAATATATTTCTGGCAGAAATCACACCATATTAAATGTATATTTTTTGTTTGTAATGTTTGTTTTTAACTTATCTTCCTTGCACAGGCAATGTCAGATGGTAGTGTGTTTGTTATGACAATGGCAGATTAAGCATGTTTGCAAAGCCAGATGAAAGAGCAGAGTACAGCAAACAAATTTATTTAAAAACTTGTCTGTGAAAACCTAACATTTTATGGTCTGCAGAAAACAGTTAAAAACAAGAGAAGTTTAACTAGAATTTTTGCAACACACTAACACATGTTAAAATACAGTATTTAGTATAGTTGAAGTAATCACTTTGAAGCTCTCCCTACTGTGTCTATATTTACAGTGTTACTACTGTGCATTATATTTTACCAGAATGAAATGTATGTAAAAATATTTATAAGAAAAGATATGCAAAAACAATATTGCATTTTTATTAAATAAATATTTGTTATTTTAATGATTAAATTGTTTTTAAAAGAGTGGCAGTATTTTGTATGTTAAATAATAAAACTTAATTTTTCAAAAATAATAACTAAAAATTTATTGTACTAAGCTACACACCCTAGTAAAACCAACTGTACTTTATACCCCCTTACCTGTTTGTACTTCTCCCAAAAATTTGGTTTCGATTGATTAATGTATGGCTATTTGTGGTGGTGGGGAGGCAACAGACAGATGGATGGATGTCACAGAATTTTGTATATAGATTCCTGATAATTGAGCAAATGTTCTGGAATCATCTTGAGAACTTTATTTTATTAACACTTTTACTGCTGCATTGTTATAGAATTGTTGTGATGCCTTATTTGGGGAAAATAAGAAATTGCCATTTACTAGAAATAAACAACTATAAAGATGTTGATGGCAATTTTTTATAGGCACCAGCATTTCAGCTCCAATTAGATACTCTGCAGTACAGCCTAAGCTAAGTGACAACCCCAACATACAATATAATAAAATATCTCACAAAATAGGTTTCATTGTATACTACTATATATTTTTTTTCCTGGTTTGGAAATAGTATTAAGTGCTATTTAACTTATAATATGCATGCTAAAAATTGACTCTTCATGGTGTTAGTGTGTTGGTTACTTCTATAATTGATGTAAGGTTTCTATGAGAATATTTTACAATACATGAATTAATGGTGGTGAAAAGGTATATGCACGAAATAACAGAGACCGATTGATTTGCAAAACAAGATAATATTTATTAAACAAAATAATAAAAGGAAAGTTTAAATGTTTCTTTTCCTGGAAGTAAATTTCATACACAATGAAAATTGTTAGTAAATGTATTTGGGCGTAACTTGCCTGTGTAGGTGTGTTTGTGTGTGAAGCATCTACAGCCCTTTCTGCTTTAGTGTGAATAATTCATTGCACCTACTTTGAAAGGCGGAAAACCAGAAGAGAGTTATTTTAAGGGTTTGTGTCATTTTTATAACTCCAGAGTTGCTGCCGATACTATGTTTATTAAGGGCGGCTGCTGATATTATGTTTATTAAGGGCTGCTGCTGATATTATGTTTATTAAGGTACTACAGTGTCATAAAAATGACATTGCCATTGGCTTTATCTCGGATTTAATTTCTTCTTTGATGATCGCTTCCTTTATGATAATGGTGTTGATGACTAAATTTGCCACCAATGTGCAGGTTCAGGACAAGAAGCTTCCAGTTTCACCAAAACCTGCTCCCTATCACCGTTTGGCTCCACAAGATTTGGTTGGAGGTGAAAGAAAATCAGAGTAGCAGATGGCATGAATTTATTTGCTCAACTTGTCAGGAAGTGTCCCATACACTTGCCCATGACCTTCCTCTGTGGTACATATGGAATGAAACATCCAGAATCCAGTTATAAAACTACAATGGACTGTTATAATTTTGAGTAGCACCTTTTGTAGCATGTCTGACATGCATAGCTCTCTTCATCTGCTGGTTCAACCATTGAGGTCTGTTGTAATCGTCATCTGCTTATTCCACCATTGGGATCTTTGGGGTTGTTCGCACTTAGACTGAGTCTTCGTCTTCAACCTTGGCACCAAGGATGGCACTACCAAGAGTTTAGAACTCAAAACGGCATCACTCTCAGAGTCATTGCTCCTCCACCAAAACAAAGAGTGACTATCAGAGGGATGCACATAGAAACATACACACATAAACACACACATATATTTTACACTGAACGTTGGAGTAAATTATACTTTAGAGACCAAACAACAAATAAGAAAAATAATTTTTAAAAAGTATAAAATTATCATCAAATATGAGAACATTTTTGTTATTATTGTTGTTGTTAAAAATATTTGAAAGATAAATAATAGTGAATTTCTTGAAAATGTGCATATGCCTCAACAGCAGGCAATGTAAGTTTCGCAAAGACGTATGGGTATGTCTACAACAGCAGGAGTGTTTTAAAGAACTTTAAGCATTTCTAGCATGAAAGTGATAGTAAACTTAATTATAAACTTTCAGCTGCCACAAAAACTTTTCAAGATTATCTATCAGTTATGATAAGTGCATCAAAGCAACCATATTTACACATTATGGTGAATTAGTCATACATCACATCACCATGAACTTGTAGACCTTAATATATATCTAGTTCTTTTTGTAACAGGAAAAATATTGTTTTAGAGACAAAATATTATTACCAGGGAGATATATTAAGAATGACAGCTACTATCTCATAACAACTGTGCATGGCAGAGTTAGAGGTATAGAAACAAGTAAGCTTTTTGTGAGCACATTTTTGCTGAATGCTGCAGTTATATGAAAGAACAAAGATTTGGAGTGACTGATAAAAGTTAAATTTTTATGGTTATAAAACTTTGACATTTCTGAAATGACATGGCTTGTTGGGATTCACATTCAGTTGCAATGAATTGATAGTGGTTTGAACATGGCATTCTTTACTTTAAGAGAAGTCATAGTGCAACTGATGGTCAAAACTGGAGGCCTATTTTAAATCTCATTGTTCCACTGGGACCAAAGACTTTTAGTTTCAGTTTGTGTTTGTGGCAGTTTGCTGCTGTAGTTAGCTTAAGAAATTAAAAGAAAAAAGTAGAGATTAACAGCCTAATAAATTTGGCTTTGAAATTTAATCTTCTTTATCTTGGTATATTTTTTCTTTTCATAGTCTTATTACAATTATATATAAATTGGCAGATCTTTAGATTCATCCCCTTCCACCCTGTTAACAAGGATGTATGAAATATTATATGTATTTTCATTTGATTTAATTATCCACCTTAAAAACCATATCGGAAGTAGAATTCTGGAACAAAAATCTGACAGGAAACAAAATAAACATGAAAGTAACTTATTTTATTATTTAGAAATGAAATAACTGTTGTTATTCTGACTTATTTTTTCATAAACATACATTTTTTATTATTAGAGAAGTATCTAAAATAAATTGACAGTTTAGCAGCAGGTTTAGAATTAACATTTTGTACTCCTTGTTTACAATATCCAAAAATGAATTTATTGAATTAAATTATATGACTAACTTTATATAACATTCTTAATTTTGTAGTATGAAAAACATTACATTTGCTCTTATTTTACATTTTTTGATGGCAAACTAAACAAAAATTCAGCATAGTTTTTTTAAAATAACTTTTCGAAAGAAAAACACACATAACTCATAGAAAATTAAATATTATCATATTTGTTACGGACAACAAAATATGAACAATTAAAATATTAAATAAACTTTATGTAACAATTAATAGCATTTTAAAATAAATTTTGAAGTGTACTTTCCAACAACCATAACATAGCTTTGAAGTGGGTGCAAAATAATAATAACTCCGTTCACCTATTCCCTTAAGATTTGGAGGACTGAGGAAAAAGAAGGAAAGGAATTCATGAGCCTATGTAAAATTTTCTATGGACCAATGAAAGCCTTGCCTTCACAGAAATTAACCAGAAAGCTGAGAAGAAGGAGGAAAGGAATTTGCAAGCCTATGTGAAATTGTTTTGAACCAATGAAAACCATACCTTCATAGAATTTAGCCAATCAGCCAAGAAAAAGAAGTGATAAATTTGTGAGCCTACGCAAAAATTCTTTTGATATAAAATGAAGAGAAAAATTAAATTAATTGAAGTGTGCCAGAAATCATGTGAAAGGTTTCGTTTCTGTTCATACTTAGCTTTCTTGGATTGTTGAGAGGAAATTCTTTGAAGTACCGCATACTTGGTTAGAGACCAATAATATAATTGGTGAATAATTTTATACTGGCAAGAACTTCAACACAGGTGACCAATGTTTCAAAGAATTTTCCATCAACAATCCAAGAAAACAAAGTATTTCAAACTATCTCTCTTTGTCTACTTATGAGCATATACAAACCATATATCCATTCTGTCAGCAACAAATGCTCTTATGTTTGTTTTAAATATTTTTTATTATTATTTTGTATCAGATCATTTAATCTGTTGTATGTACATCTCTTCATGACAATTTGTCAGGCTACAGGCTTGAAAAATTTCCAATTTATTTTCATGAAACAAGCTACTGACATTATTTTTATATCGAATACTGCGTACAATGGTTTGTTAGTAGATGTGTTAGCATACAGATATTTGTCAACTCAACCTGTTCCTAAATCAGATGCAACACTTGAGTAAGCTGGTAAGTTTTAGCTTGCAGAGTTAGTGAAATTTGTTTTACTGATTTGGTAAGTTTTTTTTTTTTTTTTTAATCATATCACCCCAAGCAAGGCCGGAGGCCACTATCACGCAAGGGGTTAAAGAAGGGTTGGAGGAAGAGCAGATAGGAGTGGCAAGGGAGGGGATGTGGTGAAAGAGAAAGACAGTGGGTCGATCAAGGCAAGGGGGCCACAGAAGATCCGGAGCGAGAGCAGATAGGAATGAAAAATGAAAGGATGTGGAGAAGGGAAGTGGATAGATCAAGGCAACTGGAGATGTCGGTTGACGCTACACTTAAACCGTTGGAGATTGTATTTGTCAGGGAAACAGTAATAGGGAAGGGAGTTCCATAGGCGAGATGTGCGAGACATGAAGCTATTGGAGTAGAAGAGACGTCTACATCTAACAGTTTCCACGGTGTAGGGGTGGGAGCGGGATGCCAGCCTGGTGGGGCGTTTAAATTCACGAGGCCTGGGGACAAGCGAACGCAACTCCTCAGAGCAATTACCGTGGAAGTACTTGTAAAAAAGGCAGAGCGAGGCAACATCGTGTCTGTGAGAGAGCGACTGCAGACGAGATGACAGATCAGGGCCAATCACGTTGCCTATCCGTCTCTGGATCTTATCAAGAACCCTGAGGCAAACAGCATATATGGCAGCAATACTCCATGCAAGGGCGAATGGTCGATTTATAGACTTGAAGGATTGATTCCAGGGAGAAAAATTTCCTGGCTCGGCACAGAGAACCATCTTTCTTTGCGGTGGCTGATGCAGCTGACTCGATGTATTTGTTCCATCTCAGATCAGCAGACTGCGTGAGACCAAGCAGCCATAGGGAGGAGCTCTCAAGAAGTTGGTCATCAGACATTCTAATGGGATGCAGGGATGGATCCTTGTGGTGG
This sequence comes from Acanthosepion esculentum, assembly GCA_964036315.1. Lineage (NCBI taxonomy): Eukaryota > Metazoa > Mollusca > Cephalopoda > Sepiida > Sepiidae > Acanthosepion > Acanthosepion esculentum. Next base: position 13,385,884 of record OZ038519.1, on the reverse strand, counting down.
TTAATAGAGAGCAGTTTTGTTTTAGAGGCGTTAAAGTTAACCATCCATTTCTCACCCCAGTTCACAACCGATGTTTGGCTCAAGGCCAGAGGTTCTCATGTTCAGCAGGAGTTGTGGAATCTCTGAGTGACCTCTACCACTTCCATTCTGTTTCTTCTCAGTTCTCAACTGTCTGCATTCACTTTTGACTTCAACTAGAAACCGGTGCAGGGCAAGATGTAGATTCAGTTTTAGTGAATCCCCCAATTTCCAACAAGAGTTCATTGTTGTCTGCCCAAAACAAAACTGGTGTAGAGGTGAGATGTAGTTGTGGGGAGGAAATTGGTATTTTATCCACTTGTCATTTCCATTGTATTGTTTTTGATCCTGAGAAATTAAATTACTTCATAATTTTGGGGAATTCCCCTTCTCTCATGGGAGATGGGTGCACGCATCGCTCTGCCTGGTTACTTCTACTTTCTCTTATTACCATCTCCCATCAGTGCTTTCCAGTGGGTGCAGACAGCCTCTCCTTCTTCCTTGAATGATCTTCTGCACCTGTCACCTCCATCATTCGGTTGAAGACTAATTAAAAAATTATTGTTCCAAATGCGATCATCTCATAAGTGAATTGACACAACAATTGGCTTTCTCACCTTTGACCCAAGAGACACTTTCCCAAGGAAAATTTTGCAACTCACATTATGGTGACAATTCATTTGGCGAAAGGTCAGCATATCTGCATGTGTTCAGCTTATTGTTTTCAATCCTAACATCTCTGCAAATAGATTTTATATGTAACTGGCATTTACTCCAGTTCCCCTCATGTTGATTTTGCAGGCATTGTTTGTCGAATACTGTCAACACTTGGCCTGTCGTACAAATGAAGTAATGCTCTCAGCTGGTCACCTGGTTCATTTTATAAACCTCGATTCTCTGGGAATCAATTATCAGTTTATATTCATTTAGCCTTTTCCATGGTAGTTTATTCATCAATATCTCATTTTCATTGATATTCCAATATTATTATTAATTACCAGCAACACAAATAGTGTTACATTCAAACTACTTTATAATATTTTGGTATTTACTTGATCACCCACAAAGTCGAGTTGTGACACAAAGTCAGTTTAATGTTAGGAGCCCGAGCATGTACACCTGGGGTAAAACTTTCCTTAACTATAACGACCCAATTTATGAATGAAATATTCATTTAAACTTTTTGTTTCAAAGATTTCAAGTAGTGAATATATCTTACTTTGTGAAGCAATAGTGATCAGGTGAAGCCTACTAGTATTTAATAAATTCAAAGAACTGGAGGAGACAGCAAAATTCATTAAATTTCCAGACAGTATCAAATTGAATGAACTACCAAATGTTTTCAAGGATAAACATGGATAATTTTGAAATGCAGTTGATTGAATTTCAGAGTAGCTCAATTTGAAAGCAGAAATTTATTGACCTTAGAGTTGACTTTGAAAATATTGAAAAGGAGCAATTAGAGATTAGAGTATCAGAGAGAAATGTAGAGAACAAAGTATTAAGGACTTGGAATATTATTCCAGAAAACTTTGTCCATTTAAAAACCCTTTCAATAACATTACTATCTATGTTTTCATCTGCATATGCTTGTGAATCTTTATTCTCAATGATGAACTTTGTTAAGTCTTGTAACAGGAGTAGCTTGATAGATGAAAGTAGTAATGCAAGCATATCTCTCAAGGTTACTAAATATAAACCCAATATAAAATCTCTGTCATCAGTGATGCAGTAGCAGAAGACCCATTGATAATAGATAAAAAGAGTCAACAAGTATTCTGTCTTTAGTTTTATTTGATGTTTTCTTTTGAAAATGGCAAAGATTCAGGGTTGTTTAAATGTAGGTTTGAAAATATATTTTGTTTCTTTTATTCATCATTTATAAAGGATTTAAAATCAGCAATAGATTATTTTTAATAACATTTTACTGTTTTAGTCATAAAAATGTATAACTGGGAAAAAATGATGATTGATTAATCGAAAAAACAGTGTTTACTTTTCGTGTTGATTCTAATAATAGTTAATAGTGTCTTTAAATTGTGTGAGTATGTATGGCAGGTACATTTATACTTACAGGCTAATAAAAAATATCACAAAAAACTTTTTTATAAAAACCTGTCATCATTTTTTTTTCATTCAGTCGGTTTTACATAATTTCTGGCAATACCATGTCTTTACTGCTCTGGGGTGATTTTTTATCATTTAAAAAAGTTCCTCTCATATTTAAGAGATATCAATATGTTCACTAAAGTTTTTTGTTGAAACATGGAAAAATATTGTGTAAGAGATTTAGCTGGTTTTGAAATGTATTTAGGAAACTTGGTTTTGTGGAAGTCAATTTAATATTTTTCACTGAAAGTTAATTTAATATTCTCCAAATTTTTTATTCATAAAAGCAAAAACAACCCTGACCATCTTTATGACAGCAGACATTCAATTTACAATGTATTACTAAACTGACTCCTTATTCTACATTTGTGAATTTTGATGAAAGAAATCAGGATAGTTTGAATGCATATGATCATTGGGTCACAGTTAATGTTCTGATCTTTTGTCACATTAAACAATGAAAAATTCAGTTTGTATGTAATAAAGAAAAGTCTCCCCCACCCCCTTTTTTCCTGTGTTAGATATTAAACCAGGATTATAAACTGTGAAATCTAAAATTAGTATTAAAATAATTCCATAAAAATAATGACAACTTATATTCGAGAAAAATGAAGTTTTGAGAATTTGAACTATTACCGTTTCCTTATATTTTGACAGACATTTGCTAAAATCATACCACCTTGAAATAAAGAATTTCATTTGGTATCAAATTTCTATTGTTTGAAAAATCTATTTCATACATTATATTCCTTGAACATCAAGGTAGCATCTTTTCTATTCACCAAGATATTAATTTTTTCTAATCATTAATTTCTAATAATTAATCATTAACAGCAAAGTTAAGCAGAAAAAACATTTATGAAGTATGAACAGAAAAACTAATGGCTTATTATAAAACCAATTTGTGATTTGGAATGCAATTTTATTGATATACCAAAGCAATAAAAAAAAGTATATAAATTGCTCTTTTTTGATGACTTTAGAAAAAAAAAAAATCTTGAAGTCATGTAGACTCAATAATTTTAGAATTAAAGATATACTTACGTTCATTATTTGTGACACAATGGGTCCTTCCTTAATTGATTAGATCACCCATGAAGTCAAGTAGACTGTAAATCAGTGTTTCACAACCTGGGTGATATTACCCACCAGTGGCCGATGAGCAACTGAACAGAAAATGGTGGGTGATTGGAAGTTTTAGTGAACACTATAGGATTTCAACATATACTACCCCCAAAAATATTCAAAGGAGGTATGCAAAGAACTGGTATTTAAAAAAAAAAAAAAAATAGGAGTCTAAATGGAAATAAATGGATCACATTCCTAGATAAAATATAAATATCCCGACTAACAAGGAATATTTGGGAATTTTCTAGTTTTGAGAAGGGTCATTCAAATAGTTCTTCAGAGGAAATAACGTTTTTTCTTGGATACAAATCAGATAAGGGAAGACCAAGAACAACTTTGTCAGTAAAATTAAAAAGTGACCGCAGGATAATTTTTATTTAATATAAAATTGTTTCATATTTTTTTATTACATTGGCCATCTTGAGTTTATCAAGGCAGGAAAAGTGCTCATCAAAACATAATTTACCCCTCACTGTATCCTTTTGAATATTTGTTATACAGGTGGGCAATAGAAAAAGTGGGCAATCATGAGGTTTGGGAATCCCAGCTGTGAATGATTTTATCTGAGATTGGAGTGACAATAAGTTTCATGACAACTGCGACATCAGTAAAATCAAGATGTGAGTGTTCTAAAGCAACTACCTGCTGTTCAAAGTAGGGAAATAAAATGATAAATACTTTCAAGATCAAGTGACACTTAATCAGAAGGTAGGGAATCCCAGTCATGAGCTTATATAGTCAGAACACATTCTAGATAAGGGCAGTTATGGTTAAAGAGATGTTGAGTCAGATCAGTCAGTTATGTGCCATACATGCTTAGGCAATCATGTACCTTTCAATACATGACTAACGAGGCAGATTTTTTCCCCCACAGTAGGTTGCCATTTCTTTCTGCGGTAGACCAGTTGCCATCCAAGGTTATAGAACGAGGTCTGTCCTGCTATTTGCCTATAGCTGGGGAGAGAAGATGAGGATTCATACCTTTCCCAAGCACGTAATTGGATGTAATGGATTCGACTGGAATTCGAACTCGGCTCTCCAATTCCTCAATCCGAGCCACTATCCATTACACAACAGGATGGAATTCATGTTCGTTAATCTATAATGATAAAGGCAGAAGTAGCAGTAAGATGTCTCAAGTGTCATATGAACTGATTCACAAATAAAGAGTCCTGTTTATTGGAATCAACAGACTTCTTATCTTCAAGGTCATAGTATGAGACAGTTGTATCAAGAATTTTCTACCTGTGTAAAATTAAGTTCCTTTGTTGAATGTACACCAGTTCTTTTCTAGTTTTGCTCAGTGACACAAATAGTGTGGAACAAGATGACCAGTCAGTGAAAAACTGCCTGAGGTACCTGGTTCTTCCCGTCTTCCAAGCAGGGCAACAAATCTAAATCATATTTCTAATAGGAGAGCATCAATAAACAGATAAAGGGTTAATATCAAGATAACCAAGTTTTACTTTTTTTTTAAAAAAACGATGACACTGGAGGCTCAAGGGAGAGGAACCTTAATAGCTCAGTTGTAGGGTGGGGACAGTGTTTGTACATATAGGTAATTCCCAGCGAGAGGGCCAATGCCCATTTTAGCAGGTGAATGTGAAATCATTTTTGCTTCACATGGTTTTGTGCTTTTTAGTTATTTTTTCTCAATATATTTATTAATAAATGTATTTATATATTTTCATTTTTCTTTCTTGATTTCTGATTTAGGCATTGAGCGTTTTAATCTTCAATGAAATTGGATTCTAGATTTTCTGGATTTTTGCAAGGGTAATTTTTTCCAGCCTAATCAATGAATAAATTCCCCTGATTTTTTTTTAACTTTGCATAACAGACAGACAGTAAGTATATAGCTGTGCTGGAGCATAGCTAAAAAGATGAATGGACACAGAAACATTGTAGAAAATAAACTTTCTCGTCATAATGTAACATTTTTACTCTAAATACAAGATGTGAGCAAGTTTATTACATTCTTGAATTTGTAAATTCTGCAATGTCCTTGTCACTTAGTTCTTTTTTGATGTTCTTTTTCAACATTTCTCTTCTAAGGTTACAATTCATTCAACTACTTCTTTTGTTTTCTGTTCTTCAGCTGATACTTTTTCAAAATTCTTGATAATAAGAATGAGTAATATGACAAGACAACCAGTGAAATTGTTTTCAGGCAAAAATTTTACTGGGATCGGCATTCACTGGTATGAATTAAATTCAGGATTAAGGCTTTGGTCTTTCCATCATGGGTTGAAGTAAATAAGACAGTTTTTATTCAAATTTTTACTATTCCTAAAAAACCAATATATATTACATAAATAACATTCAATATTTATTTTAAGGAATTTTCACTTAAAAAAAGCGTAAAATAAACATGTCACTTGATGTATATATTAAGTTGTATTAGAAAATCCTATAATTCCCAGGATTTTCTAAAAAAAAAAAAAAAGTAGAGGGAAAGAAATTTTTTTTTTTAATTCCGTTTTCCAGGTTGGGTGTGAACTCTGTCTGGTCATTTTGCTTAAATTTTAGCGGGGAGTTGTTTTTTGTTCATTTTATGATTTATCAACCCTTTGTACCGTAAGAATATTTCTTTTTCACAAGTGAATATTACATTAACAATTTTTTGAGAATAACAATGATTTTTACAAATCCAAATCATACTATTTAATCCACAACTGGAGGGAGCAGATGGATTCATACTTTCCCCCCAAGGGTATTTTCGTGTTAAGTGAATGAAATGAACCTGATTGGAATTCAAACTTGGCTCTCTGACCTCTCATTCTAAAACACTATCCATTACACATCTGTAGGGTAAAGAAACACAACCCACACATCTGTAGGGTAAAGAAGGAGAGCAATAAGTTCAAGAGAAAAAAATAAAAGCTAAAGACATTAATAACACAAACAAATCTCATTAGAACACAAGCAAAAATATAAGTTAAAATGTTTATTTACAATCTCTAATTAATGCAACACTTGAAAGAAACAAATACTATTTTTGTACTTTAATATTCTTTAATCTGGGACTTTGTTATTTCTTTTCTTCTTCTCCAGTTGGGGGTGTTTCTCCTGCTTCTACCTGCTTCATTGCAATCTCATCAGCTTCACTCTTAGTACGGAACCCACGGAATGTTTCCCATGGGGTACTGTATTCAAATTTACGAAACTCCTGGCTTAACTCCAATGGTTCTATAACTACACGCTGGGCCTCATCATCATAACGCACCTGCAAAGAAAATATATCATTTTTCCTTTTTTAAATGTTTACAGCTCAAGGTAATTTCAAAGATAAAAATGCACCTTTTTTACTTGAAATTTTTATTTTAAATAATCCCTTTGATTGACCTTATGAAATTAGAACAAAACAATTTGGACCACCTTATATATACATTTATACCTGTATATACATTTAGTCCAAAAAGTCAGAAAAATATAAACAGCCTATTTGAAGCATAGAAATTTTACCAAAAAAAACTATTTCAGAAAAATAAAAAGATCAAAACTTCCGTATGAAGTCAAAATTTACAATTATGCATCAAATTTTCAAAGATTAAAATTGCAAGCAAAAAACCCACAAATTTGATTTGTATAAAGTTTTTCGTATTTGCATATTTACTAAATATCTGTATTTTTTAAGCAAATAGTGGACAGTTAGAGCTGTGTTTTGAGAAATTCTTCAAATTTTCAACAAGGAACAATTGGGGCGGGGAAGAATTACACTGAACATTATGATAAAGAAATAAATGCAAAGTGTTAAAATGGAACATTGTAACAGAAATAATCTACTGAACCAGAGTGAAAAGGAATTTCAAACTTATAGGATTTCATACAAATTATACCCTACCAAACAAAGTAATGTTGCAGTGTGCTGCAGAATATGAAATTGCTTGGTGGTTTTTGTGTGTGTGTGTGTGGGGGGGGGGGTGAATCAATGGTAATAGGTGTAGAGAAGATAGTATTTATGTCTGAACTTTTCATCAAGCATCTTTCAGCATTTTTTAAAAGCATTTCACCCCAAGCAAGGCAATAAAGCCACTAAGATGCAAGGGGTTACTGAGTGTGAAAGAATATGAGAAAAAAGAAAAACATTAAGGAGAGATAACAATAAAAGAACAGGAATTAAGAAGATAGAAGATAACAACTGACATTGATCTTCAAAAATTTTAAAGGCAAATTTGACTGGAAAGCAAGAAACTGGAAGAGAGTTTCACTAGTGAGAAAAGAAACTGTTAGCATAGAACTTATGGTTACATCTAGCTATTCCAACTGTAAAATGATGAAAACTAACTGCCAATCTAGTAGTTTCATCCCATTTCATTACTGAAAGTCCTTATGAAACAATTGTTGCAGTACACAGTTACAAAGGTAGTTGAGTTTTGACTGCAGAGTCATACAGTCCATTATATAGACAACAGAGACAAAAAAAAGAACAATCTGTAAATGTATACAGATATGGAGTATATTACAAAAGTGAATGGATTTCTTCTATATTTCAGGATAGATTTGGAGGTTGATTGTCTGACAATGCATAGTAAGTTCAACAACAGCAACCCATACACACAACTGACTTGACTTTGTTGTAATGAGTGAACTGAATCCAAAATAGTTTTCATGATTTTCATTCCTAAATACTTTTGTCAATTTGCACAATACTAATATTACTACAATAATTAGTATATTAGTAATTAAATAAAGAAAAAAATCTCTTGCTAAAAGCTTTAATTAAAACGTTATATAAAAGATAAAAAATGTTGAATGATTTTATCAAAGATAACAAATGTTAGTTGTCTTTTATAATTTATCTTTACAGCTGATAAGGATTAATAGCATTTAACTTGGTGCAAAGTCAGTTTGCAGCTTCAAATAAAATTATTACCAACTATACTTTATGTATTGATAAATATATTGAAAAGATTCAATTGCATTAAAAGAATTTTTTATTTCATTATTTCATAGAATTAAGAATGAAAATATCTCGGTACAGAAATATCTAAGTGAAATAATTGATCTTAGTCATTATGAAGAAACAAAAACATCATTAAAAACTTATTTCATGGCTTGTGTTAGATTTGTCACAAATTAGGGGATGATTGTAAATACAAATTTTAAACAAAACAAGGGAAACAACTTGAAATGTTTTTTTTTATTGAGATGAACTAACTTTAATTTTTCTTTATTTCTTTTCATATCCTGTATAAAAAGTTGTCTATCCCATTGTTAATGGTATTATTAGCTTTTTAACATTCCGTTTTTGTCTGATTTGTTAATAAATATGAATTTTCTAGCTTTGTTCAACTTTTATGAAGTTAATTTTATTTTAGATTATTTTTGTTAACTCACCTCTGTGTAACCACTGAGTGGGAAGTCTTTCCTAAAAGGATGACCGTCAAATCCATAGTCAGTAAGGATGCGACGAAGGTCAGGATGGTTAGAGAAGAAAACACCAAACATATCCCATATCTGAATGCAAACAAAAAACAATATTCAATATTTTCATGAGAAAGTATGAAATTTTAGAGAAATTTCTTAACACTGTTCATTTTATCTACAATCATTGTACATTGATATTGGATGCATTTTGTCATTACATGAAAATCATAAGAAAAAGGCTTAAATTTTTTAATTTTTTTAATTCCGAGTTTTCTTTAAATGAAATAATGTTATTCATATACAAAGGAGTAATCACAGAAAATACTAGACTTGGATTTTGTCAAAACTGGTACAAGACCATGAGGTAATCACAACTTACTTTTAGCCCTATTCCTTTTATGAAAGACTCTCAGGGAGAGGAAAAGGAATGTGCTATAATAAATAGCTTATGTTTTGGAGAATATTTATGCAACCCTTATTTAAGAGCAAGGTTCAAAGATTAATTTTATATTTGTAGTATTCATTAGTTTTCTAAATATATTTAATATGATTGAGGAAGTAAAACAAGAAGCAGTAATAGGATTAATATCTAGCAAACAAACATCATTTATACAAGTGAAATTTAACCTGAAGGACTCCCTATCAAGATTGGATTCTCCATAATCTAATGTTTTATTGAACTTTAGATATTTTGGGCTTTAAGTTTACTATAGTTATTGCGCTTCTTATTTTCTGATAATGTTGTGGATGACCACCCATATCTACAAAAATTGGTACGTTTATACATATACAAAAAAAAATTTTTTAATTTATTTGAAAATACTTTGACCTCAGATTGTAATGAGCTTTTCAATTTATGATTAGTAAATGTAGTTTTACTTAATATTCCCAAACAATTACACCATTGAAAGTTAATTTTAAAGGATTTAAAATCTTTATAAATTATTCTAATTAAAATTGTAAAAATAATGAAAAATCTTGTAAAAAATTCATTTTTCATAGAAAATTTTTTTTCTCCTTAAGACAATATTGTCCTTAATATATATTCATAAAAGCAATTAAAAGCTTTTTCTAATTAAATCATGTCTTAGTTTTTTTATTTTACAATTCAGAGCAGATTTTCAGTAACTGGTCATCCAATTTTACAAAGGAAAAAAAAAATAGATGATTTAAATTCTCCAAAGAGTTCTGCTTAACTTATAGTCACTAACATTGATACTTTTGAATTGTCAAAATTAAGTGTTAAAAAAAAGAAAAATTCTAAAACAATGTCACACATTTGTGATGAAGTCCTGGAAGTTTTATTAAAATCTGATTTTTGCAAAAATATTAATATTTAGAGTAAGCTGTTTGTTTGGAAAACAAATGCCATGTCCATTCAAGATAGGAAATCATGATTCTCTAGCTTTCACTTAACATCTGTAAACTGTCTTGGGAAAGATGGTAGAATGACTTCTCAGCACCTACTCTATGCTTTTGAATTCAAATTTGTTTTCTCCTAGATTGGTTGCCAGCGAAGGCTTTTAGAAAACCCAACTACTATATTCAAGGAGAAGAGATGGATTCATGCCTTTACTAAGAGCATTAGTGAAAAATGAGCTGCAATTTGAACTTGGTTTGCTGATTAATTGTTTGCATTTCTCTGGAACAAGTTATATACATTAAATCAAAAACTATCAAATATTCTTCCAATATATCTGATATACATCAAAGTTGTGTGTGAAGTAGGAGAATAAATTAATTTGAGGGATTTTGTGATGTCAACAAACACTCGTTGCCCCTTTTGTAGGTTTGGTTGTTTTGTTTAACGGCATTCCAAACTTAGGGGTCATTTTATGCCAAAAATGATTTTGAGTCTTGCAACATTTGGTTTTCAAAAATGTATTGCTGGAAACATTTGGTTTTCAAAAATGTATTGCTGGAAACATTTGGTTTTTAAAAACGTATTGCTGGAAACATTTAAATGTATAGCTGGCAATATTATTTTCCAAAAATGTACAGCTGGCAATATTTTTCCAAAGACGTATAGCTGATAATATTATTTTTTCAAAGTCGTATAGCTGGTAATATCGTTTTTCAAAAACTCACTGCTGGCAACATTATTCCTTCAAAAATGTATAGCTGGTAATACTATTTTTCCAAAAACATATAGCCGACAACCTTATTTTTTCAAAAACTACAATACTGGTGTCAGACGCCTTCGAATAACATTCGCCCTAATAGTACTTGCTCAATAGGTAACCACCGAATAGTGATCTGAATAGAGAAATAGTAATAGTGAATAGAGTAGAGAATAGCAATCTGTATAGTAATAGAGGATAGACTAGAAATGGTGATTGTTTAGACGTCACGCTACTTTATACTTATGCGTTTCTCCCATGGTCACATGATCCACTTAATTCAATAATGGGATCACCTGTGTTTGCTCACTGGCGATCTATGTTTAAACTCAAGTGTTGGCAGTGACACTTTATTCCTATAACAAGGGATTAGGAAAAGAAAAAAAATCTCTTAACTATTAGGCGCCCCCTCATGTCGTTAAAGATGTTTCATATTTCTGAAGTATGATATTCTGGAGTTCAGAAGATTGACCACTATATCATCATCGGAGGAAATAAAAGATAAATAAATGATATAATTAACAAATTATCAACCAGCAAGAAGGTGAGGGATTATTTGTAGCAAACATGTGGGCCTGAAACGGCTAGGATTTTGAAAACAGTTGGTAAAATTTCCCTACTGGGTACAATAAAAGCAGCCAATACAATATGCACTATGCTTTTGGACAAGTTAAAAAAACAAAAACTCACACACACACACAAAAAAAACAAAACAAACAAACACAACTCTTGATTTTCAATAAGAGGCAGAAACATTAATATATTGATCTCAAGAAAACCATAGAAACTAACATAGCAATGTAACTGACTTTACCATGGAACAATGACCATAGTTACCAAACAACCTTTTGAGCCACATATTTAACTATATATAATGATATAATGATATCACAACAATTGATAAGCATAAAATGAGTGATTATTTTAAAAGAATCAACAGTACAGATACAAATAAACATTTGATTAATGGGAGTTAAATAGAATGTGATAATCAAGTGTATAAAACCAAGCAAATTCAGTGCTGAGAAGCAATACAGTACAAGTCCTCATATCCAAACTTCTCAGTGTTGGCATTTAGATGTCATAGGAATATGCTACATTTTAATATTTTTCTTTTCTTTGCAGATAACTGTTAGTAACTTGAAAATTCTCAACTCATAATGTCTTGCACAGAAGAAACTTCAACTGGAAGAAAAAGGAAAAGGAATTCTTTCACGTTACATCAGAAACAATATTAACTCACCTCTCGTTCATACCAATTAGCGCCAGCAAATACTGAGCAGATGGAATCAAGTGGTGTCAGTTCATCAGTGTAGGTCTTTACACGGATACGAGAATTGTATCTTAAAGACAACAATAGGTAGACAATCTGCAATAAAGAAAAAATGTACATCAGCAAAAATACAGAAGAAATAAAGATTTAGATTTGTAAAAAGAAAGATCAGAGTTAAATTGCTACCAGGATTATCAATTTTGTGTTTGATTAAGAGTTAAAATAATTTGGGAATATAAAAATCAAAAAAATGAATGTCTTCAATCAACAGTTTACAGCAATGTAATCAAAATGTAGCTATTTGTTTATTTAGCCATTACTGTTGCATGTTGACAGCAGTGAATGATCTCAGCTTGGCTTTTTCTCCTGGTCAGCGATCGTCAATCATTTCAGTTTGGCAATGAAAGACTCCAACACAGAATTTCAACTATTTTTATTAATCATGTAGACATCTACATTATCTAACTATCCAGTGAGATTATCCCCCCCTGGAGAGCCATTTCGGACACAAAAGAGAACATGTCTACATCCCTTGACGAGTAAGAAACAACTTGCTGAAACCTTTCTCTTATTTCTTTCCCCCCACTAGCTCAGCCAATCAAAACCTAACCCCAGCTGTCAACCTCTGAAAGTTGGAGCCGAGATATACTTCCTCTAAAAATTATAGTCTGCTAAACTATTTATTATTTAACATTACTTTTGTTGACAGTTCCTGCAACCTGGAGGTGGGGGGACAGTAAGTAAAACAGTATTTTTTTAATTTTTTTTTATTTAGATATTCTCATAATACTCTAAAACAAAATCTTTTTTTTTTATTTCATCAGTGTTAGTGAAATTTGAATATTAATAATTTCATTTTCTTCAAAGCAAAGTAACCTCTTATGTCTTAGTGGCTTTATTGCCTTACTTGGGGTGAAATGAAAAAAAAGATTCACAAATTTTATGAGACAAAAATATAACATCTGAGCTAAATCATTTTTGACTGTTAAAATAAACAGAATCAGAATCAAAATGTATCAACTGGAAGAAAAAAGTTAAAATTATTGATAAAATTGTGTAATAATGAAATTTAACAAGGGAACATTTGGATCAAGTAAATGGATTACTTCAACTGATGCTTTTATCCACTGGGCTATGTGTCCTTGAGAGTGCCATCTTCCTTGGGGACACAAGGCCCAGTGAATAAAAGCGTTAGCTGAAGTAATCCAGTGACTTGAACCAAAGAGTTTGAGTTCAATACCTGACCACAGCAGAGGTGAACAAAAACTTGGAGAGTTGAGTTACTAAAGGGAAATAACTGAAACTGAGACAGCCAGAAAAGGCATGGTACGTGGAACTAGAAAAACGTACCCGAGTGGATGAAATAAAAAGATCAGTTCGAAATTCCAATGTATATCAGCTGGAGAAGACCAGAGAGTACAACAGTCAAAATGTCATGAATGATGAGGACAACTGTTCAAATAATGTAGAGTAAATATTAAGCAAAGAAGTTGTCAAACATCTTCCAGAGGTTGTGGCATTGGAACAGCAGATCACTTTGCTGTTTCAGGAATGACAGCAGGAGGAGTTGAGAATCTTTGGGACATAGATGCTGCTGTTTAACATCCTCCCCCTACAAACATCAAAGATGAGTGAGAATTGCAACATAAGGCACCCCCACACCATGTCAGAGGTTGGATCTGTGTCTTGTTGGTAAATAGATACTAGAAGATGACACTTCTTAGGTTTACATTGCACATGCAAATGACCAATAGTTGCATAAAGGCAGAATTTGCTCTCATCATTGGACAGTACAAATTGTCATTCGATCCATTGGAAACATGCACAAGTGTTGTGGTAAAAGTCTAACAAAGCCTGCAATCCTGTTACAAATAAATGATTCCCAATTGTCAGTATCAATACTTCTGGTGCTACATTCGTTTTGATCTACATTTCATGGTTATCCAGGAACTGGTCTATGAGTGTAAGAATGTTCATTTGACTATCGACACCAATATCAAAGCACTATCAACAGGTCTCACATCCAAATTTCTTTCAAAAGCATGATACCTGTTTTGGAATATTTCATCACACTAAATCTTGCAGCAACATGTGTCATCAGCCAAAGTTCAGACACAGATAGTGCACTAGTATGTGTGTTAAGATGGTCAATACTTTGAAAATTTCAGATACCTATTGTCCACTAGCCAAGACTTGACATTAATGTTGTTAAATAGGTGTAGGGTGATTAAAGTTGTTTTGCAGGACAGTTTTGGAATAATGGTAAAAAGATTAGTCTAGAACAGTGGTTCTTAACCAGGGTCCATACAAACCCTGTGGTTTGTCCATGTAACATGTTGGAAATTAAAATAAAAAATATTTTGTCATATTTATGTATGTACATTTATTTTGTTTATACGCTGTATTTTATTCTAAAATTAAACAATAATGTATACAAGTGTCAAAATTTTAGCCGACGTATTGATTGCTAGTTTAATGATTTTTTTGGCAGACATTTTAATTACCGTCTGTTTCAGAAAGTTGATTTGGTATAATGGTGGGAAAAGAAGAGATAACTTATTCATATATGGTCTTCTGACTTGTTTGAGATTAGCATATAAAAGCAAAGTCGCATCTTACAAGGAGTTTTCAGCATCCGGCTTTTGAAGCATGCCTTTAGGCAGAAGGAGAGTGATGTCATCATCCCTTCCTCTTTCAATCCACTGATATGTTGCAACAGGGAGAGGGTGGACATTGTCATGACAACTCAGTTATGACAGAAAATGAAGCAGTGTGATCTTGAAGAAGAATACTGTTTTTCATAAGCCTAAACATGCATTTATATATCCCAGTTTGCCGAAATTTTAAAGGGGTAAATTAAATTTATAACCCATTATGAAGACCTCTAGTGGTTGCTTGAAACAGTTATAAAAATTTTAACAGTTATAATGAAAATATCCGAGTTACCCTTTTCTTTTCTGCTGTTTGTAAGTACAAAAAAATCACTATTATATATTTGATGTAAAATGGCTGAGAAAATTCTCATTGCACTAAAAATCCATTATTAGTGCAATTCATGTATTATTCTTATAATTAATAATAAATAATGATATTAAATTTTAAATATTAATAAAATAAAATATTAATATAAATTAATTGATATAGTAATAATATTGTGAAAAGAGGTGATCTTCGACTATCACTGACATCAATAGAGCCAAATATAAAAAATTCACAGAGCAGCACCAACCACAGGAATCTTATTGAATAAATCTGCAGTATTTTTAAATTTATTAATTACTCACATATTTTAAAATGGTTTATTAAGAATTATTTTTCTAGTTTACATAAATGTTCCATAGAATTTTGTTGTCAAATACAAGTTTATTTTTATTAAATTATTTTTCCTTTAAAATAAAGCATATACATTTACCATTTGTATAATACAATTCCTAAATTTATCTATTAGTAAAAAAATAAAACAAGCTTTTTTTAATTGAATGGTTATGGGGGTCAATCAAAGAAAAAAAGGGGGGTGAGAACCAATATCTAGAGCCTTGTCACTAGCATGCACATATTATGCAGAGGTCTAATTCAGCATCATCTTTTTTTTGCAATTTTATTCTGCATCAGTGTATATCTTTTGGAAGACAAATAGTTAAAATGTAGAATACAATTGATTAATAAAAAGATTATATTGTGTTCAAGAGAAAATTTTAAACAAATTGTTTTATATATAATAATAATAATAATATTTCAGTTTGATAATAGTTGTTACATGCAAATGTGACAATTATGAGACAGAAATATTTCTTCATTTTATAAATTAAATTTGGATTCAAATTCAATACCACAAAAGAATGAATTAGTATATCTAAAAGCTGTCAATAAATGAATAAAAACTAAAAACAAACAAAAACTTACCTCAAAGCGATATGGCCTGTTTGGTACATCTACTCCAGCAATATCCACAATGTTCAGGTACTGTGCATTGTGATGGTCTTTCAAGAAAGTCATTATGGGAATAATACCTTCAGGGTGGATGAGTACTTCAAGCTCATTATTATATGTAAGTTGCACTTTTTGCACATATTTTGGAAGGCAGTTCCCGACATATTCACCAAAATCATGCAAGGTTGATCGCAGTAATGCATTCTCTGGCTTTGCAGTGGCTGCAAAAAATAAATGAAATAGATGTGTGTTTTTTTTATATCTATTTACATTGGGTGTCATAATCTTAAAATACACTGATAATGCTGTCACAATTTATGTTACTTCTTACCGATCCAGTAGTAATTTGCAATTACCTATATTGAGCAGTATATATAATAATTTTATATTTTATAAACTCAACTACAAAATACACAAATTCTATGGGTACATACTGTTACTCACAGATCCACTAATTGTTTATACTTACCTATATATCTACAGAGTGTATCAGGTTTTCGGTATTCTTGGAGAACTCACTTCCTAGAAAATTTTTATTTTTACATATTTCTTTCTTGAGTACTGTATATAAGACTTTTCAACTATTTGAAAAAAAACATTAGAGCATTACAACCTTTCAGGAGTATATGCTAATAGATTAATTAAAATCTCATACACTAGCAATGAAAATTTAGCCAACCGTTTTTATGCACCAAGCATTTTCCTATTTTATGAACCATTTTGTCTGTAATTAAAATTAAAAGATCCTTTTTTCCCTTTTTATTGTTTTTAATGATTTAGCAATATTTCTTTTTCATAAAGTAAAACAAAAGCCATAAAATTCTACAAATAGGAAATAAATCAAGCCAGACATTCTTCAAGAAAATATGAACATTGAGGACGTATGTCAGCTAATGGCAGCTATCACAATTCAAAAATGCCAATATGATTTTATTTAAAAATAATAAAGTAAACAAACTTTTTCCTCAGTTCAAATATTGATTTCTAAATTTTGTCTTAAATTGTTGATTCTTCTCAGTCATTATGAATAAAATCATATTAATTTTGAAATATCACATACAAAATATTATTTAAATAAAAAAATAAAAAATGGGTTAAGACACTTACGCCTGATTTCAGTGCTCTGGTATTTGGATAAAGGTGCCACGACAACAGATGGTCTCAGTACTGAAATAAAGTAAACAAAAAATAATAGACAAGAAAGAATATATCCAAATGCAAACAAATAAATGAAGATTAAATTACATTTCTGTTTGAAAATTTGGGGAATATTATAATCTTGATTCGTTATTTGGTATTGAAATTATATTGATTAAAACTTTGAAAAGTCAAGATATATTGTAAAATCTGGACAACTGAACTTTTGTGTCCAACATTCTGGCCAATGTATTCTTCAGCCTTCTTCAGCTGTATAATGCATAAAACATGTGGAAAATTTTATTTAGGTACCTCCACAGATTTGCAATACCTAAGGCTCAAAATGAATTTAAAAAAAATGAAAAATCTTTCTTGAAGCTTTTATTTTAGTTTTAATTTGAAACTAATAGATCAACTTTAAGCAAAATACTTTTCACTATTTCAAAACTATTTTAAATTGACTGGATGGAGCTTATTTACAGTGCCATTTTTTTAGCCTACATTTATCGTAATGTAATTCTCTTTATTAAAAAAAAAAAAAAACTTTTCTGAAACTTTATTTGAGGAATATTAACTGATTTAAAGTATAATTACTCTGATTTAAAACAAATATTATTTACTTTAAGTTTAAAATATAGCAGAAATAGATCTTTTTAACACGGCGGTAGCTGTTTATTTAAGCAGCTTAAATTAAGCTGTTGACATGTTTGACAGCTTAATGATAGATTGATGGATGGATGACTAATGCTATTCTATGGAGGCTTTAGCTATAAAAAATAATTGAATATAACGTGGAGCACCTTTTATATACAATTTTTTTAAGTACTGTACTCAGTAACCTTAAAAATTAACGAAATATTCTCCATAATCTAATGCTTCACTGAATTTTAGATACTTTCTGGCTTTAAATTTACTTAATTATAGCTCTTATTTTCCTCTGTATCTACAAAAATCGGCATGTTTACACACATACAAAAAAATTCAAAATTCTTTTTAAAATATTGGTATTTTGATGATTTGTATTAAGCTTTTCCATTTATGATTAGTAAATATAGTTTTTGCTTAATAATAATACTGTGATGGCCGTCCTTGGTCACGACGCCAATATGTGACGCCCGACCCCTTCTGTGGCGCGATCCTGCAGTCACGACACCACTCGTGACGGGCTAACCCTGGGACATCGGTTGAAGTCTTGTTGGGTTCTAGTACCAACTTGTCGTACTCGGCTCGCCTCCAACGCCTGGTCACCAAAGCAACTGCTTTGATCTTGGTTCAACCTACCCACGTTGTGATTTGATCTTAGGTTGACGAGATCAATCAAACGTCGGGCTGTAGTGCCAGCCGAATCCAGGTCAAGGTGATACTGCACAATAAATGTAGAAAAAACAAAAGCACAAACAACAACAACTTCAAGGCGAGCAACTGGTTAGGAATAGTGATTAATTTTATGTCGGTTTGTTGAGTTACAGGAGTGCGTCTCTCTCTTTCTCTCCCAGCCCAAAAAATGTGGATTGTAACACTTTTGCGTTCTTAGCTAGCTCTGGATATCTGGGTTGTTTTTCAATAAAGTCGGCCCTGGTGGAAAATATAAGTCAGACTTCTATAATTTGTTCTTGGTTAGAAGTCTAAGTTGAAAACTGGCTTTGGTGGGAAATCTAAAGTCGGACTTCAACAAATTGGTTAGAAGTCTAAGTCGGAAGGCATGGATTCGTGCGGTCACCTCTGCGAGGCGTTATCTTCCGAGTCCCCTGTCTCTTGGGCTCAACTGGATCTCTCTGACTGGAAAACTCTCAACTGGAACTACTTCTACTGTACTGCCAAAATGCCCGAAGACGTTTGCTTATATGGACGCCGATCAAAACCCGGCGTGGGTCGGACGTAGTGTGGCCACCACGTTGATTTCAAATTCCCAATAAGGATTTTCTTTGTTTTCGGTCAGGAATATTTATCATTTTCCATTTTTGGAAATCTACCGCTCTTTGTCTAGAGGGGTTCCACCCCTTCTGCGAGCCCTCTTCCTTCTCATACTGGCACCTCATACCAATCCCTTCGAGGGGTGTCAACAAAAATCTCCCTCCTTCTCATATCCTCATCTTCTGTGAGGGAAAGTCGGAGGAGAATTATCCTCCTAAGTTTAGCCTTTCTCACCTTAATACCGCACACCAATCCTTCAAGTGGGTGTCAACCAGACACCCTGTTTTATCATATTTTCATCCCTCCCACCACCTCAAGTCAGGTAGGTGTTTAGCTTATCCTGGAGGGAAAAAAGAAGGGAAAGAAAAAAAAGAAAAATTATTTTTCCTTTTTCTCAAGAAAAACAATTAGACCTCCCAGAATTCCGTTGACAATCTTTTATCTTACCTTAGACATCTGGTAATTGTCAGGGCCTCTGCCACAATGCTTTAATTATTCGTTCACTCGTTAATTTGGGAAACCGTATCCACCTATGGACTAAAACTTGTTTTATCACAACCAGATGCCCGCTAGTTTGGCGACGAAATTCCGTCGCAAAAACAATATTTGTTTCACCCCGACTTTGATCAATTCTGCCCTCATTGATAACGAATTTTGTAAAATTCTTTCTTTAGTATTTTATTTTGTTAATCAACTTCCTTCCATGCCCCGCTGACCGACATTCACTAAGTGACCGACCCGTGGTTTATATTGGTCGTTAAATTTTCAATCTTATTCAGGACACAGCTGGCATATTTCAGTGCTGACTTTCCAAACATTAACCTGCCTTCTAAATGATTATCTTGAATCGCATTTGAAAATAATAAAATAAAAAAAATCTTTTTACCCATTCTTTGTTTGGGAAAATAACAAAACAAAAAGAATATCGCTCAGTATACCTTTCGTTCTATCTATCGGTTTAAGTAATCCCCGTAATTAACTTCTGTGGTTAATTAATTGGTCAACTAACTGCCGTTGCTAAATAGTGTTACAATACTATCATCTAAAAGGGTGAAATTAATAATGCAAAATTTTACAAGATTTAAAACTTAATAAATTATTCAAATTGAAATTAATTTCAATTTGAATAATTTATTAAATTTGAAAACAGTTGTAAAAATTCATTATTCATTGAAAAATTTTTTTATTAAGACATTAGTGCCCTTAATTCTTAAAAGCAATTCAAGGCTTATCTAATTATTAATTAAATAATGCCATACTTTTATTGTATTTTTTTATTTTACGATTCAGAGCAGATTTTCAGTATGGTGTTTCTGTTTGACAAAAACAAATTGAAGATTTAAATTCTCTAAGGTGTCTTGCTTTCTAATATGAAGAAGGTTGGAATTTTTATTTCTTCAAATTTCATAAAATTAAGCGGGAGTAACAGATGAAAAAAATATATTTCTATCAAGAAAAAGAAAAAAAAAAAAGGAAATTCTATCATTTCTATTAAGAGAAAAAAAATTGTGAATAAAGTCCTGAAAATTTAATTAAAAGCCAACAATTTGATTTTTGCAAGAATTTCCAAAACATTAAATGTTTTTTGTTTTGTTTTTTTAACGCAAAAAGATGCTAACTTTCCCTACCCGCCCGCTGATGCAAGAAAATCAAGATTTTTAACCAAGATTTCGAAGGTGCCAGTAGAGAAACGGGAAAAAATAAATCAATATTATTTAATAAAATAATCAAAGTTTGTTGGTCTTTCCTCTTTTAGTCTTAATAGCAAAGATGATAAACGATAAAAAAAAAAAAACTTTATTTATAACAAGTTTGGGACTTTTCATCATGGCATGCCCTTTTTTAGAGGTACCTATTTACAGAAAATAAATATTGATTTTTATTATGTACAACCATAAACGAAAAGCAATTCAGTCTCCAGAGCTGTCAACAAGAATTTGTGGCCCAAATTGACTTTCGACTCGTATTGACAGAAGCCAACCATATTACAAAAATACATTTTTTAATGTTTTGTTCTGTTTTTTTTTAAAATATAATCTGGGAAATTGTTATATCGAGTTAAGAAAGATTAAGTAACTATTTCCCATAAAAGTGCCTTGATGTTACAATTACTTTTTATTTTTAATATATATTTCTATTTGTTTACATTTATATTTTTATCGGATAGAGTTTTTCTGTCAATCAGCGGCCGGCCATTGTGATTTTTTTTTTACCGATTCAAGGGAAAATGTTAACTTTGTAGCCGTTTTAATTCAACCTTAAAAAGTGTTATGTTACTTTGCAATGCGAAAATTTGGGCTCTTGTGAAAGTAGGAAAATTGTAAGAATTCACTTTTTTTAATAATATTTTACAAGAAGAAGGTTTTTGTTGCTGATACCTAGTTGAATTAAAAATGCACCCCTTTAAACTAAACATAACCTTGAATTTTCTTTTGCAGTCCATCCACGTACATTCATACAAATTTGCATAAGAAAATAACTGACAATTCATTTATGAGAAAATAAATCAAATACAACACAAATTCTAAAAGTTCTGTATGGGACCGCTCTTCCTAACTTGTACCGGAAGACAATTCAGAAATAATAACAAAAAATGAAATTTTTGTTGATAAGGTTAATTTTTAATAAATTTTACTCCTAAACTGAATTCCAAGTTTGTTGTATGTTTAATTTCAGAAAAGACTTTAATTTTTTAGATGAAGAATGATAGATGTGAAATGTAAATAATGTCATTGTGATTCGTCCTTAAGGTCAAAGAGATTGAAATAATTTTCATAATATTTGGACTTGGTTTATAAACAAAAAAAAGTATCTCTTATTGACATTTTTTTATTCAGTACTTTTAAAAAAATAAAAATAAAATAAGTACAATAAATTACAAATTACATGAATAATACATCAGTTGTTTTAGTCTCGCTGTGCTAATGTTTTTGTTTTCCTAAACTATTTTTAATGAAAACATTGAAACTTATAAGACATTGATGAATCGTCTGATAATTGTCACGAAATAAATTTCATAATACTGAGATTTTTTTTGTAAAATACTTAGATTATGTTAAGTGAAACACTTTTTTAAAATTATATAGTAACAAAACTCCTAAACATAAATTAAGAAAAACATTTAAATATTGGTAGTTCAGTTCACCACACATATTTAAGAAAAAGTAATTTAGTAATATAACCAAATTTAAATTAATTTGCAGAACTTAGATTTTTAGCATTTTGAACTACTTGCTAAATCTTCTTTCAAAGAAAGTAATTTTTTCAAAAATCAGTACCATCTTCATTTTAAATATTTTATAATAAAAATAAAGTGGAGTTGTTTTAAAAATACCCAAGTAAACCAAGAAATGTATCTGAAAACGATGGGTCAAAATAGAATATTAAAAAAATAGTGAACATTTATTCAAGGACCAAAAAAGTTAAATAAATTGACTAAATTTATAATGAAAAAAATTGACTTTTTTTTCTTTTTTTAACTGAAAAAAGGAAACCGAAATGTCCTTAACTTCGTACACGTGTGCCTGCAATGTTAAAGGTACATAGATATTTTCGATTCTATCCCTAAAAATATCGTCGAAATTAGCACAATCAATATAAAAGTTTGATGTTGAAAGTGTAATAAGTATCCCCCAAAACGTTTAAATTTGCATACCTGCTCTTTTAATAATACCAACAGAGGTTGGAGTGAATAACCTTCGAAGATATGAAGACATCGTTGGGCACCTCCGTTGGTTGGAGGAAGACGCACAGACAGACGATTGCAAGTAGCGATAAATCGAGAAATAACAGTTAGTTACGTCTAGCAAACCACAAAATAATTACAAGTAGCTTATTTTTTTAAAAATATTTCTAAAAATTATAAATTAAAAGTTTGATTTATTAAGTTTTAATTAATAAATTTTGATAATAAATATTTTTTTCAATTTTAAGAATGATTTTAATCACTTGTTAAATCATGTTCAATTTTTTAGTACACTTTTTAATTTAGTGAAATTTTCTACTCAAAAGAGTAGCAAAAAAATTGAGTTCATTGCATATTTTGTGTGTTGTTTTTAAGCATATCTCCTTTGTTTTTTATGCATTTATAGAATTTAAAAAGTTTGTGTGTTGGTGTAATGTAGGTGGGTGCATATTCATAAGCAATTACAGAAGAAACATGCAAGAATTAATGTTTCTAACACAGTTTATTCTATTTTTATATAGAAATTGTGGTGAAACAGAGTTTTCAATGTCTCTTGGGTATGTATGTTTTCTTTTTCTGGTCAAGAAGTTAAGGTAAGCATCGATATAATGGTCTAGCTCAAATCAGCCTTGCGCAGAGTTAGAGCAACCCCCAAAAAGACTGTACTTACTTCATTGTTGGAAGGTCGGCATGGTTATAATGGTGAAACCCGAGTCAGCCTTGCACTGACTCAAAGAAAAGGTTGATTTGCTTCATAGGTGGAGGTTTTGGAAGACACATGCAAATGTTGTGTGTTGGAAATTGGAAAAAGAGTTCAGTTGTCAGTGGATCAAGGAAATGAATATGCCTCAGCGGGGATGTTGATGGAATCATCCATATTTACTACTCACCCCTGAATTAAAATACACTCTTCTCACCAAACCAGATTTAGCCAATCAGCACTTCATGTTTTAATCTCGACTTTTCATTGGTTGAGACAACACAAAATGTATAGCAATTGTCTAAAATCTACTTTCTGCTCAACGCTCTGGAGCCAATTTTAGACTTAAGAAATAAATAAATAGGATCGTTTGATCCAGTTCAAGCAGTCAGCTACACAACCTCCAGAGGGATGCTAAACAAATCCACGCGTGTCATTACACTGATCTAAAGAACCTTTCGCGCGTCAACTTGCTGATTCAGTAATCATCATTTCTCTCTCAAACTCTATCTACAAATTTCTAATAAAAGTGATAAAATATATTACCAAAATAGAAATTGTAATCAGCAACCAGATAAATTCAAACCAGTCAAAGGTGAACAACTCCTGAAGACTTAAGACATTTATTTCCTATTTTAATCACGCACACAAACTAACATTTATTTCTACATAAGTGACATTTTCCATTCTACACAATTTAATCTGTTTGAATACATGAACAATCTTGAACTGTGAATTATTAAGACATCAAATCAATACATGGTTAATTCTTGCATTATTCAATCACAAGTTCACTATATGTATATAAATTGTATATAAATGTCTATCATTATTATTGAAACCTAAAATACCATTGTTTCTTATTGAATTACCTTGCAATCGTTTTGAGTGCTCGTCTTTTTATATTGTTGTGGATTAATATTGTTGAACACACCCATTATCTAGCCTTCTTAACATTTTAACTTTCTGATAAATCAAACTCATAACAATCCCCAACAATGTTATTTTTTTCCACATCTTTGAGCAAGAAGGGGAAAAAAGGAAGGAAAATGTTTGTTTTTTTATAGACTCAAACAGCACCACCTAATGGGTGTCTTTGGTGAAGCCAAGTGGGGTAATAAAATTTCCTCTTCCTTTATTCCTAACATCATGGGAAGATGTATTTATTTTTCTTTTATGAATGATGTATCTGACAGAAATACACACAGTCAAGGTTTAGATCTGGACTAAATAAGTTTCATAATTCAAAAATATTTTTTAAAAAGTACCAGAAAATATGAGGAGATTATTATCAATAAGTTTGTAACCTGACTTAGGTGAATTTCAATCTGAAACTTTCATTGCATAATGTTTGATCTATGTGGATTTCCATATTTGTTTTCCTAATAATTCTGATCACCATGCTTCTTTACTTGTGACTTGTTCCATACCTCCTCTCCTAGCTTTTGTCTAGCATCACAACTCCATCCTCTTGGCAAATAGGATGTATAGTATCTGTTGATATTTCTTTTAAATGGTCTATTAAGCAGGAATTTTCTATTCACAAAAGTTTTTTCTGTTACCATCATACTGACTGGGATTCATTTCATGACTTGCTTCAAAATGACCCTTAGAATGATAGTCTTAAACTTCCTATTGAAAATTGTGCCACAGAGGTTTTTTCTTGGGTTTCTTCTTGGGTTAAAGCTAGCATTGATGATTTTGTATCTTCTCAGAAATATCAAATGAAACCAAATTGTTCTCTTTCACACTAGCCTGTTCAGCTGCTATAGTCCACAGGAATCACTTTTCAGATTGTACCAGTATAATAGTACTGATCCCAACAGATACCTCTTTGTGTCCACTCATAATTGTCTTCAAAGAAGCTAAGTCTTTGTTTACTGATAGAATGAGACACTATATAACCTCTAATGAGTTTGGTTCTCATGACTACTGGCAGCGGCTCTGTAATAGTGTGATAAATAAGAGTAAGTCTTTTATTCTTCCTCTTTTCACTCAATCTGAGGTGCTAACATATTCTGCTGATAAAGCAGAATGTTTAGCTCATAAATTCTCTTCCAATTCTACTCTTTGAGTATCTTTGACTTTCCACTTATAACTTAGTCTCTATTGAGTGATATGCATATAATTGTCCATGGTTTCTGTTACCATCTCTAAATGGTATCCCTACAAAACATGTGGAGTCGATGATATCCCTGCAATAGTCCTTAAGAAATATGATCCTGAACTGGCTTCTATTCTCTCTAAACTCTACAATAAATGCCTTGCTGCTTCTTGCTTTCCTGCTTGTTAGAAATCCTCTTTTGTAGTATGAGTCTTTGAAAATTCAGGCGAACCGTCTAATTCATCTGTCAGTCTATTAGCCTTCTACCACTTTTTGGCAAAGTGTTAGAGGTTCTAATCAACTCTGAATTGGTTAAGCATCTCACCTTGCAGGGTCTTTTTTCCAATAATCAATATGGCTTTTGCTTCCTTAGATGATGTATTAACTTGGTATCTATGCTGATGGCACAATTATTTCTTTTTGTCTAAATAGTAAGTCTGATTAATTTGATAAGGTCAAATTGGCAGCTGATCTAAAAATGAGCTAATCTGTTGTTACCTGGAACAAAGAATAAATTGATAATTTTAACACCTCCAAAATGAAACTGCTCTCTTTTGTTTTAGGAAATCCTTTCTTGCTTTCCATAAGCATCGTTATGATATGCGTATGGTAGCAGGACGATGAAGAAACAACAAAAATTTAAAGAAATAAACAGTTGTATTAACATAAAATACAAGTGAAAAATCAGTGTAAATGTCTCTCGTATAAAAGAAGAGATAAGTGGAGTTGTAAAAGGTGTTCAGTGAGATGTACAAAAGGAGAGGAAGAATGAGTTGTGTCTTACTGGGGCAACAGTCTTTGGTGAGCTGGCCAAGTCTGGTGTCTTTGGAGATTGGAGATTGCTTTCTGACAAAGTCTGTCAATTCAGGCCATGGTGCTGTCCAACTGCTGAATGTACCTTTGATGGGCTTTTATGTCCTTTTTTAGGCTTAAATCAGCTCCAGTTTTTATTTTGTTTCTTTAGGAGTGGGTGGAAATTCTGAATTGTATTGCTTTTTTTTCTTTGAATGTGTGAGTAAAAATGAAAGATATGTTCTGCACATATCTTGTGCTGTTAATGGAATTTTAGTTTAGTTTTGGGTGTTCAGAGCATTCCTCTTCAGCCAGTGGTGGGAATTAGTGTAGTATAAATCAGAAGAAGATCTGGTTTTAGGAAGAATGTAACAATGGCTGATGCTAACCTACAGGAGAGAGACTCATTGCTCCTTCTTGGGCTACTGTTTTCTGCTGACATGAAGTGGAAAGATTATATTAAATCAGTTTCTAGGTCTACTGCAGTGGAAAGTTGGTCCACTGTGTCATACTAGACAATTTTTCTTGCTAGAATCTATCTTACGTATTTATGATTCTATCATTCATCCATACATTAAATATTGCCGCCACATCTGGTCTGGTGCTTCTACTATATATTTAGAGATTCTTGATAAAATTAAAAGCGGAATCCGCAAAGTTATTGGTTCTGACCTGGCATCATGGCTTCAGTCACTTTCTCATTGCCATAAAATAGCTGCCCTGTGCCTTTTCTATAAATATTTTCATGGTGATTGTTCTGATGAACTCTCCTCTACGGTACCTAGACTCTGTGAATTTAAGCACAATACTAGATTGGTAGCAAATCTCGTCATTTTACAGTTAAAATCGCTAGATGTAATTGTAAGTTCTATGCTAAAAGTTTCTTCTCTCACCTTCTCGCTTGTAGAACTCTCTTTCAGCTTCTTGCTTTTCAGTCAACTTGCATCTTGCTACGGGTGAAATGATTTAAAAAAGTGATTAATATTCACCACTGAATTAAGTGCATTGACAAGTTAGGAGGAAAATAAATATTTGTTATGTAAAATAAATGGGTTTTCTTCACTGCACTATGAGCATGATACTTTTTTTAATCATTTGATCCCAAGCAAGGTGATAATATCACTAAGACGCAAGAGGTTTTTAAGAGTGAAAGAAAATGAGAAAATGTTAGTGAGAAGAAAAGACAATAAAAGAAAAGATTCAGGAAGGTAGAAGATAGCAATTGATGTTGCATTTAAATTTTCAAAGATCGTAGGTGGCACAGAAGTAAGAAACTAGAAAAGAAAATATGGAGACATTTACAAAACTCCCACCAGAAACTGACACGAATATCAAACCATCGAACATCCCTATGCCAATGCAGAGACTTACGACTCATCTCTTCAGGCTGGGCACCAAGATTCTCGTCAATTTAAGGAGAGCCCGTCTAGTCGCAGAAAAAGCGGAATATGCCCTTGTCTGAGAAAGAATCCAGTACAACCATTGGATAAAACAAAAACTGCAATTTGACAGAATTACCGACGAAGAAAATCGAAAGAGGATCCAGCATGACCTGGATAAATCCTTCAGACACAAATTCGATGCAGTCTAGGCCCGCCAAGTACAGAAATTAATCAGAAGTTGACACACAAGGTCCATCACCCCCACACCACCACCCGTGGAAGGCAGTAATCAATATCAGTCAACACCAGCTCAGTGCCTCTGAGGAGTCAGTACTTGTTGTGGGGCAGACCCCTTTTACACAAGATGGACTTGTCCAAAGTATACTTATACTGACAGAGAGAATACCTGCAGGTTGAGATACATTGAGTCAAGGTTGAGATACGTTGAGTCAGGGTGAGAGATACAGAGACAGTACACAGGGTGTTCACAGAGACTTATACGAGAGTTCAGAGAGAGAGAGATAATTACGGCTTCACTTACAGAGACTTGTACATATGCTTTCTACTAACCCGCATTCCTGGACTACTAATCTTCACTTCAAGTCTGCATTCTTACGTTTAATACACTTATTTTTCTATCTCAATTACTGGCATTGTTTATTTATTTGTGCAGGATTCCATTCCCGGAATCCACAACAGTACTAAAGAAAGGTCTCAACTTCGCCACAACCATCAGGCGGATACCATACTTGGATATCATTGCCTGAATCGAGGAAATGACATTGGACATCCCTCAGGCTCAGGCAGATGAACTAAGATGGGAAGTGAGACAGATACTGGAGAAAGCCAAGCTGCCCAAATCAAACATCACGAAACTGGAGAGGCTGGCAATCAGAATCCTAAGGAGGAATGAAAGCATCATCATCATACTACCAGCTGACAAAGGCAATATGACTGTAGTGATGCTCAAATCAGAATATACAGGAAAACTGGAAGACCTCATTGCGAATGGTAGCTGAAAGATTCAACAATGAAAACAGAACAAAAACTGCTGCAAATCCTAATCAAGAACAAGGACTACTTTCCACTTAAGACATACAGGCAGTATGCGACCAATGTTACACCAAGCTACCTCACATATACGGTCTACCAAAAATTCACAAAGACAGTATTCTACTCATGCCAATTGTTAGGGGAGTCACCTTTATATGTCCGAAACTCTGCCTACTTTGTGGAAATAGTCAGAGATGCTCCTAGCCAATCCAACCAGATGGTGAGCCTATACGTGGTGAGTTTGTTCACCAAGATACTGTTATAGAGAAGCATATGGTTGCAAGATAGAAATACGACAACAGCAGAAATAGATTTACATGATTTATTTCAATAGGAACGTGTGGTTTTGGGGCAGCTACCTTGTGGTATAGTTCATAAGCCGGCTGCCGATCCGGGTTGATCTCTCATAGTAGTTCCCACTGGTTGACATGGTGTTCCTTTTGCTGACTGCTGCTGACTGCTGCTGACTGCCCAGACTGACAGATCTCGTCCCTGGCCTACCATTGACTGCTTTGTACTTCCCTGTGTGACCCTTTTTATGGCGTTTTTTTATGGCTTAACGGGCTCGAAAAACGACGCGAGTATAATTAGGAGGGAAGCATTTTTATTGGTCAAAAAATAGAAGCACTTTAAAATATTATTTTATTTTTTGACCAGAACTCGTGTGTCGGGCCTATGCGTAAACAACGATAATGGTCATTTTGTGACGGGGCCTTGTCCCGTTCACACCCGACTCTCGCTCTTGAGTATGTTAGTTTATTTGCCTGCAAATCAGCCGAGATATATCTTATTTTATTTCATAACAAGGCTCCCTCAGATCTTATTCGTGTATATTTGGGTGATTAATTCATGATAAAGTCTCTGAAGCGTGTGGGAAGTTGTCCTCGTGTTCTTCTTATTGGCATTTATTTTGGTATGGAGTTATTTGCTGAATTATGTGTCCCAGAGGGATGTGGGGGAGAATGATCCTGGTGACTGTTACATGGTGGAGGCAGAGGGATTGTATTAGATAGATGTGTTGGACGTCGGATATATGCACGGTGAATGCAGATTGTATCACCATTATCGTTTTGCACCTGACACACCATATTGTTCGTTTTTATAATGGTGTAACTTTCTATCCAGGGCAGATGAGAGGATTGGGCAACAGTTGTGTGGCCGGTGAAGTAAAACCTTGTCGCCTACTTGTATTGGGTCCTTGTATGTGAGGCGATTTAAGTTAGTCTCAAGTTTGTGGTCAGCTTCGTCGTTGGCCAGGGTGACGTGGTGGTGAATCTGCTTTAGCAAGGCATTAATTTGCATTCCATATGCTCCAGGATCGTCACTTGCGATTTCTTTTCTGTGTAGTGTAGGTAGGTTGATGTAGGTAGTGCGGGAAGACACCGGGACGCTGTTAGTCGTGGCATTCATGGACGAAACGACAGATTCTAGAACGTCTGTCCATTCACATTTCCTGTCTTCTCATAACATATAAAGTGCGTTCTTCATCGTGCGATGTTGTCTCTCGATATTTTCTTTGCGGGCGCCAAGGGCAGTGAAGTTCTTGCGTGATTGACATCTGGTTACAGAATTGTCGATAGACTTCTCCAGTGAAGTGTGTGCCTCGATCAGAGGATACTATGCGTGGAATCTTTCTGTGTCGAAGGAAGAACTGGTACAATCCGCGGGCGGCATCGATAGCACGGTCTCTCGCGCATGGTATGGCTGTAAAGTGTCGGCGTAAGCTATCCAAGATGGTTAGGATGTAGCGTTTTCCCTTTGAGTTGGCATTGTGACAAAGTCTATAAAGACGAGATCGAATGGTCTCTTTCTTCGTTTGCAGTGGCCAATGGGCCAGTGGGTACGTCTACCGTAGTTGCCCTTGCACTTAGCACACGTGTCGCAAGAATCGACATAGGCCTTGATGTCGCGGTTTTTGAGTTCCCACCAGTAGCTGGAAAGGAGTTCTCGCATACGGGTAACACCTGAGTGGTTGTTGCCCTCGTATGCCTGGTAGAGGTATCTGGATCGTAGTTTGTATGGTACAACCAATCCCAGAGAGTGTTTACTGTCTCTTATCATCAAAACGGAGGTACCTGGTTCTAGAAAAAATTGGTGCAAATGTTTTTTGAAAAGTGTAGCTCGGTGGTCGTCATGATATCTTTCTTCCCGTTGTCGGCTTCTTGCATTAAGATTGCTCCACATGCGACGTCACTGGCGTCGGTGGTGAGTGTGAAAAGTTTGGAGAAATCCGGAAATGAGATGACGGGTGGCGAAGAGAGACGGTCCTTGATTTTTTTTGAAGGCTCTGTCGGCATTTTGCGTCCAGATGAACGGTTTATTAACCTTGTTGAGTTCGTGTATGGGACCCATAAGTTTTGAAAACATATCTGACCTGATTTGTTCGTGAAGACGTGTCCCTAGGAATTGTCTGATCTACACTAAACGGCCGATAAGGCTTTGTAATTCCTTTTTTGATGTTGGAGGTTTCATTTCCCTGATGGCACGAACGTATTCTGGATCAGCCTTGAAACCTTCGCTGTTTACTATGCGTCCGAGGAATTTTGCCTCTGATGCGAGGAAGGAACATTTATCTGGATTCAGCTTGAGTCCGAATTTTCGGAGGGCGGTAAAAAATTGTTCGAGGGAGAGTATGTACTCCCTAAATGTCCTAGCATGGACCAGGTTGTCGTCGATATAGGAAGAAATGTTGTCACGGGATGTGACCGTGGCTAGGGCTTCTGCTATGCAACGGGAGAAGATTTGTCCGGCAGATGTAAGGCCGAAGGCCAGGCGCGTGTATTGATAGCATTGGTCCTTCCATGTAAATGCTGTTTTGTATCGGTCTCGCTTGTCGATCTCAATTTGCCAGTAGCCGCTGCGTAGATCGAGGGAAGTGAAATATCTGTTGCCTTTGCCGATTTTGTTGAACAAGTGGTCGATCCTTGGCATTGGGTAAGGGTTAAGATTGACCAAGACTTTTTTGAGAGTTCTTTTAAAGTTAGCGACGACGCGAATCGATCCGTTTTTCTTGCGTACGGCAAATACAGGGCTATTGAAGCCTTTGGGGTCGCTGCAGTTTTCAATGATACCTTCATTGGCCATGCGCTTGATTTCGGTATCAACGTCTGTTTCCAAAGCCTGGGCGATCGGATGTTGTTTCTGGCTGTGAAACTGGCCGTTGGTTGGTATGCGGATGGGTCGGATGAATGTGCCTTTGCTGCTGCTTTCGGTGTCGATAACGTCAGCGTAGCGAATGAGTAAGTTTGCAGTGGCTTCTAGTTCGTCTCGGTTTGGTTAGTTTGGTAGCGATAGCCCCGTGCTATGCTTTAGCCAGGTTAGCTTTTGATCCAGTGTCTGGATGTTGGGCTCTAGTTCCATAGTAGGCTGGTTTTGGATGACGTCAGTTTGGGCGCCATATGCTGGATCGTTGGTTGACGATGACGGTGATATGATTGCGGCTGTGTGTGCTGTGTATCCTGAGGGAAGTGTGCGTCTGAATTCTATAGTCGCATTTTGGTTGTCGATTAGATAGGAATCGAGCGTGTTGTGACATAGAATAATTTGCCCGATCAGGATCGGTGTGGTTTGGGTAGTTACCAGCACGTTAACCTTTTTGAATGTGGGTGAGTTTCGACTGCCGATGGTGATCTTGCAAGTCAGTTCGCCAAGGGCGGTGGTGCTGCCATTGATTCCTTTTACTACGACGTCGGAGCGGGTCATGTGTTTCTTGGCTTCTCTGGGTAACTGAGATATTGGTAAGATGCAGGTGGAGCATCCAGAGTCTAGCATTGCGACGCCAAAGACGGTGATGTCCCTGAAGTTGAAGGTGGACTGGACGAGCGATGAATGGTGAGCGAGTCCTTGAAGGTTGAAGGTGTGATGGCTGACGTAGGAGCACGGCGAACGAGGCATTACATCTCGTCCTACCCGAAGCGAAAATCTCGTTCCACATAATTTATGGCTTGTATATTATCATTCGTTGCGGCGATATGGGCCTGTGCCCGAGTGCGAGGTGGGTGGCGATATAGGCAGTTGCGTCCATGGCGGCAGGGGCGACCTCTGAGGTAGTTCTTGCACACTCTGATTCGTGGTGTGTGCTGATGGTTTCTGCGTGTCGGATAGTGGCCATGTTCGGGAGGGTTGGTGAGGCCCGTCTGCTGTGGGTTTGGTTGCCTGCTGGGTCGAAGTGGCACGTTTCTTTGGTTTGACCGCTGTGGTTTCTGTGTGAAATACACAGTGTCGTGCGAAGTTACGTTGTTGTATTTTACACCGCGATCAAGGTATCTTTGAGCTTCGGAGGCTATGCCAATGGCTGAATAGTGGTTGTCCGTTGTCTTGACAAGATGTGGGTAGAGATTTGAGTTCCAAATTTTCACCTTTACGCTCATTAGCATAGCGCCGATGATGGAAATAATTCCATCGACTGTTAAGTCGGTATTTTTGTCTTTTTTGTATTTGTTTTTTTATGTGGACGGCTGCCTCTCTAAGGCTGTTTTCGAGTCGACTCGCGAAGTCTGTTAATTTTTCGCCGTCTCGCCGTTCCAGGTCCCAGGCTTGACTGAGGTGTTGGAAGTTAGCCATCTGGCTTCCGTGGGCTGCTAATAAGTATTCCTTCAGTTGTCCGAAGGTGGATATGTCTTTTTTTGAGTCAACCATCTGCTGAAAGATACTTTGGTCCAGTAAATCTTTAGCAGACTTGACGAATTCGCATTCCAGGCTGGGATAGGTGCTGAGTTCTGACAATACGTGGATTGTGTATGCTTTGTTTAGAGCCGTGATGAATCGGTTCACATCGTGTCCAGGGTGGAAAGTTCTCTCTAGCTTCAATATGTCGCGTATAGTTTGTTGGCGCATCATTAAGCTGTAATCGCCGTTTGTTTGAGCGGTGGGAGGTGTTTAAGTAGTTGATTTTAGGGCAGTCAGCATGTAGTTTATGTCAGCTTGAATTTCTTGTATCGTGGCTTCGGAAGGCTGTGTTGGTCCCGTCTTCAAGTTGAATAGTAGTGTTTTCTGTTCCTTGATGAGAGTAAATAGCTCGGCTCTGGTGAAGCTCGTGTAGTCGTCCATATTTCTCTTGCTGGCCTCGGACTCATTCCTAGGAGAACGGACCAGTATACCAATAGATAATCTGATGGAGATGCTGACTTTCTGTATACAAACAACACACTTCGGGATGGGATCAGGCTTAGCATTATCACCAGCAATATCAAACATATACTTACATATATATATATATTGAAGAAATGGTATTATAATCCATATCACTAAAACCGAGATACGTAGATGACATCTTTATACTCTGGCCACACCAAGAATAGGTTCAGCTATTACTGAACCATGTGATACATTTCACAGCGAAGAGAGAAAACAACAATAAACTCGCATTCCTAGATGTACTAATATCTCGAGGAAAGCATGGGTTTAAGATATCTGTATATCGCAAACCAACATTCACCAGAAAATACCTCAACTTCAACTCCCACCACCCATACAGTGTAAAGAAAGGGATCGTCTGCTGCTTACAACATCGAGCAAAAGTCATAAGTGGCGACCCAGAGATATATGAACAAGAAATGGCCAGTATAAGCAGTAACCTACAACAGAACAACTACTCTGGTTACATGGCATCAGCTCTGACAAACTGGGATAGAAGGGTATAAGAGGATAACAACACTCAGAAAACAGCTTCAGGCTGCCTATTTTATGTGAAAGGATTATCGAAAACAATACAAAAAATATGTGGTCTATATAACACCAGGTCAACCTTCAAAAGTTGTTCAACACTTGGCAGACACCTCTTCCGAGTAAGACCCGCCATAGAAGAGAATATGACTAAGGACTGTGTGTACGACATCCCGTGCAGCTGTGGCTAGAAATATAAAGGAGAAACAGGCCGTCCTCTAAAGGTAAGACTTCAAGAACATCATAAAGCCATAACACAAGGAGAAATAGAAAAATCAGGCGTAGCTGACCACATATGGTAGGATGAGGTTGAAATAATAGACATAGAACATCACTGGAAAATACGAAAACTTAAGGAATCAGCACATATGCTAGGCCACAAAAATCTCTTAAGCCGGTTAAGCATAGAAATGAATACAATATGGGAAACAGTAATATAGAATGCTAGAGAAAATCAATAACAACAATATGCAATATGATCTCTGGTAAAAAATGATTACTGAGACATTACGTTTATAAATCTCCAAAATTCATACACTGGCCCAGTGTATAAAACCGTTGGCTGGATCCAGTGACCTGACCCAAAAAGTTGTGAGATCAATACCTGGCTACTGCAGTGGTTTGAACAAAAACTTTGAGAGTTGAGTTAAAGGGAGATAACTGAGACATCCGGATGACACAAATGGTTCAGTTCGAAATTTCAATTACCTGAAGAAACAATGAAAACAGTGTAAATAGTATAAATGATTCAATATAATTGGTCCATTTCATGCTCTCCTGGAGGTTGGAATCAGACTTTCATATGTTTACCCAAAGAAATAATAAATGAAAGTCAGGCACTGAAATAATTAGGAATTCTAATAGAGACAAAACATTCCACCTCTGATAATTGGAAATACCTGACATATAGAATTAATTTTGGGAATATTATCTGTTTGCGTTACCTCCTCTTTATACTATAACATGGCACCATGTCATGAATGCTCCAGTAGGTATCAGTCTAACTCTTTACAATTTATTGTGATACCTCACTCCATAAGGATGGCACACGTTCTCTGTCACATGCAAACAAACTCATTATGAACCTGAATTCAATAGATGCCGAAAAGGTAGAAAACCGTTGAAAAATTTATTGAAAAATATCGAAACAAATTATTACTTAACAAAATATGTCTCGGCTAGTGTTTACAAGTGTTTCTCCGATGTTGCCACATGTGAAGAAGCCCTAGAAACTCCTGACAAGATGTTTATTAGAATGAAAAACGAAATGATCGCTTGTCATCTACTCACTACAAGGCATCAGTGGCCTTCGGAGACAGTAGACAAACTTCTCCGTGAGCGTATATCATGCCCTGGCTGGCTAATTTCTGTGAAGGGAAGGTTTTCACTGGTTCAAAAGCAATTTCACATAACCTTGTGAATTTTTGTCCTTCTTCTTCTCAGCTCATTAATCAATTTCTGTGTAGGCAAGGTTTTCATTGGTCCAATAAAATTTCACATATGCTCGGGAATCCCTTTCCTTCTTCCTCAGTCCTCTGAGTTTGAAGGAAGTGGGAGTTATTATTATTTCGCACTTACTACAGTATGAGGCCGAAAAATGGACGCATCCATAGAAAGTCGATTTTTGGATTTTTACCAAGACAAATGAATAATAGAATTCGTTTACTAATATAGGATATTAATACAGGTGTACATATGTACATTACACAAGTCAAATGATTTAGTATTTTGTTGGGTAACCTTTTGCTTTAATAATGGCCTTAATTCTTCTTGGCATGCTATAGACTAAATTCTTTAGTAAGTCAACGTCCTTCGACAGATTTTTCCAACAGTTCTTTAATTCACGAAAAAACTTATCTTCTGTGTTAACTTTCCTATTACGGACATGCTTGTTCATTATCGCCCAAAGGTTTTCAACTGGTTTAAAGCCAGGACTCTGACTAGGCAACGGGAAGAGTTGCAGTTTATCCTCGTAGCGCTTTCTCTCTAGATAACGTCTATTCTTTAAGGCAGTATGCTTAGGTATCGTGTTGGAACATGAAGCATTGACCTTGGGCAAAAAGTTTTTTTTAGCAGAAAGCCACCTTTGATTAAGAAGAATGTCGTAGTATTGATGCTGGTCCACGTTTCCCTTGATTTTGTACAAATTACCAACTCCTACTGCTGAGAATGCACCCTAAACGTTGATTTTTTTTATCGTGTTTAACTTAACAGTGTCCTTGGTAGTCACTGGAGTATTCATTTCATCGGGCGTACACCAAACAAAATACGTATTTGTCCTTCATATTTAAGATATTCTCAATCAAATTTAGTCCAGTGTAAATAAGCTTTGCACTAAGCCAACTGCGCCCGTCGATTTTTTCCAGATACAAAAGGTTTCTGTTTATGTATTTGGAAACAATGCCTTTTGCTTTAAGCCTGCATCTGACTGTTCTTGAAGTAACCACCAAACTAGCTGCTTTGGATACATCTTGTGCTGTTGCGAATCGGTCTTTTTTTGCATTGACAAACCAAGTTTCTATCTTCCTCTATCGGTAGTTTTTAACGGTCGGCCAGATCCGCTACGTCTATCATATGTTCCACTTTGATTTGTCTTCTTGATTAACTTGCGGACACATGACTCACTTCGATTAATCTTATCAGCTATCGTTCTATTCAGCCCAAGATCATGAAAAATGGCGACTTGGCCATTCTCGAAGTCAGAGCAATGCTTAGCCATGGTAATAAATGTAAATACAAATGTAATAAGCTTTATATTTTTTTCATCACCATTTCTATGGGTGCGCCCATTTTTTGCCTCGTACTGTATATCCACTACTTCATATCAAAAACATGGTTGGCAAGATCGCTAAATATCGTGTATATAACACATTGAATCTTCAGAGTGCCTACCACCAGATCACCATAAGACCTAGTGCCAAAACTTATATGGCATTCTAGGCCAGTGGTCAACTGTACCAGTTTCACAAGATTCCCCTCAAGGTAATGAATGGCGTGGTCAGCATTCAGATTATAATAGATAAAATAATTTCAAGAAAAAAATTCAAAGGCACTTTAACCTATATCAATAATGCAGCTGTATGCAGCCATGATCAGTTAAACCATGCAAACACTTTATGGCAACAGTAGAAAAATACAACCTAACATTAAACGATGACATATGCTTCTTTCTACAAAATATCATAAAACTATTCTGATATTGCAACTATTAACAATGGCTTCTAAATTCTCTTTGCCTCATCATACCATCAGAGCGTTCAAGGATTTAAGAAGGGACATTGATAATATCACTTTTACAGCAGTATATCTTTCTGTGTCCCTGTTGGTTGAGACTGATGCATCGAAATGTACCATAGCCGCCCTGTTAAGACAATCTGATCAATCCATAACACCCAGCAATTGAAAAAGAAGCATATACTATTGTCAAGGCACCAAGAAAATGGCGACACTACCTGATTGGGTGCCATTTTAATTTTTTTACCAACCAGAAATTGATCTTGTTTCTGTTCAACTCCAAAACAACGAACAAAATAAAAAAATGTGAAAATAGCAAGGTGGGGGATGGGGCTTTCTTGTTTCTCATTCAGTGTAAATGCTGCAGTCGACGCTGCAAAATGCTACAGTCGATGCACTCTCAAGGATCTGCAGCTTGACGACCAGCAGAGAAAATCTCCTCAATCTACATAAGGAAATATTCCTCCCAGGCTCGAG
Source organism: Acanthosepion esculentum (assembly GCA_964036315.1). Lineage (NCBI taxonomy): Eukaryota > Metazoa > Mollusca > Cephalopoda > Sepiida > Sepiidae > Acanthosepion > Acanthosepion esculentum. The sequence continues at coordinate 13,347,794 of OZ038519.1, read as the reverse complement.
GCCTTATAAACACTGCTGTGCACAGCAACTAATGCCACTTCACATGAGAAATTCTATTTCTCTTTCTATAGGCACTTCCCTCCCAGCATGGCTTTCGCAAACTTGGAACTGTGTTGCTAAAATGACATACTCACCAGAGCAAGCACGACCCAATTGTTGATGAAGTAGAGTAGAAGTGAACACCCAGTATGCATGAGTTCGATATCAAAACAGGAGGCAAGATACTGTCTTTCTAAGAGATCTGGCACTGGTGGGAAAAGAATTAGGACTTGCAACCTCACGAAAAAAAGGACTTGTGATAACTGCCCCCAGGAAATTATCAAGTAATGGCCCTGCTAACATCACTCCCTCATGAGGACTGACAGAAACTGTCGAGCTCAGAACACTCACTGTGCAAGACTAGCTCCGACGAATGATTGATATTCCATAAACTGGGTTCATCCCGATACCAAATTTTCTCTTTCAGAAAGCAAACAACCGGGGTGCTGAAGAAGGAAAATGCCCATCATGTTCCAAAGTTCAAAGCCAGATAGGTCGATTAGTCCTGAGACCTCATCAGAACCAGAAACATCTGTTGACGACGAGCCATCCCAATTATCCTAAAGGGCCAGCAAGATGCCTGGTCATTTGAAAAACATTATGACCCTATGAATAAAATAAAATAGCGAGCAAGAATGTGGTGATAAAATCTGTTCGAGTTACCTCCCCTCTCTGTTGAAATCTTCTACATTTGTAACTGTAAAAGGCGTCTACACAGTGCCATATTTTAACTCAATAAAGCTTTAGTAAACATAATTCTAACTCTTTGTCACTGTTCATTACAATTATGTAATCGTATTATATTTGGGGAAAATGAATATATGATTTTGTTGATTCTTCATATAATTTTTTTTTTTAAGAAATAGATATGATATTTCCTCAGGGCAGGATTATCCTTTAGGTTGCAACCTAGGGTGCATCAAGCTTTTAAAAAGCAATGATATTAATTTTCTAGATTTTATAACTTCTAAATAGTTTCATAAACTGAAATGATATCAATATGACAAACTCGTATCTATTTGACTTTACAGGAAGCAAAGCAAGGAACAAAAATGTTGTGAGCGGATATGAAATTTAAAAAGTGAATGAAACATACAACATAAATATATGAAAAGTTCAAACTTTCAGGTTATAGTTGTTCCAACGAGAGAAAAGTGTATATATTAAAAAGAAGAGAGAAACCGCAAACGTTTTTGCCTGTAATGTGAATTTAAAAAAAAATATATATATTATGCCTTATTTTCCATAATTTTGCAACGTATTTCCGGTCTTGCGACTTTCTTCAAGCAAAGAGTGGATATTTCCACATATTATTAAAATGAATTAATTTTTCTTATGTTTTTCTATGTTAAACATTCTCTTTTTGTGTGATAGTGATACAAATGTCTTTCTTGAATTGGCAGTGAGAAAGTTCTTCTGCTTGAAGGGTAATAAAACAATTAAAATTGGTCCGAGAAAAGGGGAAGAAAGATATCTGTATTCTTATCTTTTAATGACCCCTGTGTGTTATTATATCTATTTCCATTTTTGTATTGTGCGTGTTTTTGCTAGTATGTGTATGTATATGTATATTCCCTCTCCTAAATAATTAAAAGCCAATCTAAAAACCTGAAACACATATCAACCTCATCCAAATTTAACCAACACACAATATAGGGATATCTGTATACTCTTAGCCATACACTTTTACATGTCTTAAGCTTGTCAGGAACGTATTGACGTGATTTACTTACAGAGCTATAATCTTTGTCTGTTGTATGTAAGGTACACTGTAACTCTTTAGCAAACTTCTGATTATGTATGCTAACGTTAGTATAATCTATTAGCAACTGAGGAATCATTATATGAGTTTCTGTAACTGTAAAAAAGGAGAAATATTAAAATATTTAGGTGCAGCACAAATACCCATTACTATTACTGGAAGAACGTCCAGCCACGATTCCTTCCTTCGTTATCAATGCTGTCTTAATTGTTCGATCATTCCATTCATTTGTGGATGGTAACTAGTTGTGCGCATTCTATATAAGTCAACTATTGAGGCTATCTCTGAGAATAATTCACTCTTAAACTGAGTGCCACGATCGGTTATCACGTGAAGTGGAATACATCAACGTGTGATCCATGTGTGAACGAATGCATTGGCAAAGGGTTGTGCTGTTATATCTGGTAATGGTTTTGCTTCGATCCACTTAGTTGTGTGGTCAATACAGGTAAACACATATCTGTAAGGATTGTTGTATGTTTCATAACGTCTCCTAGTAACAGGGAGTGGACCAATTATATCCATGTGGACTGTATTAAAGCGAATAGTATGCAATTCAATAGGATGAATAGCAGATTTAATGTCTCTGAATTTTGCTTTTCTAGCATTACACATTTCTTTTATTGTCTTGTCCATATAAGTCTCAAAAAATCTTGTTTTGATAAGTTTACACAAGATATTAATTCCTGGGTGTTATATTGTGTGAATACTATCGAAAATAGATTTTTGTAATACACCAGATATATATTGTCTGGGAACACTGGTAGCATTATCACAGTACATGGAACTATTATTATCAGTACTAAAATTGTATTTTTTAAGCCTGGAAAATTTTGTACCTCTGGATCTTTAAGTTGTGCAGCATCTATAGATGGCAAGTCACATGGCAAGTAACACAGATCTACCATAACCACTAAGGTAGGTCTAGACAAGTAATCAACTATAACATTATTATATCGCTTTATGTGGCCTATAGCTGATGTATATTCTGTGAGAACTGCTAATTGCTGTTGCTGCTATCTGACTTAGCAAGGTTTAGACTATGGAATGCATCATACAAAAGCTTATAATAATAAAACTTGTTTTCCTTCGATAATATGTTTAAAATATAATGTAACTGAATGTACTGCAAAAAGTTCCCTATCGAAAGTCGAATACTTCATTTGAGTGTGAGTTAACTTTTTTTGGAGAAGATGTTTATTGGAATTGGTGCTTCTTCTACTATTTGATGTAGGGCTGCACCAATTGCATAATTACTGCTATCAGAAATCAACTGACATTCAGTACGGTTAAACCGTTGGTGACCTAAAGACAGAAATTCACTGATTCTGCTTTTAATATTGTTAAATGATTACAATTCCAAGTCATTTAATGTAAATGTACTATTACTGCATTTAAGTATTTTTTTCTGTTAACAGAAAAATACAGTAATAAATGTCTTTGAAGTTTGGGATTAATTTTCTATAAAAATTTACCATGCCTAAGAAACGACGAAGATTTTTACTGTCCTTAGGAAGGGAGAAATTCTGTAATACACTAACTTTATTTTGTGTAGGTCTAATACTGTCAGGGCTAATATTATAACCCAAAAAATAAACTGGTCACATCAAATGACTTTGTTATTGAATTTTTTAGATTATTATCATATAGGATTTTTATAACAGTTTCAATGTCTTTTATGTGTGCTGAAGAATCATCACTGAAAATAAGAATATCGTCAATGTATGTCAATACACAGTCAACATGTTAAAAAGTCTTAAAAACAGAGCATTTACTTAAATACTTGTATCTATAAAAAGAATGTTAAACATAAAAATGTCTTTAAATAATTGTCGAACTTTGTCCATTTCATAATGTGTGATGTCATTTGTTTACATTTGATACGCCATGAGCAGTTATGAATGTACGTGAGACATTCATCGAAGATTGAAGTTTATAAGCAGTAAACTCGACCTTGCCAACCGAACGATCCTCAGTGGCCGAATCGGTTAAGGCACGTCAGGCTAAATGACGGTTCCGTATAGGATACAGGTTCGAATCCTGTCAGAGGACGAATATTTTCTATGAAAATTTCTTGGACATTCAGGCCGGTAAATGCTATTTAATACTGTTTATCATAAACAGAGAATTTACTTAAATACTTGTATCTATAAAAAGAATATTAAACATAAAAATGTCTTTAAATAATTGTCGGACTTTGTCCATTTGTTGGGGATTAGTGAATGTATTTGGTTAAATCAGAAGGAAATCTTTTTGTTGATGTGTTCGTTAACATTCATCCTCAACAATAAACATAAATTTAGAACAGGTCATGCAGAACAAAGTTAAAAACAAGTCAAGTAGAATGCATAACAATACAGTGATTTTATATACAATTTTAAAATATACAGATGAGTTAAGATTTGATGAATGGTTGAGTATTGATGTATTAAAATGCGTAGTTTGTTGTTAAGTATGGTTGAAAGCTTTAGCGAGTCTTAATAAGATTTGTTCAAAGAATTAAACAGTTTGTCGTTTTATGTACAAAAGTGTCCGATGTTGCAGTTCAATTGTTAGTGTGTATATGTAAGTGTTATGTATAATTCTTTTTATGTCGTACAAAGTTGCATACCTTTAGTTGTTGCTTGAATGAAATGTTGTTAGTTATTATTACTTATTTTGTAGTGAATAATTATCACTTTTAAGTATAATAAATGAAGTTTGTAAAGTTTTGCTTGATGGAGAGAGAAAGATTATGCCAATGGTTTGCTGAGTCAGAGTTTGATTTGCACGGGAAGATCAAATTTAGGATTGCATGGATTTGGTTGGCATCTCTCTGAATTTTGAAATCTGACTAATTAAGTAGTTCGAATTTCTTCTTTTTATAGCTTTTGAGAAGGAAAAATAGGCTCAAAAAGGTTTGAGTGCCAACGTGATTTTTCACGTGCATTCTCAGTTATTTTAGGCTGTTAACCAATGAGAAGTTGAGTTTGTTGAAATTAGTGTTTTGATTGGATAACAGGTGTGTGTGGGTGTAAGAATGGATTGTTCTGCAAGTAGGGGTGAAAGATAACATGGATGATTCCACACATTTCATAATATATATATATACATATATATATATATATATATATATATAGATATATATATATATATATATATATATATATATATATATATATATATATATATATTGGAATTCACTAATTATGTGGTTATCAAAATAGATATTTTGTTTTTGTAGTCACCAAATATTGTGGTTGTTAAAATGTGTTTTTTTATCGTGTTGTGGTCACATGGATATGAAACACTGACCTCATTTAAAAAGTGAATGAAACATACAACAACTTAAATATATTAAAAAGTTCAAATAAAAGACAAAAAAGCTTTGTATAAAAAAACTTGCATATAGATATATTTTATATTCCAAATTCTTAAAAGCTGGCATGTATCTACTTATGTACCAAAAAACAATATGAATTTTTGTACTTATTTGTTTGTCACGAGCCTGAAATACATGTGTCTTGCTATCTTAACTTCCATCTTTAATTTTTATTACAGTTTTTGTTTGGATCAAGGGGTGATAACTTTTTGTCTATCGCTACAGAATGTTTTTGTGTCATTGTGTTTCAAGTAGATAACATGTTTGATTTTAGTTCAGAATGTTTAAATCTTAGAAATTTTTGTAAAGCAGTGATTTTAATTTTGTAGATGCTGTAACTTCTAAATAAACTGAAATGATATCAATATGGCAAATTCATATTTATTTTGATTTTTTATTATTATAATGCTGGTTATAAAAATATGTTTCTTTTATTATAGTTGTATGGAAATATGTACCAATTTGCTTTGCATTAAATAGTAAAATAGTGGTATTTATTAAAGAATATTTTTATTGACAAACATTCTAGTTTATTTAAAGAACTTGTAATAATTTTACTTCAAGTTATGTAAATGTTTTTGAAATATATTACAGGTAAAAAATATTCAAATCGGGTGTGTGCAAGTTAGAGAGTGGCTCCATATTTGGGGAGGCCCTATAATTTCATTAATCTAGGAGCCCCAAATGATTATAATTCGGCCCTGTATATACTGGTAATGTTATCAAAATAAATGTACTTGTAAAAAATATGCACTAACATTTTACTAATCTTAAAAAATCTTAGCATAACATTTGGTAAATATATGTGACCAATTTTGTCAGCACTATGCAGTACATATTTAGAAATAATTATGATACAAATTTTCTTAGAATTTTATATGATTTTTTTAAAATAAATCATTTTTAGGGCTTTAATATTTTTTTTAGAAATATTGTTTTTATTTTCTCTTTACAAGACTTTCTGAAAGAAAAAAATCACTGTCTTATATTTCAGTCATTTTTACATGATTTTTTTCAGATTGTATAGTAGTAGTAGTAGTTGTTGTGGTTGCTGTTGTTGTTGCTGCTATCATCTATCAGGTGTTACAGAGCTCTTGGTTGAAACCAGAAATAGAAGGACATTCGTGCCACTCAAAATATCACTTTTGTACAAATGATGTTGACCATCTAATATCTGGGTGCTCTACCTTAGCCCCAAATAAATTTAAATATAGACATGATAGGGTTTGGAAATACTTGCATTGGAATATATACCTTATACATTATAACCTTCCTCATGAAGTAAAAGAGTATAAAGACAAACCACCACCAGTGCTCAAAGGTGAAAATGTTAAAGTACTTTGGGATTTTACCATACATACCAACTTCAGTATGCAAACCAACAGACCAGATATAATAATAAAAGACTTTAAAATATGCATACTATCTTATAATGACCATTCATTTAATAAATATATCTCAGCAAAAGAATTTAACAAACTTTCAAAAGGACCTAGAAATAGAAATTGCAAGAATCTGGCATTTAAACACAATCACTATTCCAGTAATAATAGGAGCACTAGGAATGATTTAAAAGAATTACTCATATATGCAGGGCTGATGCTAAGGTCATCCCCCAAAAAACTTTGATACGAGGCACCCACTTTTTACTACATGTGGATTTCTAAGTTTCCCAAACTGCAGGCCATAAATCCTTGAAGAAAAGTTGGGAGTGAAGGGTAGCATTTTTTCTAAATTACTGAAATTCAGGGGATATCCAATTTAAGTGAAAATTTCAGTACATATTCATTATTTATTTACTTTTACAATGAATATTTTTTTTATTTAAAAAAAATCTGAGAAAATGTCATTCTTTTTGTAATAACCACCAATATTTTCATGACTAAATTTTAAGTTGCAAATTTCCATAAAGATTAATTACCAACAACATCTCCGCTGAAAAAATTCCAATGCAACACAGATGGGATTGTCTTAAAAATTTGTTTTAAAAACAATATTTCACTTTTCATGAAAATTTTTCGTGTACTAAAATCTTTAAACCTTTTTTATTTTTTAAGCAATCATTTTCTTGGTTTTATCTTTCTAGAAATGTAAAAAATGGGACTAGAAATTTTATTTTAATTACTAGCTATGAACTTCTGGTTAGTATGTATTACTATTAGTAAAAAAAAAAAAATCAGAGCTCCTTAACTGATTTAAAAGAACTGAAAAAAAAAAGAAAATTATAAATTAAAAAAATAAGTGCTACTGAAATTAGCACTTCTGCCATCCTCCTCAGTAGACATGGTTCCCCCCATGCGGTTGAGAGGTTTGGGGTAGTAAGCACCAGCCCTGTCAATTATTATAGTTGATGATTGACAATATAACTTAGGTAGAAAAAATGTAAAAGTACAAAAAGCAAAGAAATGCTGCTGAAACTTGCATTTTTAGGGCTCCAACCTTATTGAGGGTTCCTGTGTAGTATTCACCGGCCATGCAGATACACAATGTATATTATTAGTTGAAGACTGACAATATAACGCCAGTTTAAAAATAATTTTAAAAAAAATGACAGATAGCCACAAAATAGTGCTGAAAAAAAATGGCAGAGGCCACAATGGGGTGCAAAAAAACACCCTCTGATCAGGGATTTTGAGTGCAAGATGTGTCAGCCAAGCATATATGTGTTAAGGAAATCCCTCTGCACTGCTCATATGCTCAGAAAAATTCTGTCAATATAATATATTTAGAAAGTTTCTCAGAAAAACCTTCCTTTATATCAGGTTTTAGGTAAAGGATTGTAACCACCAACACTAAGACAACAACAACATGGTGGTGGGGAAATAATAAATTTCTCCTGGAAATATGTCAAAGAAAAAACAAAAATTTTAATTTAAAATATGTACTTTCAATAAAATAACTGCTATTTTAACTTAATATATATCTTAAATAAAAGTTAAGTAATCAAATCATATAATAATTATCAATGTGTATTGATTTATATATTTCCTGTGTATTCATTTATATATTTTCTTCCTCATCTGTAGTACGAAGAGAGGTAAAATCAATTTAAGTTAGTAAATGTATGGGTGATTAATTTCTTTAGTCATTTTACTAATCTATACAAATAAAATATCTGCATTTAGACTAAATTGGTTTCTGAGTAAAATGAAGTTTAATTAATCAGTTCCTTTACAGTGTAACCCAGATATAAAAGACCCGGATATAAGATAAACCCGGATATAAGAGACTTCTTCTCCGGTCCCGACAACTCTCTTATATCCAGGTTACACTGTATTCGCACATTTCTTAGATTGCAGTCTTATTTGTTTAAGCCTTTCATGTGAAGCACTAAGATACCTTTGTCTATTAAGTGGTCATCTTGCTTCAACTTGATCTCGAAATAGGCTTTGTTGTTGCCTTCTTTGTCATTGTGTATCTAATCTTTTTCTTCAGAAAGATATTTCCATTTCACTGTGATACTAAACGCATAAAATTTTTAACATGAAAAGATATTGAGCAAAAAGCGATTTATATAATACCAGGAGAAATCAATGAATCATAGTTATCATTGAATGTGTAAGAATATAAAGGAAACAGATTAATTAAATGGTTCATTGGCCTCTATTTTAGTTGTGAATTTTTTATCTCCAGTTTATTGAATCTCAATGCATTGTTTTAAGACTTTTAGACTATTAAAAATTTCTGACCAAATGCCATCATTTTTGACAGCAAGGGTACACAAGTATTTTAATAAACTAAATATTGTTGATAAGTCTTATTTATTAAAGTAATACTTTAATTTCATTACTATAAAGTAAATATAACTTATTTTATTAAAATATAATAAATAATTTAAAATATTATCTTGAATAAAAATATTTCTCTGACTTTTTCCTAACTACAGTGTAACCCGGATATAAGAGACCCGGATATAAGAGAAACCCGGATATAAGATAGATTTTCTCTGGTCCCAAATTAGAGCCTGTGTTAATGTATATAAATTAGACCAAACCCGGATATAAGAGACTTCTTATCCGGTCCCGACAACTCTCTTATATTCGGGTTACACTGTACAACTAAAGTTATGACTTGTGGTGGTTTTGTGTTTAAAGTTTTTGGTGTGTGTACTTTGATTAAAGTACAGTGTAACCCGGATATAAGAGAGTTGTCGCGACCGGAGGAGAAGTCTCCTATATCCGGGTTTCTCTTATATCAGGGTTTGGTCTATTTTGTTCAGGTAAGTATGGCTCTAATTTGGGACCAGAGAAAACCTCTCTTATATCCGAGTTTCTCTTATATCCGGGTCTCTTATATCCGGGTTACACTGTATTAAAGTATTAAAGTATAGAATTTCAATGTAATAAGGAAAGCATTTAACATTGGATATTCCTTCACAAAAATAAAGTCAAAGAATGTCATTCAGTTTCATACAAAATAAAACATTTAATTTTTAAAAAACTACAACAATGTTATTTGCCAAGATGGTGAATGTAAATTGTAAAAGCTTTTTTTGTTTTAGGATTTGCTATATTCACAAGTAACTTATTGCTTGGGGTGGTGCCCCTTAATCTGGACCTTGTACAGGGTGAACATCATTGTAATGCATTGTAGTGAAGGAAAAGTTATTATTGGAAGTGATTAGAATTCTGCAAGCTACAATGAATGAACTTTTAGTGAGCAATCAGATTTTGTGGGTAAAGAAAATTTATGTCAACTTATGAGTAAACATGTGTGAAACTTGGTTAGTATGAGTTAAAGGTTACAGCTGTTTTGACTGATGATTGAAGAATTCAGTTTCTATTTAAAGAAAGTTGCTGAATCAAAACTGCTGACTTAAAAAGGAAAATTTTGAAAACTTGTGAATGGCTCATAATTGTTAATATTTTCAAAAATAATTATTTTTATATCTTATGTGTGGATTCATTTTGGTAGAGACAAATATTTGACATTTATATTTGCATTCTTGAAGTGAAAACATACATAAGGACTCTTATGTGGGATACTACAGACTATTTACTTTGATTTTTTTCCTACAACTTACACAATTTTATTTTTTCATAAAGTTATGATATATTTGTGTGAATATCTTTATGTTGGTTCTTTTATTTTGGTAATTCTTTATTGTTTTGACTGAAAGAATGCTTATCAGAAGGCTTTTGATTCCATAAAATGCATGGTAATGGAGTGTATGCTAAAACACTAAGAGATAAGCTAGTGTGTCTCATAGGCCAAACATAAGAATAGACAAGATTTTACTTAATTCTTTTGGAGTGAGTGATATGGGGAATAATGTTGATGATGACGATGATGATGATATATTTCTCTTTTTTTTCCCCAGTTAGTGAAATTTCATTTTCTAACTGTGAATATTGAATTTAGAATTTATTAGGTAATGGCATTTGGTTGAAAACTTTCAAAATAAATGAATTCAACACATACCTGCATTTTATATACATACTAGCTTAAAAAGCTATACTCTGTGCTGACTTTTAAGCTAACTCCTGTGGAGGGCTAATTGAGCTAAAACTAAAGGGACCTCTGGTCCAGCTTAAAAACCAGCAACGATAATTTTGAAGAAATAACTTTGAATTCCTCCATTTACTCCATGGAACTTCAAAACCTCCCTGGAACTCTGATTCCAGATATATGTTCAATTTCAACCAAAAATACAATTTAGGCTGAAAGTTTGATTTGGGCCAAATTCCAATTCAGGCTGAAAATTGAGTTCTTCAAATCACAAACTCTGTGCAAATTCAAAAACTCACATCATGAAACCTCTAACTTTAATTCTGATTCTTTAGTATTTTGAAGAAATAAAATTGATTTCCTCAATTCACAAAGTTTTGGAAATATTCTAAACTGAATTTAAAACAAAATGTTTTAAATTCACTAAGGTTTTTGTGTTATTTTAAATCAATAAAAACTAAAAACTTTTAAAATAACTAATTTTTTTTCAGTTATTTTAAAATGTGAATTTTTAACGGTTCCCTCCTCATCCAGACACAAATGCCAATGTTGGATGTTCAAGCACCAGATGAAGGGCAGTTTTTTTTATCCCAGGATCATCCTAATTCCAAAACAGTATAAAATATCTATGTAGAGCAAGTGTGGCTTGAGTTAGAGGGGTTTCAGACACACAGACAGACAGAATTTGTCATTTATTTATTTAGATTTATATACAGAATGAGGTGTAACATTTTTCGAGAAAAGAAGAGAAATATATATTCATGTGATTAGTTGTATGGGAGATGTTATTCTGCTTACATGAGATTTTTTTTCAACAGGAGATAGCATATTACACTTATGTAATCCATGGTACCCCCCCCCCCCATGTGACACATGCTATGCCTGGGGATTAAGTTCACCAGAGGTTGGTTGAGAAAGCAGATGACATCAATCCCAAGACAATGGAGTAAAAGAAAATAAATGACACACAAACATTTAACAAAGTTAAGAACAACTGCTGACTCCAAGATTCAATTACAAACAGCAAAAAAGTTTTCTTCTTACAAAGATTTCCTCTTGGAAATGAAAAAGTTTTCAATGTCAAAAATAAAATTCTAAGCTTTGTACAAACAATTGAACTTCTTTGTATGCTTGATGCTGTTACCACATTTTGGTCGATCCAGTGTGCAACTTTCACAAATCAGACAACTGAAGAATAAATTGGATGAGATGTTGTGGTGACAATATAAATTATACAAAGAATGAGTTAAATTCTCAAAGAACTTGACTATTGTAGATGATGTAATAACTTTAAATGTTACTGTTTAGATATTAATGTAGCATGTGATTTTCACCAGCAAATATCAGTGATATGAATCAACAGGAACCTTGATCTAAGAAGAAATGTATAAAATGTTTTATTAGTTAATAATACAAAATAATTAAAAATAATAATTAAGAAAAAACAAGTGTAAATAAACAAAGAAATAAATATTATAATCATCTAAGTTTGTTTTATACACTTACTTTTTAGAGAAGCATATTTTAAAGAAAGCCAGACAGTTTATGAAAAATTGTTACATTTGTGTGTAAAAATTTCTATTTTTAAAATTGGCTGTTACAAAAAATATACACTATTTCTATTTATTATCCAATCAAAATAAATTTGAAGTTAAGATCTGTTTGGAGCCCTTTCAATTGTTATATAAAGAGAAAGGCCAGCAGATAAACTTCAGAAGGAATTTGAATTTCAAAACAGAAGGTAATCAAGTTTTCAAAGAAGAACTGGCAGAAGATGAAGTAACACAAAAATGTCATCCTGAAGACAATAATAGAATAATACAGAATTATAGAATAAGATAGAATAATAGAATAATACAGAATTATAGAATGATAGAATAATAGAATAATACAGAATTATAGAATGATAGAATAATAGAATAATACAGAATTATAGCTAAGATAGAATAATAGAATAATACAGAATTATAGAATAAGATAGAATTAGAATAATACAGAATTATAGAATAATACAGAATAATAGAATAATACAGAATTATAGAATAAGACAGAATAATAGAATAATACAGAATTATAGAATAAGACAGAATTATAGAATAAGGCAGAATAATAGAATAATACAGAATTATAGAATAAGACAGAATAATAGAATAATACAGAATTATAGAATAAGATAGAATAATAGAATAATACAGAATTATAGAAGATAGAATAATAGAATAATACAGAATTATAGAATAAGATAGAATAATAAGGACCTAGAAGCAATTTTTGGATGCAACCTGAGAATCATACATAAAAAGGAACTAAAATATCTTTTATAGAACCGTGTTCTATAAAAGATAAATGGTAAAAAGTTCCAGTGAAACCAATGGTTTGAAACTGCCTAACTACTTGCGTTCTGTGATTTTTTTCATCATACAATTAGGTGGGTGCACCTTTCTTTTTAAAGATCTGCTTTATTCAAAGTTTGAATCACTTTCTCAAAGTGGTTTTAATTTTTCGAAGATTGTATTGAAATTTTTCAATGTCATTTATTTACAGTATTTACATTAGTCGGACTATTGTCCTCATCTTTGTCACCATTTTTGTCACAACGTTTCGGCCGTTGTACGCTCCGGCCTTCTTCAGGTGGTTGGAATTTCGAACCGAACCCTTTATTTCGATCACTGGGGTAGACTGTTCTAGTTCCACGTGCCATGTTTGATGGATGTCAGTTATCAGTTATCTCCTGCTAATTTTCCCTCTGAAAGTTCTCCACTGCCTGAACCGGGTATTGAATTCACACTCTTTGGGTCTGTCACTGGATCTAAGCAACGCCTTTATCCTTGAGGACACATGGCACAGTGGATAAAGGCATTGGTTAGATCCCGTGACAGACCCAAAGAGTGTGAGTTCAATACCCGGTTCAGGCAGTGGAGAACTTTCAGAGGGAAAATTAGCAGGAGATAACTGATAACTGACATCCATCAAACATGGCTCGTGGAACTAGAACAGTCTACCCCAGGGATCGAAATAAAGGGTTCGGTTCGAAATTCCAACCACCTGAAGAAGGCTGGAGCGTACAACGGCCGAAACGTTGTGACAAAAATGGCGACAAAGATGAGGACAATAGTCCGACTAATGTAAATACTGTACATAATACCTCATCTCAGAAATATAGACAGAATCATTTATTTATTTTTCATGTTATCATGCTTTGTTTTTTTTTATTAAGGGCACAAAAAGAAATTTTTGTGCAAACCCAACTTGTAAAATATTGTATTTATTGTTTGAATGTTTTGTAATAAATGTTTGTTCTTTTAAATTTCACTCAATAGTTTTAAGTCTTGTGTATGTATATGCCTTTGTTAATGTTCAGGATAAGAGAGGAGGTGTTCTCTCTTCTCCCATTCCCTCCCAGGGGAAAAATTATTTTACATGATTTATAGTGACCTCAATATATACTGGGTTCACTCAAAGAGATAATAAAGTAAAATTTATATTTGGTGTCACATCAAAAGACTTAAGAGCACTGAGGATTGACCTAGAAGGTGACCTAGAAGGTGACCTAGAAGGCTATCAAGTGCAGAATTGGGTCTCTAAGGATATTGGTGCGTGAACCAGCATAAACAAAGAAGTGAATTCTGCTGAAATTAGGATACACAAAAATAAGACAACCGAAGAACAGGAAGTTATATAAACAGTTCATATATGAGGGGAGAAGGAGAATCCTCATAAGAAGATTGAATGTTTGAAGAAAAATCCCAAATCATATACAGTGTAACCCGGATATAAGAGACCCGGATATAAGAGAAACCCTGATATAAGAGATATTTTCTCTGGCCCCAAATTAGAGCCTGTGTTAATGTATATATAATAAACCAAACCTGGATATAAGAGAAACCTGGATATAAGATACTTCTTCTCCGGTCCCGACAACTCTCTTATATTCGGGTTACACTGTACCCTTGATTCAGACAACATTAATTTCCAGAAGTGAATAAATTATTTTATAGATGAGAAATTTAGTCTTGTATTCTTATCAGACATTACTAAGTAATAATTGTATATTGTCAGATCTTCATTATGATCTTCACTGCACATTTAATCTTGATGTTCTCCCATAGAGTATTCTTTGGTTATAAATTTGCCAGGCAATATTCTTATATTGTGGTGATAGAGAAATAAATAAAAATAAATGACAAAAATAACAAAATTTCACCGTCTTTAAAAATAGATGGAAAATAAAAATCACCAGGCAAACAAATTCATAGTTCAACCATGATGTAAGAAAAGGAATAAATAACAAGGAGACCAAAATTTCCCCATTTCTAAAAATAATTCGACCAAACAAACCAGGATATAAAACTGTGAGTCAATGAAAAGTGAGCTGCCTTTTCAAAGTGGATCTATAGATATGTATATAAACAGATGGAAAATCAACGAAAATCAGAGTTGATAAATTAATTTTGTCCATTCTCTGATGCTGTGGTCATTGTAACATACCGAGAGATGAAATGCAACATTATTAGTTGCTAACTGGTTGGCAACTTTACATGGCTAAACCATTCCTTGCTATATTGAATACAAACATATATTTCTTCACCACATGGTGGTTACTACATTCAGATACATACATGTGTACATTACATATATATATATATGTGTGTGTGTGTGTGTGTGTGTGTGTACATTATATATATATATATATATATATATATATATATATATATATATATATATATTCCCTCTTGGATTTTTTCTCTTTCTCTTTTATGCACCAGGACTTTTACATTTGACCTCTTGAAACCTCAACTTTCACCTCATCTTTCTGTATCATGACATTAAGTTATAAAAAGATTTATTTTTAATTTTTAACTTTGTACATTTCCTTTAATCATTACAAAAGGAAAATATACACCACAATCAATTTTGTCAGAAGATGACCTAATAATCCCCATAAGTAATAACCTCTCACCCATAATATCTTATGATAATTAATTCCCTTGCCATTTGATAAAATATTTTGGTATTTTTCTGAGGAAAGAATTCAACAGATTCATTTATGCACCCATTTTTTTGTAAAAATAAATCACTATGTGAAACTAGCTCTTAAAACAAAGCATATGACATAATGAAGTGTTTCTATGATATTTCAGTGTATCAAGAGTATTTTTTACTCTCAGACTTCATAATTAGATTTTCAACGACACCTGTAAATTTTTGAAGTGTATGTAAAGTACTAACCTTTTCAGAAAGTTTTGATACTGGTGGTTGGGTTCTACTCAACTCTCTGTTTAAAACACCAGTGCTAAGAAATGTTGTCAATGTAAGAATTATTCTATATGTGAAGGTTACAACTTCAGGCAATTTAAAATTTGTAGACTCTTAAAGGACTTTTGGAAAGACAAGACGGAAAAATATGGTTATTGCTCATTGCAGTTATTGTTTGACTTTTCTTTGTTGAGTTTTCATTTTCATGCAGTGGCAACTCCTCTATCTAAAAAAATGATAACGAAATTAGTGAGTACCTCTTCATGTGCATTTTATGGGACCAAGTACAAATCAGGCATGATCGCAAATTTGCTTGATCAGTGCAAAAGGTCAAAGGACAAACCCCAAATTATCTTTTACCATAAAGTTTTACTAAAGTTAAAACCAAATTTCAGATTGATTCTTTGGTAGAAAAACTTTTTAATACTTATGAAACAATTATTTGGTGACATGAGGGAAAGATAATGATAGAGGGACAGACAGACAGATAGAAAGAGAAAGGTATATATATATAACAAACAAACAAACAAAAAAAGAAACTTTCTGGTTTCTGGTCATCAGATCAGATGAGATAATTTATGTTTGTTATATATATATATATATATATATATATATATATATATATATATATATTAGAGGTGTGTCTAATATATGTTAGAGAATTGGTATCTGTTGAATTTCAAATCATCCCATTGAAATTACAAAGCGTTATATATATATATATATATATATAGATAGATAGATAGATATAGATATAGATATTAATAATAAATATAATTTTTACTTACTATTAGGTACAACTCTGAGTTTCATGCATGTAAAAATTATCCAGCACAAATTACTATTTTACATTGAGCACTGTTTTATTACCATCAGATCTCACTTTGCACTATATATATATATATATATATATATATATATATATATATATATATATATATATATATGCATATATGCTGAAGGTAACATCAATCAGCTAAGTGACAAATTTTACTCTCATTAATTCTATTAATGCTATATCCTCAATATCTATCACTTTATTGCAAAGACGGCTTTCCTTAAATGTCTTTACTCTCAACACTCAATTGACTGTCAGCATTTTTGGCTTTATATTATCTTTGACATCGCTATTGCCTTAGCTCCTGGAAAATTATTCTCAGTTGAGAACTTTTTCAGATTTTTGATTTTGCTTGATCACTTTTTCACAGCATTCAATTTTGTATTATATTTTCTAAAAAAAAATCTATCTTACATCAATATGGAACCCACACATAACTATTCATTAAAAAATATACCAACATCAAACCTACATGGCTACAAAGTGAAATGAACAGAAAAAAATAGAACACTTCATAAAACACATAAGATGGAAAGTATTCTATTTCTTCAACAAAGACATTGCCAATGGTGACAACCACAACAATAATATACCAATAATATTAACAGATTTAGACTTACGTCAATGAAATGCCCACCACAACAAAATGACCTCATTGCTTTTGAAAATGACTTAACAAACATAATCAATAATTTGGAAATAAGAAAATTCAACAATAATTTCCAAAAAGACTTGAAAAAATAAAAAAATAATAACCCCAAAAATTATTTATAAAAGCAGATAAATCCAGGATAATCTATCAAATGGAAACCAACAATTACAATAAACTAGTCAACAAAGAAGTCACTAAATTTTACAAAACCAATTATAACAAAACAGAAATAGACAACAGAATAAAACAATTAGCAAAAGTAGAAACATTTATTAAATTAAAAGACCATAAGGACAACTTCAAAACCAAACCAACATGCAGATTACTAAACCCCACAATAAACAATATTGGGAAAATAAATAAACAAATATTACAAAAAAATTTCTCAAAACTAAGAAGAATACTAAACATAAATCAATGGAAAAATACTAAAGCAACAATCAGTTAGTTCAATAATATTAGTACCAAAGAAAAATCTTCACACAGACATAAAAAATTTCTACCTATCTATTGATGAATATACACTAAACAACACATCAGAAGAAAAAACTTTGAAGCCACCAGAAGAGAAAGGGAAGAAGTCAAATGACAAGCGAGAAAGGTTAAAAAAAATCAACCTCATCCTGTCAATGCCATCAGCTCTTCCATGTAAGATTTCATCTACTGAGTCGTCAAAACCATCATTATAAAGGAAATGATCAGCAAAGAAGTAATGAAATTCTTGGATACGAAACAAAGCTGCTGCTGATGACAAATAACATAGTCTCTAGTTGTTTACATGAAATAAGCTCTAAAATAAAGGTTTGCAAAAAATGAAAATACTTTTGATACACATTGATAAATAATAATAATAATGTGGAGAATTACCTCGTAGGTCCAAGAGGACTACAGTAGCGTAGCCTATATGTGCGAGCAAACTGCTAGCGATGCAGACTCTCTGAGCACTGGCGCTGGAATGACAAGGTGCATGTGTCAGTGAGTCAGATCGAGGCTGGCAGCATGCTCAATATACAAATTCTCTGGCTCGGCAAGAACGTATAAAAAGGCAAGTCCTTGTTGAGTCAGCAGAATGACTTTTGTGTGTTCATTGTAATTCATGTCGTTGCAAGGGTGTTTCTAGTGTCTGTGCTACTGAATCCCAGCTTTTCTGCTACAAGCCATTTCGGCACCATTACCATGGCGAAGATGCACATAAGCAGGAACATAATAAAGCCATTTACTGGCAACAGAGACGTAGTAGCGTGGTTGAAAAAGGTGAGGATGGTGGCGGGACTTCAGCTGGTGGATGATATCGCAAGTCTGCTGCCATTGTATCTGGAAGGCGACGCACTAGCCCTCTACATGAAGATGGATGAAGATGACCAAAGGGATGTCAATAAGATAGAAGCCCGGTTGAAGGAGGCGTTTTCCGATGGTGCGTTTACAGCCTACAGGAAGCTGAGCCTGGTCAGGTGGGCTGGCGAGCAGGTAACAGGCACCAAACATTGACACCCTACCTATGGCGGACCTGTTAGCAAGAGCGCAACTACTGACGACAGCTGGGAACCAAAGTCATGAGGTGGTTGCAGCCATGCACCCACCTCGCAGTAATATCATGGCTCCTACCAAGAGCAGTCCCAGCACAAGTGTAACCTGCTACAAGTGCAGCAGTAAGGGTCACACAGCAAGGATTGCAAAAGGTGTGGAACATGTTGCTATCGATACAGTGAGATTGGACACTGGGCTCGGGACTATCTGGGAAACGAACCAGGGGATGAGGCATCAGCGCCAGCCTTCTTCCCCACCAAAATGGAAACATGGCGCTCCCAAAGACGAACATTTAGATTGACGGGATGCGATGTTCGGCACTAATCGACACTGGTTACTTATGATCCTGGTGGCAGGAAAGGGTGGACATCAGGACAATTGCAGGTACATCCAATGTGTATTGCAGTATTGGAGTCATCACTATATCCACGGACAAGGATGATTTTGCCAATGTTGATGTTCTGGTGGTGCGTGGCAAACCACTAGGTTTTTTTCTGCTGTTGGGGATCGATGCGATAAAAGCATTGGGAGGCGTCATTGTTGGACCAACAGGATCAGTGCAGATCTGCGACAAGAAGGGCACTGTGTGCACAGCCATTTCCATCAATGAACCTGATTTCACCACCACCTTCGACTATCTGAGCCGAATGTGGACTGCGGCATGAAAGTGGTCAGAGAACTGTGCACCGGAAGGACTGAAAAATGTGGTGTCAGAATACCCAGTAACTGCAGAGATCCAAGACAACTATGAGCAGGAACTCCACACATGGATAGATAATGGTTGGCTCATGCCATACCCAGAAGGAAGGCTGGGGCCTCTCAAAGGGTTAATTCCTTTGATGGCCATGCTGCAGAACGTTGACATGTTCACTGCTGATGTAGATGTCTGTGCAGCTAAACTACACGAATGGCAGCAGAAAGGTTTGAACATATCTCTGTTGGACCTCAGGAGAGCGTACCTCCAAGTACATGTTTGGGGTTTGGCCTTATCATGAAGACTATTGTCAGCACAGTGATGTTGCAGGAAGAAGATATTGACTGCGTGGCATCAGCTTACATCGACGACATCTATGTCAAGGAAGATATCGTTCCCGCAATCTGCATCAGAGAACACTTGGATCAATATGGATTGGAATGCAAAGATCCAGAAAGGTTGGAGGATGATGCACGGGTGCTGGGATGGAACACAGTGAATTGCGGTGGAAGCGCAGAAGCATGGTACCCGAAGCTCTTGACATCGTTACAGGACGGACCGTGTTCTCCTTGTGCAAGAGGCTTGTCGGGCACCACCCGGTGTGTGAGTGGCTCCGTGTGGCTTGTGGAGTTATCAAGAGGAGAGCCAATGTGGTCATGAAGGGCTTGGATGATGAAGTGAAGGACACTCTTCTCCAGTGTATGATGTGTGAGACTGTGGATAAAGTGAAGCAGAATGATCCGGCTTGCAGGGATTGGTGCATGGACAGTCGGGAGCTAAATGTGTGGGTTGATGCAAGTTCTTTAGCAATCAGTGTGGTGTTGGAGAGGCATGAGACTGAGCTAGAAGGCATGAGACTGAGCTTGGCTGCAACCTGAAAATGATGCCCAACACGTAAACCTGCCCGAACTAGACACTATGTTAAAAGGTATTAACTTGGCTCTCCAATGTCAGAGCAAGGTGCTGCACATCAAGACGAACTCTCTCTGTGTGTACCACTGGGTATCAGACACTCTTACCGGGAAGGCCCGAGTGCATACCAAAGCAGCAAGCGAGATGCTCATCAGAAGATGGTTGAGTACACTCAACTAGTAACGGAGTACGAGCTGACTGTGGACGTAATGTTGGTTGCTTCACCTGAAAACATGGCCAACCAACTGACCAGAGTGCCGCAGCGGTGGTTTAATGCAATGAAGAGAGAAAATGGACCCAGGCCATTGTTCAGTGCTGTCCACATGGATGAACTGGATGTGAGTCAAATCCTGTTGATCCACAGTAGTAGTGGGCATCCGGGAGTACAGCACACCACTTACTTCGTCATGAGAGTTTGTCCAGCAATAACAAAAGCAGCAGTTAAATCAACCATACCGGGGTGTGAGGAATGCCAATCGATAGACCCAGCAACAGTTCGCTGGAAGAAGGAGGTGAACAAGAATTGGCAGAGGTTAGGAATGGACATAATGCATTTCGGTTCACATCATTTCTTAACCCTCACAGACTGCAGCCTGTTGTGTTTCTCCATTTGAAAGCAGTTGTCACAGGAAGACTCAGTAAGTCTAATTCAGCAGCTGGAGACGGTGTTCTTTGAGCATAGCCCACTGTATGAGCTCCTTATAGACAATGTGTTACGTGTTGATAATTGTAACAAAGGAAAAAGAATGATTTGCCAAAACACAGAGCTAAATCACGAACAATATTTAATTTACTGAAAAAACATAAAATAAAATATATACAAGATATACAATTGGCTATACAAAACTGAAAACACAAAGTTACTGGTGAAGTGTTCCGAGGGAGAAGGGGTGGAGAATCAAGTGTCTTTGCTACGTTAGGGCTAGCGAATTTAGTTGCTATTACTGGAAATCCACAAATGTGTGTAAATAAAGATAAATTTTTAGTTTGGCCAATGAAAAGGGATAAGTCTTAGATGAAGTTTTCATATATATTTGAAACTATATCATGACGCGAATGAAAAAAGTATAAAACAGCTCTAATTAGCAGAAATGGGAGCAGTTGACTCCATCCATGCAACTAGAGTATGCAGACATTTTGTTGGAAAAAAAATAGAAAAAGGTATTCCAAAGTTGTCATTTTGACATGAAGCTCATTTTATTTTGAGGGCTAGCTCACTTTAAATAAAAATAATATAGAAACTTTTAAATTATTCTTTGTTTTAGTAGGACTGATAGTTGCATAAAGAGGAAAAAGACAGAGAATGAAGATGATTTTTTTCAACCATAAAACATTACAAGCTGCTACCATGAACCGGACAATTGAGTTAACAACTTATAGGAAAACAATACAAAAGTAAACAATACACTCAAATGAGGTGTAATCTGTAATAATCAGGCAGTAAAATGCATAATAATATAGTTAAATACATAATTCCTGTATATAACCTCTCTATATGGATTTAACTCATAAAATTATGCCATTGCCTGGTTATAAATAGTAATTTCATTATTTTATTGGTTATATAAAATGGCGATGGTAGGTCTAAACTGAAAGTTTAAAATTATTTACAAAATATCTGTAGTTGAAGGCATAAAATTGCATTCAAAATATTTAGATTTCAGTATTAAATAACTCATAGAGGTTGATATGCCATTAAGCAAAACAACCAAACCAAACCAAAATGGTGATGGCTGCATTTGCTTAATTTAAGAGCCATATAAAATAAATTTCAGATATTTGTGAACTGCAAGGCATAAACATTATTTGAAACCCATATTCACCTGAAATTTCTTTAATTTTTAATACTAGAATTCATCCAATACAAGGCTTGAGAGCCACTCAAGTTAGAGGGTTGCTGCTAAAACATTAATGATGAATGAGGTATGTGATATGAATGAAAAAGGAATTATTAGGAAGTGAAAATTCTGAGGATAAGGAGGATAGATAATTGACCTTTAACTTAAACAGGTTAAGATATAGTATTCAGGAAAGCACCAATGCAAATGTCTGTTCTACAAATTGTCAGTTCTTGGGAAAAAAGCTGTCTGAATGGAAGTTTCTTCTTACTTCTGGAACATTGAGGAAATGCAAGTGTTTCACCTAATCTGGAAGTAGAATGATGTGATGCAAAGGTCTGAACAGGTAGAACTCATTTGAATATTTGTCATAGAAATAGCAATAGGCTTGCAATATTGTGTCTGTGGGAAAGAAGCTGCAGAGTGGAGAAGAATCCTTCCCTAATAAGAATGTGTAAACAATTTTGAACTTTATCAAGGCTGAAAAGTGAGCATTGTGTATCTCCGGTTTAGATATGGTGACAATATTCCATTTTTGGTCTCATCTGACTCTTGTAAAGATAAAGCATGGCAGAATTTGATACCTTATGTAAACCTTAAAAAACATGTCTGGTTTCTAAGGTTTATAACTGCTTATTTTATCTTATTTCTTTTTTTTAACTTTATTTTATTTCTCAAATGTATATTCCACTAAACAATGTTAATAAATAATAAATAATGTGTGGACTTCAAAATACTATTTTTATTCATAAAATTACATTAATTTATTACAAATATTAATACACTATATTGATACATTATTATAATATTATATTTACTTTATTTATTTATACATTGAAATTGCTGTTCTATATTTGGCATGAATGACTGCCTTAGTTTATTTAAGTATCAACATAACATTTTTAAGAAGGACAAGGTATTTTCAAATATACAGGAGAAGTGTTTCCATTCCTAATATTTATTTTTTGTTTTGTATAATCAATTAATTTTTAGTAAATAACATTCAAACATTTTTAACAATGATAATAAAATTGGGCTTATATATTTTATTTTATTTTGATATTTATTGATTGCTTTATCCTTAATATTATTAATAAATTATAATTAGTATATCAGATTTGTCTACTCAAGCATCCATTAAAAATAAATCTATATAGATAAATATACCATAGATTAATATTGTAATGAGGCACCATATTGCATCTAACATCCTTGGCTCTCGTGATTACTGGCAGCTCTGTAATAGTATTTTAAATAAGAGTAAGTTTTCTATTCCTCCTCTCTTGAAGCAATTTGAAGTGTTAATTCTTAACCCTGTAAATTCTCCTTTAATTTTACACTTGACACATCTGGAGTATCCTTAACTAACTTTCCATTTAGAGGTAAGTCTCTGCTCCAATCTGGATCCATGCAAAGCATGTGGACCTGATGGTATCCTTGTAATAGGCCATAAGAAGTGTGCTTCCAAATTAGCTTCCGTTCTCTCTAAACTGTATAATAAATGCCTCGCTGCCTCTTACTTTTCTACATGCTGGAAATCCTCATCTGTTGTTTCAGTTTTTAAGAACTTGGGTGAACCATTCAAAACTTTCAATTATTGGGCTATTACCCTACTACCTCTTTTTGGGAAACAACTAGCTGAATTGGTTAAGCATCTCATATCACAGGGCCTATTTTTAAGACAAGTAATATGATTTTCATTTCTCTAGGTCAACTACTGATGTTCTGACAATAATTGTGGAAAGAGTCTAGATAAGACTGATGAGGCTCGGGCTGTTGCTTTGGACATCTCAAAAACTTTTGACAGGGTTTAGCATGCAGATTTCCTTCACAAATTAAAAGTTTTTGGTGTCTCTGGACAAATTTTTGAACTGAGCCAGTCTTTCTAATCAAATCGTGAAATGAAAGTTATCCTGAATGGCCACTCTTCTAGATCCTTTTACACTAATGCAGGTGCCCTCCTTGGCTCTATCTTTGTTTTTAATTTCTACTAATGACCTTTGTGATGACATTAGCTCTCAACTTGGTATCTATGCTGATGACACAACTCCTGTCTTGATATTAAGTCTGATTGGTCCAATAAGGTCAACTGGGGCAAAGAATGGCTTGTTAATTTTAATGCCTCCAAAACTAAATTGCTCTCTATTAATTATGTGAGAGAACCCTTTCTGCTTTCCATCAGCAAGACTGATACTAACTTCCAGGAGAGTGACTCATTGCGCCTTTCGGGGAAATGTTCTCAGCTGGTATGAAGTAGAAAGATTATATTGAATCCATTGTTAGGTCAGATGCTAAGAAAGTTGGTTCACTATGCTGTGTTGGACAGTTTTTCTTTCCTGAATCTATCTTACATATCTATAAATCTACCATTTGTCCATACTTAGAATATTGCTACCATATATGGTCTGGTGTTCTTGCCATATATCTAGACATCCGTGATAAGATCCAAAGAAGAATCAGCAATATTATTGGTCCTGATCTGGCATCTCAGCTTCAGTCACTTTCCTAACATCATAAAGTTGCTTCCCTGTGTCTTTTCTATTAATATTTTCATACTAATTGTTCAGGTGAGCTCTTTGCTATGGTACCTAGACTTTTTGAGTTTAAGCGCAGTACTAGAGTGGCATTGAGATCACATCAATTTACAGTTGAAATGGCAAGATATGGAACACCTTCCTCGTTTCATGCTTTCCAGCCAACTTTAATCTTCAAAAATTTAAATGCAATGTCAATCACTTTCTACTGTCCTCCTGATTACTCTTGTTTTGCTCTTGCTCCTTAGTAATGTTTTTGTTTTCTAATTCTTCCACCGCTCATGTCCTAGTGGCTTTACTCCCTTGCATGGGGTGAAATCGACTAAAAAAAAAAAATCAGATCAACCTTGTCAAAATCAAACTTCACTTTGGAATACCTTAAGCCTTTTTGTGAAAGTTAATATTTTAATGAAAATATAAATTAATAAAGTTTTTATAAAGAGTGAAATTCCTTAATTTTATTTTTATTTGTTTCTTTTACTTTAACAAAGTTAAAACATTAATTAATTTTAACTTGAATATTGTACTTGAAATTTAAATGATGTATTTTTATGTTAATGTTCCTTAGATTTCAGCTCTTGTGGTAACCTTCAGAGAAGTATTAGTAATTTAGTAATTACCTCTTGGCCTGAAAGGGGTCTAAAGCTATGTTCAGCAACCTTCTTAGAGATGGTATCTCAATAAAAGCACCAAGCCTTCAAACCTGTGAACTGGTCAGTAGGAGTAGATAGGTTCATATATTGTTTGGCCCATACTCCTTCCATGTTTATTAAACAGTAGTAGAGGTTTATACTTTGTTTCCTGTTTAGGATATGGTCTACCAGTTATTTCTTCCATGGCGTTAATGATTTAACTGCCTTAATGTTTTGGTGTTCTGACTGTTCAGCGGCTGTGGCTTTTCATTTTGAAGGTCCAGCTTTGGTAGTTTTCTGGTTGCAACTGGTAGTAAGAAGCGAAAACCCTTTGATAGCACTTAGAGAGGCTGCTCCGGTCAACAGTTATGTAATATCAGGGTATTTGCAGTGCCATGTTGTACATAGAGAGGTGTCCCTGTGTTGGGATTGCTGTGAATTGAGTGTGTAATCATCAGGTTTTCTGTTTTAAGATGATGAGTTTGAAAGCATGTTCTTCATATTAATCACAACAATATAAAGCATAGACATACAAGTTGAATAAATCTCAAGGCAAAATTGAACAAGAAACAATGGTAGTCGTAATTCAATTAGAAAATATCAAACATTTATATACAATTAATACAATTGGAAAAAGCTTGTGTTTTGGTTATATGAAAGTTGATGAAGTGTGAACTAAGTATGTTAATGAATTACAGTTCAGCAATGTTCAATTGTTGAAGAAATATTCAAATAGAATAAGAAAGAAAAATTCATCAAAAAGGTAATTTAGGTAGTAAATATGCGAGATTAAAGTAGGATTTGTTTTCTTATTCTTCCAGAGTTGTTTACCTTGGACTGTCTTTTGTTTGTCTTTTGTTGAAATTACAATTTCTATTTAGTAGTGTAAATGAACACTTTTTAAGAAAGTTGTAATGGATTTAGAGAGAGAATGATGTTGGTGGTTGAGCCAGCAGTTCATACGCAAAAAGTTTCTTAAGTCAAAATAGTGACATGCGTGGATTCATGTGGCATCTCTCGGAAGCTGAGTTACTGACTGGTGAATTGAACTGAAATTTGTCCTTTTATTTGTTTTGGGAAGTCAAAGTAGGCTCCAGTGAGCTTGGCGGGAAAATAGATTTTCGACAATCGATACACATTTTGGTGTCATCTCGACCAATAAAGAGTTGAGTTTCGCAATGTGAGGTGTTGATTGGTTAAAACTGATTCTAATGGAAGTGTGTATTTTTTACGGAGGTGAGTAGAAAATATGGACGATTCTATAAATATCACCTCCAGGTTAATGGTCAACGTAGTTTGGACATTAATATGTATAAAAGGTAGTATACTTCGCTGGCCAATGAACGCGCCTGTCGGACCTGGTCTGTGTAGGTGGGTTAATTTGCGGTTCAGGTGTAGAAGATGGATGTTTGTGTGAAGTTTCTGAAACAGGTGTTTGCTGAGTGGTCAAAGGTCTGCCATCATTATTGATGTAAGCTGGTTTTAACCGGTCAATACTGACCATAGTTTGTTTTCCGGCGAGATCTATAACAAAATATTTCGACGCTCGAGAAATAACCTGGTACGGTCCTGTGTAGTTAGGCGTTAATGGTTTACAGACTATATCTCGGCGTAGAAATACGAAATTAGCTCTATTTAGATCAGCTGGAATATAATATGGCCTATGAAAAGTTCTGGTCGGCATATAAATCATTTCAGACATTTTTTGCCGAAGGTCGCTGACAAACTGGTTAGTAGGTAGGTTGTCCGATACAGGGCCGAAAATCTGTCCTGGCAAGGTTAGGGGAGTCCCAAAAATCAATTCAGCACTGGTACAGTTCAGGTCCTGCTTAACAGTATTTCTCAAAGCCAGAATGATCAGGGGAAGTTTATCAACCCACGTTTGGCCGTTGGTTGAAGCAGTTATAGCATATTTAAGCTGTCGATGGAATCTTTCTACAAAGCCGTTGGAACAAGGGTGATAAGCTATAGTGGAAATGTGTTTAATTCCTAACAGATTAGAGAATTCATTAAAAAGTGCCAATTGAAACAGTCGTGATTACCAAAGGGCATCCAAAGATTGTAATCCAATTGTTGAAAATAGCACTAGCCACTGATTCAGCTGTAGTTGATTGCAGAGAAATAGCGACTGGCCATTGCGTAAATCGATCGATTATTGTTAAAATGTATTCGAATCCGTTCACATATTCAAGTGGACCCACTAAATCAGCATGCAGATGGGTGAAACGTCAATCTGGGTTGGCAAAGGTTGATGTAGGTGCCCTCGTGTGTCTGCCAACTTTGGTGGCTAGGCACCGTAGACACGTTTAATGTCAGCTGCCATACCAGGCCAGATAAATCTGTCTGATATGATCCGCAATGTCGCCTTGCTTCCAGGATGTGCTTGTGAATGGAAATGTTCGAAAATTAGACGCGGGTTATCCGTGCTGGTGTCACAATAAACTGACCTGCTCGTAAACGGGAGCGGTCGTTTCTCGATCTTTAAAGAAGTATCTGATTGGATAGCTTGCAGGGTTTCATCTTTCATTTGCTTGTCAGCTAACTTATCAAAGTCCAGTGTTGTATTCTGAATTGCGCTGAGAGTTGTTTGAGACAGGGTGTCAGCCACAGTGTTGCTAGTTCCACTAATGTAGCGAATATCCGATGAGAATTGTGATATGAAGTCCATGTAACGGATGTCACGCAGATTGTGTTTATCCGACTTCGTTTGTAGGGCGTACATTAGTGGTTTATGGTCTGTAAAGATGGAAAAATCACAACCTTCTAAAATGTGCCAGTAGTGTCTGATGGCTAAATAAATTGCCAACAGTCCATGGGAGAAGGTACTATATTTCCATTGGGCCGTATTTAGAGAAAAAATGACAATGGTCTTTCCACACCGTTGACTATTTGATGAAGCACTGCAGCAACTGTATCTGACAACGCATCAGTAGTTAGTGTCAGTTTTGCGTCGGGTGAAGATGTGATATATGCAAGTTTGTTTACAGTCCTGCACCGCTTGCTTTGCTCAATGAAAAGAATCTAGCTCATCCACAGATAATACAATTTTTGGGTTTTTCCGCTTGTGCTTAGAAAGGAGATTCATCAGTGGGAGAAGTATAATGGCACAGTTATGTATAAATTGGCGATAATAGTTATTCATGCCTATAAATCGTCATAGCTGTCGTAATGTTGATGGTGGTGGGAAATCATTAATAGCCTTGACCTTTTCGTTTAGGGGTGTTAACCTATTCTTATCAATGACGTGGTCAAGAAAAGTTAATTTGGGGACAGCGAATAAGCACTTATCGATGTTCAGCTTTAGTCTGTAATGTTGTAATCACTCAAATACTGATTGTAGATGGTTAGGATGTTCCTCGGGCATTTTACTTGCTATCAGTACATCGTCAATGTACATATAAGCATAAGGTAATCTATGGAGGACTTCATCTATAAGACGATGAAAAGATCGTGCTGCATTACGGAGACCGAAGTGCCCTTCGGTCTCTGTAATTCGGCTAAATTTGTATAAACCAAGCGGTGTCGTAATCGCTGTTTTATCAGATGGTTAAATAGGTATCTGATGAAAAGCTTTTTTAGGTCTAGCTTAGTGAAGACAGTAGCACCTTCAAGGGGCAAAGCAAAGTCCTTAGGAATTAGATATTTGTCTGGCACGGTCTGAGCGTTTAGGAGTCTATAGTCTCAACACAGTCGTCAGCTATCAGCATTATTCTTAGGGACCATATGTAGCAGAGTAGCATAAGGACTAGAAGATGGTCTTATTATGCCCAGCTTATTCTTGAATTCCTCCTTAGCCACCCATAATTTAGTTGGGTGTAGACGACGGGGTGACACGTGGACTGGGGATCCGGTTGTCTTAATTGTATGTGTCGTGTTGTGTTTTATAGGTTCTGTATGTGTGAACGGTGATAAAAGAGACTTGTACTGCTTAAGCAAATCTTCGCAACCGCTTGCACTAGGTATCAGTGCAGTTAGTCCAATTGAGGAAAGTTTGGATAAAACTCCACGTCGTCGTATATCCGTGCGCATATCGGTAAGTGTACGAGATGATAATTCAACGAACAAGTTGAGGTGTGTGAGGAAATCTGCTCTTATAATAGGTGTCTCGACATTGGCTATAGTTAAGGTCCATGTATATTCTCTCCGTAGGCCGATTCCTAGAGACATGACACGCTCGCCATACGTGTTGATGGATGTGCTGTTTGTGGCCCGTAGCTTTAGTTGAGCTTGTCTGGGTATTATTGACAACTTGTTACAATAGCTCAGCGGTATAACGCTGATCTGAGCGCCAGTGTCAACTAGGAATTTTAACTTACTGTTGTTGTCGAATACGTAGAATAGGTGATTTCCATTATCTGCCCTAGCAGCCAATGCCTTTAATGGCTGCCAGGTTTGGTGTTTCCCGCGTTTTGATAAGCACATGGTGACTAACATTTTCTTGCGCGGGCGCCAAACACTTCATGGTACCAGCAATAACCTCTCTGGCAGTGACGAGTTTATCTCGACGTTGATCGTCGCTTATCAGTATTGTGTCTGTTAGTTGAATTACTGCAACTTCATCCAGGAATACTTTGAATTTTGTCGAGGTGTAAAGAAAGCTTTTTTAGCTCGGTCGTCAAAAAATGGAGTTGCCATCAGATGACCCAACTCCTTATATTAACATATCCGGAGTCGGGTCATCTGATGACATGACAGAGGAAATTTGGCGAGTTGGTCTTGTGTCCACTATTTTATCAGCGATCGATGCTAGCTTGCGAACATCGACCTCCTCAGTTAAGAGGGCTAATATCTGTACGATATCGAGCTGCAATTTCTCCAGCCACATTTGCTTCAATACTGTCTCGGATATGGTGTTATCACCGAGAAGCGTTATCATTTTTCAAAGAAGTTGGGAGGGTTTGCTGTTCCCAAGCGTGACATTGGCAAGAAGATCCTTAATCTTACGCTCCTCTGAGCACCCTGTTCGTTGTAAGATTGCTTGCCGGAGAACCTCATACGGCTTTTCGAGGTGTTGATTGGTTAAAACTGATTCTAATGGAAGCGTGTATTTTTTACGGAGGTGAGTAGAAAATATGGACGATTCAGGTTAATGGTCAACGTAGTTTGGACATTAATATGTATAAAAGGTAGTATACTTCGCTGGCCAATGAATGCGCCTGTCGGACCTGGTCTGTGTAGGTGGGTTAATTTGCGGTTCAGGCGTAGAAGATGGATGTTTGTGTGAAGTTTCTGAAACAGGTGTTTGCTGAGTGGTCATAGGTCTGTCATGTTTATTGATGTAAGCTGGTTTTAACCGGTCAATACTGACCATAGTTTGTTTTCCGGCGAGATCTATAACAAAATATTTCGACGCTCGAGAAATAACCTGGTACGGTCCTGTGTAGTTAGGCGTTAATGGTTTACAGACTATATCTCGGCGTAGAAATACGAAATTGGCTCTATGTAGATCAGCTGGAATATAATATGGCTTATGAAAAGCTCTGGTCAGCATATAAATCATTTCAGACATTTTCTGCCGAAGGTCGCTGACAAACTGGTTAGTAGGTAGGTGTTGATTGGTTAAAACTGATTCTAATGGAAGCGTGTATTTTTTACGGAGGTGTGTAAAAAATATGGACGATGCTATACCTGCATGAACAACCCTGAGGCCACATTATTTAGTTGTAGGCACCTTCTGGTCAGTTTGTATTGCCGTGGATGATGGACAGTGATAATTATTTTGGACATTTTCTCCTGAAAAATTAATCTTCTCATGACATTTACAATTAAAAGAAGTAAAAGTACATCAGTAAACAAAAAATCAACCACCTCACTCAACCTTTCTTTCAATATGTGATGTTCATACCAATTTCTGCAGTGTAAAGTCTTATCTCTTGAAATGTTCTCCAAATATCTTAGTGTTGAATTTCTAATTGTTTTTCCTCGAGCCTAGTCTGTCTTTCCTCATTTTTTTGTTGCTGCTCGAATTGCATTTTCATTAGTTCCAATATGGTTGCCTTAAAGTCTTCCGTAATTTTGTATAACTATTTTTCCTTTTGTTCTGGAACCTTAGTACAAAGAAATTTTCCTGTGTAGAATTTGATTCTGTTCTGGCTGACAGGTAAAATTTTCTCTTTTTGGAAATTTAACAGAAAAATGAAGAGAAGCAACTTGAACTACAAGAATTACTACTACAGGCAGTAACAAATAAAGGACAACATTCTGGAAAAGACACGGCATTCTCGCAAAATGCTATAGGGAGCTCTATCAAAGACTTCACTTAAGCACCAGACGAAGACAAAACTTTCGCGGCTTACTTCAGAAGATATGAAGATTCATATGTTTGATTGCAGGAATTGGTCAGACGCGAAAAAAGTACGTCTATTACTGAGGAAACTAGGGTCAGGCGAATACATTAAATGCGTAGACTACATCCTACCGAGGAAAACGAATGAGTTGACTTTCAAGGAAGCCGTGAAACTTTTAACGGAATTATTTAGTCCGAACACTTCACTATTCCACAAAAGGTGGAAATGTTTAAATTTAACAAAAAAGGATAGCAAAGACTATATAACATTTGCTTCCATAGTAAACAAACACTGCGATGACTTTAAGTTATCTGAACTCAGCCCTGACAATTTTAAATGTTTGATATTCGTCCAAGGGCTGGTTTCGACTAAAGATGCGGAGATCAGACGGAGAATTCTAACAAAACTTGAGAGTGAACCAGAATTGATGCTACAAAAATTGGCTGAGGACTGTCAGAGATGTATAAGTGTAAAAAAGCACTCGAAAGATATCGAAGAGTCTGGCGTCGCTCACATACAAAAAGTACAACGACAAACATGTTTTTCTCCCTCCTCAAGAACAAACCAAACAAATTATTTTACTACAAAAAGTCAAATGAAATCTCAGAAGAAACTACCACCCAGTCAATGCTATCGCTGTGGGACTTTGCATTGGTACAAAGATTGTCCATGCCGCTATGAGACTTCTCTGTCGTGCAATAAAGTGGGACATAAAAGTTTGCATTGTAGAACTAAGAAAGAAAGCAAAAGCCGAGTAAGAGTCACTAGAACTGACCAAGCAGATGGGACAAATATACAAAAATACGTGCAAGTAGAACTGTTAAACAAAAAAATTAGATTACAATTAGATTCCGGATCAGATTTAACCATTATTAACTTACAGACGTGGAAGAAATTAAACAAACCAACCATGTTGAGAACCGATAAAATAGCCAGGTCGGTAACAGGCAGAAAATTCAAATTTGAGTGCGAAATTATTCCAAATGTGACATTCGACGGAATGACCAAGAAATTAAAGATGTATGTTCTAAAAAATACGGAAAATTTATTTGGAACTGACTGGATGCAGAAATTTGACCTCTGGGATTTACCGATAAATACATTCTGCCAAAAAGTGGAAAGGTTATCGACCGAGGCAGAGAAATTGAAGGAGAAATTAAAGGATAGTTTCCCCGATGTATTTTCAGCTGGCCTCGGGAGGTGCAAAAAAATGGCGGCCAAAATCGAACCAAAAGAAAATGTACAACCCATTTTCAAGAAGAAAAGAAATGTACCTTTCACATCATTAGAAAAATAGACGGAGAGTTGGATTGACTTGTGAAATCTGGTATATTGGCAAAGGTGGAATATAGTCAATGGGCTGCAACTACGGTTTACGTGAAAAAGAAATAGGGTGAGATACGAGTATGAGCTGATTTCTCGACGGGATTGAATGCAGCGATTAAGGATTAGAGAGGGACGAGACGGAATCGAGTCGAGCCGATAGTAGTTCACTCCAAACCAGACTGACAGTCATACTAACACCTTCCACATCTTGCATTATTATTCTGTGTAATATATCTTTGTTATTTCTACTCTTGTGTTCGTGTTGTTCTTCCTTGGTCCTAACCTTGGACCATAACAACAGGTATGGCTTTGGTGCTTACATCAGGGAAAATCTTCCAATAGCAAGGTAATCATCTCTTGAGTCTCTAGATGATTCTTTCATGTGCGTTTAACTTTCTTTATTGCACTCTGTTAGTTTATTTCTTTTTGCTTTATCACTGCCCTTCTTTTCATGACTGTAACATATAAGACAACTTAACTAACAATATAGAAATGACTCTCTCTTTCTCTGTAAACATCTGAAGATTTTAATGTCAAGTGACTTAATTTCTTCACAATGGTCATTGGGGTGAAATTTTTAACCTTCCTATTAAGAAATGTACCATGGATGTTTCTTCTTGTGTAAAAGCCAGGATGGATGCAGAAATATCATGTGAAACCAGAATCTTCTTCTTGGTTCACACTTGTCTGCTTAGCCACTATAGCTCACTGGAATCACTTTTTCCAGTTGTACCAACTTGATAATTCTGATCACAGCAGATGTTTCCCTGTAAATGTGGAACTAAGGAAAATCGAGTAACCTACCTAACACTTTTGCGTGGATGGCTGAACGGGGCGAAGGAGCGATAGTGAAAAAAGAAACATTGCAAGAGCTACAAAGAATAGGAAGTTGTGGACAGCTATGATCGCCTATGTCCTGAAATACATGGTACAAAGTATGAATTATAGTAACAGTGTAACCCGGATATAAGAGAGTTGTCGGGACCGGAGAAGTATCTTATATCCGGGTTTCTCTTATATCCGGGTTTGGTCTATTATATATACATTAACACAGGCTCTAATTTGGGACCATATAAAATCTCTCTTATATCCGGGTTTCTATTATATCCAGGTTACACTGTACTGATAGAGTATGGTGATAGTAAAACAAAAGAGAGGTGGAAAAGTTGGTAGAAAATAAAATTCTAATTTAGTTTTTGTACTTTGTACTGGAATGTATTGTAAAAAAAAAAGAAAGAAAAATGACTTTTATAACAAAAAAATCATAATTTTCAACTGATTTTGGATGGATCATCTTCTGCTGTGTAATAAAAATGAATAAGAAAGAAAAGTATTTGATTAAATTTCATTGTGATTTGATGTTTTAATTAACAACGATGACAACAGAAACAAAAAAAACTTTATAAACATTAAACAAGGTTCCTATATATTTCATATGGATGCCTCAAAGGGCAATAAGCATCATGTGACGAAATTTTACGAACATAATTTTTTTAGTTAAATTTATGCCTGTTATTATATTCAAGCATTTTAAACATTTCTGAACAGTTTTATCTGAAAACAAATTTCAACAGCAGTTTTCAAGATTTACTTGTAATTAAATTATGATATGAAATGAAGGAAGCAGACGTTTCTCTAACCCATGATCGAGAAAACACAGAAATGGAACCAACGTAAGTGGAAATTGGTTAAAAAGATTTTTTTTCATATTTAACTTTTGAAAAGACGAATTTATAAAGAAAACATAACATGTAACTTATCATAAGATGAAGAAAGAAAAAAACAATCTTTCAGTCAGTGTTAATTTAACACTGACTGATTGCAAAACAAACGAAAGAAAAATCGCCCAAATGCAAAATGTCATTTTTAACTTTTTTGCATTTAACTTTTTGATAGATCTGGATAGGATTTGAACACCGCATGCATATTTTTAAAGAATTAACTTAGGTTACTAATGATTTAAAAAAAAAAAATGTTATTAAATGTAAGTAAAAAGAAAAAAGTCAATACTTGCATTCGGTCATATTGTGGAAACGCCCTTTCAATTTTGAGATCGACTAAAAAAATTGACAAGAAACAACTTTTTTCTTTGCAATAATCATTTTTAAAAACAAACAAAAATTAAAATATTTTTTCAAAATTTACAACAGCTTTTAGTGGTCGAATGATTTGTTCAAAAATGAAAATTAAACTTATTCATTCGATTATTTTTAAGCTTTTTAAAATTACTGTTTAAAAACAAATCACTTTTTAAAAAATCGGCTTTTACAAAAAAGTAAAACTAAAAAATTCAAACTACTGTAATTACATTTTTTTTCACTGAGTAAATGTCAGAAACGTTTTCAAAATGAAGGCATGAACCTTATTTCCTTTCACGATTAAATTAAGATTTTAAATTATTTTTGATTTTTGAGTGACATACGTTTTCCTGTGAAAGTCGACTTTTTTTTAAAAAGATATTTTTACATTTTACTTACTGTTTTTATTTATTTTTTTACGTAAATTATCAACGTTATCCATTGCTTCTTGTCACACAAAAATAAACTTAATTTAATAAAAATTCGTAAGAAAATAAAAACGAAAAGAAATCAGCTGTCAAATATTTTCAGAAAGTTTTTTTCCATTTCTTTTTTACACGTCAACAAAAGGGCTTTAGTAAAATATTTAAAACCTTTTTACTTTAAATAAATAAATAATAATAATAATTTATTATTAATAATAATAATTACTATTATTATTAGTAGTAGTAGTAAGTGTTGGTATTAGTTTTTATTTATTTTTAATGGAATTAATTGACGGTGGTTGAAGAGTTCTTAATTTAGCAGCTTTAGCTCTTTTTTCCGTGCTTGTTTTTAGTTCCTGGAAACCAGTAAATATCACATTTTTCTTATTATTCTAAGAAAAATGCTGATTTTCTTCTTCTATGTGCCGTGTCCCTTCAAATGTTGGCAATCATGGATCTATTTCAATTTCCGGTCCTTTGTAGCTTTTTTTTTTTTTTTTTTTTTACTATTGTTCGCCCAATACAAGGCTCAAGAGCCACTCAAGGTAGAGGGTTTCTGTGTGGAGTTGTATTAGCATAAGTGTTGGGTTAACTCCACTTACTTTCCTGAAACTGCTACTAGGGGACACTCTCCAGACTATAAATACTCTACGATATTTTTTCTCACTCTCTTACTTTTTCTGCTTACACGTTAACATGTAAGTCTCGCAGGAAATTTAAGAAGAGAGTGAGAAAAAATATCACAGAGTATTTATAGTCTGGAGAGCATCCCTTAGTAGTGGGTTCAGGAAAGTAAGTGGAGTTAACCCTGCATAAGAAAAGGCAAGATAGCAGGACAGATAGATAGTGAATTCTAGATTTGAAGAGATCAAGATTTAGTTAGCAAATAAAATTTCAGAGTTCAGATGGAGACATTAGGAGTACAGAGTTAAAGTAGACATTAGAATAGGGACCTCCACTGACTTTTCAGTACCTAAGGTTTAAAATTAATTTTGAAAAAAGGAAAAAGTATTCTTGAAGATTTCATTTTAGTTATAATTCAAAGCATAATGATTAAATTTATTATTTCCAGTAAATAAAATATTCAGGTGTATTTTAAATAATAATTATATAGATTGGAATCTCAATTTTTTGTCTGATTTAAGAAAATTTTCTTAATAGCGGACATTTTCTTAATTTTAAGAAATTTGTAAACAAAACAAATTTATCAATTTTAAAAATCTTCCAAAAATAAAATATATATTTGTGACATGTTATTTGAGTAAAATTAGCAACTTTAAAGTCAAATTAATCTGATTTGAAACAAATATTAGTTACATATAGCATAAAAAATATAGTATACAAGCTGTTCTTAACAATGGGTCCTCTTTTGATCATGTCTTTATTGACGTTATCAACATCACCGATAAGTTACGAGGTGATGACAGCTAGTTTAGATGACGAGAAGTGACATAAATTTATTAAATCTAAGTGAATGATTTTTTTTTATTTTTAACTACCTAGTAATTTTTACAAATTAACATATTTTCAGCAATTATCTGATTTTATTGATTTTTATTTACCTTTGAAGTTACTTTACAAAAAAATAATAAAATTAAAAATAATATAAAATTTTCTTAGATTAATTTTAAAATAACTGATATAAAATACCGTGATAGAAGTAAAAATGTTACGTTATTTTATTTATTATTAATTGTTATGATGGTTATTTTATTATTAAATTTTTTAATATTATTTTTTAATATTTTTTTAATATTATAAATATTTAATTAAAATTTTTAAAAAATGAAAACAATTCTTGTAAAAATTAATTATTCATCAAAAAAAATTTTCTTTTTAAGATAATAGTATCCTTAATAAATCTTATTTATCAAAACAATTAAAAGCTTTTCTAATTAAATAATGCATTTATTATTTTAAAATTGAGAGCAGATTTTTGCTGAATGGGTTAAATGTTTTACAAAAAAGAAATTGATGATTTACTATCTCCAAGAAATCTTGCTAATAACTAATAAAAAAAAAACGCCCTTAAATATTTAATTTCTGAAAATTTTATGAAATTAAGTAAATGGGTGGTAACATATGTAAAAAAAAATATTTCATTTATTTCTGAATATGTCCTGAAAGTTAAAACTCGCAATTATTTGATTTTTGAAAGAATTTTCAAATCAATGTGTTTTTCACGGGAAAAGGCAAAAAAAATAACTGGCCTTTATCTTTGGTCTGCTGCTGACATAAAAAAAAAAACAAGATTTTTAACCAAAATTTTGAACGTGCTACAAATGAGTAAAAAATTTTTAAAAAATAGTAAAAAAATACTCTGGTCTTTCCTCTTAATAATAATATAAACATTTTAATTACAAAACTTTGTTTTTATTGAGCTTGGGGCCTTTTTTTCATCATGCTATGCTGTTTTTTTATGCAACCAAGTGGAGGTATCTACATTAGAAGGAACCAGAAACCCAATCCTAAACAGGGAACAAGGAATGAGCTCAGTTTGTATTTTGTTATCTTTCCTAAACCATGTTCCATCATCCATTTACTCAAACTTGCTGGTTAGGTTATGTGTTGTTTTTATCTGTCCCTCTTGCCTTCATTATGTCCTGTGAGTATCAAATTTTCCAATCCCTCCTTTCTCATTATATGCCCTAGAATTTTCAACTGTTCTTCCTGATGTTAAGTATATAATTTTGTTTCCATTTTCTCTAAAATTTGTTGTTGCTCACATGTTCACAATACCATGTTTGGTCCATGGTATTCTCAGCATCTTTCTGTAGAACCACATTTCTGTTACTTCAAGTCTCTTCTTTAAGGAGATTGTCCACCATTCACTGCCATATAGAAGAACTGATATTTTATAACACTTCAGTACTCTTTTCTTTGTTTCTAATGGAATGTTCCTGCTACTTAATAACTTTGCTTATTTTTTAGGAAGACATCTTTTACTATCCCAATGTGTCTTTGGATATCAGTTTTGTACATTCCGTCCTCTGTTAAAACACTTCCCAGATACTTAAATTGTTATACTTGTTTGATTTTGGTATCTTCCATTTGTAATTTGCATATAGATTTTATATTCCACTTCAAACTAGATTGCTTTCTGAGTCATTCTACATGTAGGACATATGTGAACACTAAGAAAGCAAAACCCAAAATAAAAAGTTGTCCTCTGCGCAGAAGCTCCAAGGATCATATTTGGCCCTCTAAACAAATCCCTTCAATAAATATAAAATAACAATGTAAAATAAGCTAATCACAAATGTTACCACCAAAGAAAAATACATTAACAAAAGATGAGCTCAAGAGCCAAGACATTTGCTTTTAAGAAAGCCACAATTAAATGAGAGGGTAGAATTGCAGTGGACAGGCCAGGTGTAGATACTTGGCAGGCTCTTGACATCACTACCATGACCTCAGTCAACTGGCCCAACATATGTTCACTCGAGACCCACCCTCCTCCTCCAAATCACCACACCTTGCTCACAAAGAGACATTTCACTCGCATCCTCTCTATTGGCAAAGTCAGAATTGTAGTGAACAGGCTAGTTGTCAACACACAGCAAGCTCTCAGCATCACCGCCTGTGACCTTGGTCAACCAACCTGACAAATGCATCAACTCCAGGCTTTACCAACTCTACCTTTCTCTCAAAACCACCTCCCTTGCCCACATTATAGACATTCTGCTCACATCTTCTGTATTGACAATACAAATAATTTTATATTAACAATTCCTGTCTTTTTTTCCTTTCATCTCATTGGTGGTACTTGTTTCATTTGTTCTTTTGTGCTACCATACATGTATTTATAATATTGGATTGTTGCTTTTGCTGACAACCATGCCTTCTGTCTTCTTGCAATTAATATTCAATCATTTATTCTTGCTTTCCTTCACTACCTTCTGTGGGAATTCTTGTAGTTTCTTTTCTATGCACTGAAAAAGAGCAAGTGTAATTTTTTTTATTAGTAGTATAAAATAATTAAAAATAATAATTAAAAAGGTCAAATAAATAAATGTTAAATAGTCTGAATACACTTAATTTTGGGAGAAGTATATTAAAAGAAAGCCAGACAGTTTATTAAAAATGGTTTCATTTTGTGTATAAAAGTTTTTTTTATTTAGAATTGGCTCTAAAAAGGGCTGCCATAAATAACTGTCATGGTGGACTGTTGGGGATTCATTTTCAAGTTCTGAAAAAATATATTACTGTTATATTTTTGTTCACTGAAAAAGGCAGCTTATGCCCTCATAAATTTAAAGTTGAAGTTCATTTGATCGGTCTCCAAGGATATTTAAGATGGTTCAGTGGATGAAGGGCAGAAAGTAGTTAAATAGCAGAAATGATGAAGCCTTTTGGCTGTGGCAGAAAGGAGTGAAACGTCACACAGAAGGGACAAAGCTGGTTGGCTATTTCAGAAGGGTGTGATATGGCACATGGATGGGACAAGGCCTGCTGGCTGAGACAGAGAAGGGATTTGGATGTCAATATTTGACAGAAGTCGGCTTGAATGTCAGATATGAAGCATGTGAATCTCACTGCAGAAAGATTTTAGGCTTCTTTGTGTGAAAATTGCCTGTAGGGCAAAGGGCAGGAAAGTTTCGGCATTCTTAAAACTCATACCAATGAAAAACATTTCACAATAACATAAAACTTCCTGGAGACTCTTGCAAGAAAAGCAAAAGCAAAACCCAGTGAACCATGTGTAGCCCAAGCAGAAAGAAAACAATGATATTGCAAAAAATATTGGTAAAACCTCTCTGAGACTCTCAAAGGAAAAACCCATAGGTTTTTTTCACTTATTTATTAGGCTGGTGCACTTTTTTTTAAGAGTAATTTCTTCTTAATTTCAACAGTTTTCATATCACTTTTTCAAAGTTTTTTCTTTTGTAAGCTGAAAAAATTTATATTGTAAAGCTCTTAGAGTCAATTATTTCTATGATTTTGTTGTCTTGCCTTGTCCTTAATAAGGCATATGAAATGAAATTTTTATGCAAGCTTTTTTTTTAAAATTTTTACTTTGTTATATTGTTTTATGTCTGTATAATAAATGTTTGTGCCTTTCAATGTTATAAGGTAGTTCTGAGTCTTTTTTGTTATTGTAGGTGCCTTTTTATATTCAGATTAAGAGTGTGGATGCACTCTCCTCTCCCATTCCCTCTCAGGAAAAAATGTATTTTGCACAAAAATTTAGTTATTGTAAATTAATTTCTTTTACAAGATCTGCCTACCTTCTGCTCAGGAACATTCTATGCTGCCTAACAAAAATAAGCACTTTCAGTGTTCTTGAGAAAGAAGCCTATTTATTGTAAAGTTGAAAAATGCAATTCACAATAATTTTCTGCATATATGGCTCAGTAATAAAAACATGAGATTTGGCTTCCAGTTTTTGTTGAAATTTTCTTTGTTATTTCATTTGCTATCCTTTTTTCAGCCATTTATTAGATTCTGTCACCATTATTCTTTCTTTTTCCATTGTACATATTTTGCTTATCCTTTTAATTGTTTTAGTAATAAAAAGGAATAAGAGATTTATAAAGTCTACTGCACACTATCAGTTATTCAAGTTCAATGTGAGAAGACATTTTCAAAGCTAAAGATCATAAAGACAAAGAATTTGGAATCATACATTTTGTTATCCATTGAAAAGGAATTATTAGTATGATTGCATATCCTAATACAGTAGAGTGCATGCAGTGCCCCATTGTGCCTTTTGAACTGATCTGTTAATGTGTAAATTGGGTAGTAAATTATTTAAAAATATTAACCAATTACTTAAGACTAAAAAATTAATATTTCAATTAAAACATTCTGTATTTACATTTGCTATCTACTGCCATTAA
This sequence comes from Acanthosepion esculentum, assembly GCA_964036315.1. Taxonomy (NCBI): domain Eukaryota; kingdom Metazoa; phylum Mollusca; class Cephalopoda; order Sepiida; family Sepiidae; genus Acanthosepion; species Acanthosepion esculentum. Next base: position 13,306,345 of record OZ038519.1, on the reverse strand, counting down.
TATATACAGTACACTTTAATAACTAAGAAATACACATTTTTTTTCCACAAAAATTTGAAATATACCCTTTCTTTCCATATTTATTTTTTGAAAACTTTATTTGTTATGATATAAAAATTGAATGATAGCATTGTAGTTGTTGGTGGACCATCTCTGTCTCCTGGGTACTTATATTTTTAGACCCAGTCTGCCATTGATTATAGTGATTAAATGGATGTGTGGGTAGTATAATGAATATTCACATGGAAAGTGGAATTGTTGAATTCAAATTGTGTTCACTTTTGTACTTATGCCCTTGGGAAAGGCATGAATCAGTCCCTTCTATTTCAAGCTAGGGATTAAATACCAGAGTAGACTGGGCTCTCTAGCCTTGGATCGCACCTAGAAGGAAAATTCCAAATGGTGGAAATGGTAAATCTACTATGTTATGATAATTCCCACATAATAAAGAAAAGATTGCCTATATCCTGATGGGATGTAGCATTAAAAAAAAAGGATTAAACAGAATCAAATTTCTCCAATTTATTTTTAAATATAACTTACAATAAAAACTATTCCTATTTTTTTTTATATATGATTATTTTTTATAAAACTAATGTTGTTTTCACTAAGGTTGCTAAATAATTGGTCTATAAATAATGAACTTGAAATCTCCAAATTTTGCCTTGATTTTTTTATTACTAGCTAAACTAATTTAATAATTACCTCCAAAAGTGGCAAGTAGCAAAATTCAAAGCTCTGAACTTTTAAAATTAATCCCAATTTTTTAACCCTGTGCTGGGGTAATTTTACTTACCCCTCTTTGCAAACATGCCCCACCCATGTCACATTAAATTGTATTTTATTACACAAAATTACATATGAAGATAACAGTAAAAAAGTTGAAAAAAAAATATATATCCCGAACAAATAATGTCAATATTGTTATAGAAACTGAAAACACAAAAAATGTTTTTTTTTTAAGTTAGTGTCAATATAACAAGTAAATTATAAAAAAATATTCAAAATTGCAATCTATATGACAAAATATACAGACAGAATCCAGAAAAATGTCACTGCAATTTATTTGTTTGTAAATAAATGCCTGTAAATAAAATTGTGGTGATATTTTCTCAGGTTTAATGGTGTTGTATAACTCTACCTGGAGCAAGCAAATTTCCATTTTACAGACAGCTTTTCAGATAAGCTCCAAAATGTATATATTTTTCAGTTATTTTTACTTATTTAGATCTAAGAGTTCTGCCAATTAGAAAAGACTTAAAAATTCATTTTATAATATCCTTTAAAAAAATAATCAATGAAGATATATTTCAATGTTGAATTCTTTTGTTTTCTAACAAGAATTTGATAACGATCATCTCTGATTATATTTTCATTACATAATCTCTTTGTATGTTTTTTTAGAATTGAATTTAGACAAATAGGAATTTGTTTCATAAGAAACAAAAACTTTTATCAATCTTATTAAACTGTGAAAAGAATATTTTTTGATTGTGGAATGAAGAATAAAAGTACGAGTTATATAATTTTTATAGAACAGGCCATGAAGGTCATTACATTTTTTGATGCTCTTTCATTTTTACATTTTTTTTTACTTTGTAGAATAGCCAGATTTACGAGGGTGCGCTGAAAAGTTCTCAGCCTAACCCACTTGCTAAAAACCCTGCCAAACATCAGAATTTCTTTTTAGCATACCTTCATATAATTTGTTAATTAGGAGGTCTGTTGGTCTTTTTTTAGTTTCATAATCACAGAACAACAATTTCTAATTTAGTCTTGTTTAACCATTTTTTTGTCTTATTTACAAAAGACTGATTTTCTTTGCAGTCATATTTATGTTTACATTATTATCATGACTTAATTAAAATTCTAGGTACAAATTCTTTACATTTTGTACTTCAAGATTTCCTACTTGAATGACCCTTCCTCAGTAGTAGAAGGTTAATATATAAATGAGGCAAGACTTATTTCAGTATTATAAAAAAATGCCATATCACTTCTGGCTAATTTTTAATTCTTCAAAAAAAAATTGTAACCTTGAAAACACACATCTATCTACATTCCATTAGACAAGAAAACTTGTTTGATACTTGCTTGAATCTATGGTGTCATGGGGCTTAAAATGAACAGTTAATTTACCCACACCAAGAAGATTAATGGAGATAAGGAAACACATTAATAAAGATGAGGAAACACATTAATAAAGATGAGGAAACACATGGTCAATTTTAACAAATATTTACAAATTTGTTTGAAATTTGTGTCAGTAGCTCATTTCAGGAAAATAAATCAGAATTCTTAAAGTCAGTAGTTTTAATGTATTGTCATGAAGAGGAAATGTTCATACAACAGATTAAATGATCTAACACAAAATAATATTTAAAAATAGACAAAAGTAAGAGATTCATTGCCTGTTGAATGGATATATGGTTACATACTTTCAAAAGTAGACAAAGAGAGATATTTTGAAATATTTAGCTTTTTTGGATTATTGAAAGAAAGTTCGTTAAAGTGTCATGTGCTTGGTTAAAGGTCAATAATGTAATTGAAATGTAATTTTACAGTCACAAGAAATTGAACACTGATAGTGAAGGACTGAAATGCAAACTTTCATATGACTGAAGACATTCTACTCTTATTAATTTAATTTTTCTCCTCATTTTATATCAAAAAGAATTTCACATTTTCTTTTCTTCTTCTTGACTCAATGGCTAATTTCTGTGAAGACAAGGTTTTCATTGGTTGAAAAACAATTTCACATAGGCTTATGAATTCCATTCCTTTCAGTCTTTTTTCTCAGTCCTCCAAATTTGAAGGGAGTGGGTGAAGAGAGTTAAAAAATATTGTATATATTTTTTTGTCATTTCACATTAAACTTCCAATTGTTTTTATTTAATCTTTATTTAACATTAAAATTAAATTCATTACCGTTAAATGAAATTCATAATAATTTTGGAGAGTTATTCAATCAGTTTGAAAATTAGCTGCTAAATAAATATCGTAAATTAAAAAAATTCTAAACTTTTATTTAAAACTTTAAACTAAAGGCAAATCATTATTTGTTTCAGTTGTTTTACAATGTGAAATTTATATTGGGAACGTTTATAAACGATTTCTTTAATAAAAACAAAGAAACCTTTGATTTTTTTCCGGATTTGATTAAAAAAAATATCTATGTTAAGAAATGAAAATAAATATATTGCCTGGAAAATGAAATATTACTTACAAGTTTCTGCACAGGAAAATTCTATGCTACCTATCAAAAATAGGCACCTTTCTCAAAAAACACTGAATTCATTTCTTCAGTGTTTTTGAGAAAGATGCCTAAAGTTGAAAAATGTCATTCATAATAATTTTCTGCGTATGTAGCTCAGTAGTAAAAACTTGGGATCGCAATTTAAGAGGTCATTGCAGCTGGTGGAGATTTTCTAGAGAAAGAAAATTAATTTCACCCACAGTTAAAAATAGGCACCTTCTTAAAGGAAAGAAGTCAATATGAAATAATGACCTGAAATAAGCACTTAAATTCTTGGTACTCTACACAATGGAATTTTTGTTTTATATCGTTATGATGATGATGATGATGATGATTTGAGCGAAAAACATTCAATTTTACCCGCTACTGCCGAGTGTAGGTATATTTTTTAATTAATTTTCTTGTCAGCTTCTTAAACCAGATTGTATTAACATTTTTTTTTCATGTAGTATTTTTTGTTCTTTATGTATTCATATCGATAATGTTTTCTTTAAAAATTTGCCTTGTTTCTTATCAGCAAGACAAAAATAAGTCATTTGTTGTCAGTGAGTTAGAGAACTTGTTCCTTAACTTACAAAGCATTTTTTAATTTTTTTATGTTTTCTTTATTGTCCTCTATAGTAGTATTAATTGAATTGGTAACAAACACATTTGTTGAAACACACTAACACAGGATAGAGACAAAAAATTAAAAAGAAAGAAAAAAATCCAAAATGCTTTTATTGAATTTGTCATCTCAATTTCCAAACGTCTTTTTAAACACTCAACAGTGCAACACTAGCAGTAACTGTAACAGTTACTGAGTAACTCAATATGTTTTTAACTAGTTAGTAAATAATTTCAAAGAAGTATTGAATAAAAAAAAAGTTTTAAAAATATATAGCTGGAGAAATTTTCATAAGAGTAGAAATACAATAAACATTTATTTTTTTTATTTATGTTATATTGTTGCATATCATCTTTTTACGAGAGACACTTTAATAAAAATCATTTAAACAAAAATTAATGAGAATGGGAATGCCATCACCTTTTTAAAATGAATTAGGAAAATAATGGTTCGATTAAAAAATCATTTTCCCTCGTTTTTTTTCTTTCTATTTGTAGATTACTTCATAAAATCAAATCATTTATTTTAGTCATTTTCATTACAGCTTGATTTTTAAAAGATATTTATGATTTTATTGAAAAAAAATAATCTAACAGATTTTTTTTAATTTAGTTAGAAATTTTATTTTTATTTCTTAGTCTTAAAGACCAAGTAATTAGTAAATTAAGTATCGAACAAGGGTTGTACTTTGTACAAATAATAAATAAGAAAATTTTAAAGCTTATCCAATTTAAAGTTAAAGCAATTATTAATAAATAAAAAATGTTTTTTATGCAAAAATCAATGTAGTACACTACTCACCATTAAAATTATTCAATTTGCTAAAAAAATCGATTAAATAAATAAAAACAAATACTGTATTTGTTTTTATTTATTTAATCGATTTGAAATACATCATAAACAAAAAAATCGAGGAGCATTTTTTTTATTGATTGTTTATAAAAATCTAACTAAAAATCACGCCTTCAATTGATTTTGAATTTTCCTTTATAATTTATATTTTAAATGACAAATGATTTTTGTCAAATGCCACTACTCTAATTCAATTGGAAAGACAGGATTTAGCATAAATCAAACCAAGATCAACAAATTAAAAGTCATTTGAATAATAAAAAAAGAATTATTCAATTCAAATACAAAAATGTATTTACAAAACTAAAAGTATCTTTCACATGAAAGTATTTAAAATTGTAAATAAATTGTTTACAATTGTATTGTTTCTTTTTACTTTTAGTGATTCGAAGCATTAAGAATAAATTTGTGTATGGACAAACCAAAATCTAAGATGACAAATATTATTTTTTTAATTATCAATTTTGTTTGTGCAAGATCTGGTCTCGTTTATTCAAATAAAATATCTAGGGATTCCATTAGTGGCACTGACGGTCTTTTTTTTGACATTTTTCCTAAACTGATTATTATTTTTTTTATATAAATGCTGCATTTTATTTTATAAAAAAATCCGACAACTCTTATCTTTCTTTAGAATAGATTGTTTAAAGAAACACTGGTTAAATTTTATGCGGTTTATAAGTCAAACAAAAACAATAATTTATCGTTTTCTTTACTCACTAATTAAAAAAAGAACTAATTTTCCTTCTGATTTTCGTCAGCAAAAATAACTTTGAATAAAGTTTTCTTTCAAATTTATTTACGAAAATATTTTAACACAGAGTATAAAAAAGAATGTTTATATTGTAATGTAAATGATTCCGATTTTCTTTGAATAAAAAAAATCCGATTATTACATTTTTTTTTATTCATAATTTTTTTATTGTCAAATAAAGTCAACAAAGTCACTCCATTGGCGCCAGTGATTTTTGTGTTCAGTCTCAAGTTCATGTTAAGTTTTCAAACGCTTCCTTACAGTCTCCAATTAAAACATTGGCGCAACACATTCTTCCTATACTTTTGTGATCAACTCCGCTGCAATGTGTGCTTGTTTTTCTACGTATGGCTAACTATAAAAAAGTAAGACTAAAAAGCAAAAAGGCAAAACGTCTTTACATTCATAGTGGATTTATTTTTAAGGGTGTTACTTTTGTTGTCTTGTTAAGAAACTTTTTTTAGCATTAATACTGAAAAAAAGACGAAATATGAATACAATTTAGAGAGACAATACAAGAAAATCTGCACTAAAACAACAAAATATCAAGTATTTTTTTTTTTTACTCATTTCTTGTAAGATTTTCAAAAGATTTTTTCTTGTCCTTAATTTTTGTAATTAATTAACAATTTAACTACACACTTTTTTTCATAATATTCGTCAAATAAACTTGCAATACCAGGTGATGAAAAGTTCATTTTTCTAAAGTTTGTTAAAAAAAAGTTTTTTTTTTCTTAAGGATGTTTTTTTTTATTGTTTTTTTACTAAATAAATTTGATTCTTAGCTTCTCTTTTTTGTTTAGTTTTTTGTTCTATTGAAAAATGAAAAGAAGCCACTTGATGACCATGATGGTGTTTAGTTTGATTATTTTTTTTATCAACCAAATTCCCTTAATTTTAATTTAAATATGCCGGATGGTGTTGATATTTTACGTGTACTTCTTAAAGCAAAAATGCATTTTCTGCAATAATAATGTTCTCAGTTTTTCATTTCTTCATGCGACACCAGTTTTTTATCCCATGTCGAAAAACAACATAAAAACTTAGTAAATAAAAATCATTGCTACTTTTTCTCTATTTTTGGGTTTCAAATTGAAATATGTTTCTTCTTGTCTGAATTTAAGGGACAGAGGTGAAATAAAAATAAAAAGTTAAATAAAAGCAGGCGTATCGTCGAAAACTTGACAGTTTCTTTCAGAAATGTTACAAAAAACAGGTGAATTTTGATAAGATAAGAAGAAGAATAAAAATCCTGTTTGTGACAAGAAGACCGTCTGAATTAGCTGAAAACACATTCATCAAAAGGAAACTTTGTATGTGATTTCTGGTGTTGGGGGTTGAAATATGTGACCACTTTGTCATAAAAACCCACTGAAAACAAGCAGATTAATAGCCTTATTTTATCCGGTAATTTTTGAAGGTATCTTCGATTTTTTTCCCTTGTCTGTTACTTACAATGCAATAATAATAATAATAAAAACTGAATTTGAAAGAGGCGTAAAAAAGTCTCTTTGCAGTTATTGCTATGTCTTACTCTTGAGCAAATTCATTTTTGTAAATGTAGTGATTTCCTGGACACTCATCTTCGATTGAAAAGATAGACTTACTTAGACATCTTTCTTTGTCCTTAGATTTAGTTAAGATTTTGAGACCTAGTTTAACTTTACTAGAATGAAGAAAAAAACTCATTTTTTTAGCCTCTCCAAACTTTCAAATAGACGTAAAAACCCATTTTTTTTTTTAAACAATCGGATTTTTTTTTCTCTTCTTTTCTGAAGTATCGGTATTTTTATTTTCCTTATTATTTCAGTTAATTAGTTTAAAATAGTTACTACAATAAAAAATGAATATTGAAATAAGACCGGTAATTATTTTACAAGTGAAAAAAAATAAACAAAAGACTAAAGAGTAGTATCACAATAATTTTGGATTTATGACTTGATGGTTAAGAAATTTGATCCCCCACTTTGTGGCCACATTGTTGTCGTAGGTGTGTGTGTGTGTGTGTGTGTGTCTGGGAACATTTGCATTGATACTATTGCCCATTACTTACAAGAGGAGGAAGAAGAAGTCATCCACCGTTCTGATGTTTTGAACTTTCGTTTGACTTTTTTTGAGATTATTACTGGACAAAGGCATTGGTGAACCTCTTTTATATTTACATTTACAGTTCAATATATCATTAGAATTGCTGTTAATGTGAAAAACAATTGATTATCACTCGAATAACAAACAAGATAATTTTTTTTTTTTACTTTTCAAGTTCAGGAATTATAAGTCGTCCTTCTCGTTTTTTTTTCTTTTTTAAACACCGTCCCAATTTTTTCTTTTTTTTTTTTTTGATTGGGAGGGAGAGATTTTTACTTAGCATTTCTAATGTAGCCCAACTACAAAACAAGTAGAAATTAAATTATTAAGAGAATGAAGTGGGCCCTCATTTTATGTCCAACCATTTTACTTATATCTGCGAGAAATGTGAATTGTCACTGAATGAATATTTATTCCCTTTTTAATTTATCAGTTAGTGTTCCTTTGTTAGGAGATCGATATACAAACTGTATCGATCTGTACGTAACAACCTTTACTAGTGTATCATTCGTAATTGAAGTGTACGCTTCTTGTGTAAGTCAATAATCAATGGCAATTCTTTCTTTCGGAATCAATCAGCCCTGCATTATTTTCTTATCAATAATTTTTGTCTATTGCTAGTAAAAATTTAATGATGACTACACACAATTGGTGTACACTGTACACTACAGTAAAAAAAAGTAAATATTTTAAGTAAGTTATATTATTTCTCAGGTTCAAGGTTAGGAAAATTAACAACGGGAAATAAATATAGTAACGTTTTTTTTTTTACTTTTTTTTGTCTTTTTTATTACTTTTATTATGAAATTGGAATATATAAAAAATGTTTTTTGTAATGGATTTTTTAATTACAAAAATAAACAATTTGATCTACATTTTAATACGAATAAAAAAAGATTTTTCTTTCACATTTGGTTAAAAATTAAATTTTCTAACGCTTTAAAAATGTACTCTTTTTTGACATTTGTACGAATATGTAAACAACTGGAAACATTTTCGTGTATTCATTGTGAAGTCTGAAGTTATTTATGCTAGGACATCAAATCTTTTCAGTACTAACTTGCTATTATTCACTAAATTCGAACGAAGAAATACACCAAAAATATTTATTTTACATGTGCTTTTCTTACATGTGCAATATATTTATTCTGTAAAAAAAAAATACGAACTTTTAAAATTCGATGTCAGTGAGTATTATAATATTATTCAAATATTCCCTTTTCTTTCTTAATTCAAATGCCTGTAAGAAGTCACTACTACAGTGTAGTGTAAAAATTTCTATTTTTCTATCGCTTAGGAAACATTTCGTAGATTTCTGGAAATATTGATATTTCTGAGAAGCTTTAAGAAGTAAAATTGATCTATAATTGCTTATTGTGTAAAATAAACTATTTAAAGTAAATATTTAAAGCAACAATAATATGCCAATATGGCACGCCTTTCTTTACTCTTGTCTATTCAATAAGTAAGAAACTCCACACTGGGTGCTCCATACTTTCGGCCTTGTGCCGAAAGTATGGAGCACCCATTTCTTATTCTCCCTAAGTTTATGTTAATCAATGTTAAAATTTCAATTAGTGTTTTTAGTGTAAATTATATTTGTCACTAGAGTTAACTTGATAGTCACAAAAAAATTAAAAAATATGAATGATCACAGAATTTAATTTGTATAACTTTATGTAAACTTGTATATAAAAATTTACATGTGTATGTGTGAGTGTTATTTTGAGCCTTATTTTACTACTTGAATATAAATTGTTTTTAAACTTTGTTTTTTTATTAAAAACCCTAACAATCTGTATAAAGTTTACTCACTTTTCATTGAATGAAAACACATTACACAGGCTAAAAGAGAGACACTTCAGATTTTAAAAAATTGTTTGTAATTTTTAAGAATAAATTTAATACTGACATCAGTACTTTTATTATCAAATATAGTTGGTGAATATTTTATATTTCAGATTTCTGATGAGGCGTTCTGTGGCTCCTAGTCAGTCTGGAGCTGCCAAGCGGGCCAGATTTTCAGCCCCTTTTAAGGTAAATCTTTATTTATTCAATATCTTTCTAGTAAATAATGATTATCCTTCTCTGGGTCTTATGTGAAGTCGAATCCAAAAAACCATTTTCCTCAGTTTGTCAAAACAAATTGCATTAGATATTTAATAAATATCTATAAATATATTGTAAGAAGAAAACAGACTTTAAGAAAAGACTTTCTTTTGTCTGCAATGGATATCTTGATAAACAAAGTATTTTGTTCATTATGTCATAAAAACTTCAATATCACAATTTCTAAATCTACCTTGGTTTAATTTGTTGATTTGGCTATCATTAATTCATTTATTTATTTGGTTTTAATAGGATAAGAGCACATATTAATGCAATTATTAAAAAGTATGAATAATTCATAGTTTGATAGAACAGTGACCCCTCAAAACCTCCAATCTCCTGATCAGAGGACCTGCCTCCAGATGTAGTTTATAGTCATATCCAGAACAGATTATCAAAAGAAAAATTTAAGCAGCTGTTCAACTAAGAGATCATTAAATATAAATTGCAGTCAGCAATAATTAAAAAAAGTTAATGCAAAATCTGCATTTTATAGATGAACAGATTATGCCATATTTTTATGACTGAATGCTTATTTTTGAATAATGCTGTAAGTATTGCTTAAGTTTTACATTTTTTTTAAACAGCTTTTTTCTCTTCACAATTTCCTTTATGTTAACAAACATTTAGTATATCCATTTCTTCCTAATTTATTTGTCATTTAAATGTAAAAAAAAATTCAGTCTTTATTTTCTTTTTGTTGTTAATTAACAATTGGTTAGAATCTACACATGATGAGAATTAATATGTAATTGTCTGATATTTATATATTTTCAGAGTGAAAATGATGAAACCAGGAAGACAGTGCCATTATTCAACAGGTATGTATGTGTGTGTGTGTGTGTATATATATATATATATATATATATATATATAGCACATAGACAAGTAACTGCACTTTTGTATATCTTGTGACAATATATATATCTGTAATAAAGTGATTCTTGTGTGTGTGTGTGTGTGTGTATCTCATTACTTGGAAAGCAGATAAAACTCTGAAAAAGAAGAATTGTGATCTTTTGAACATCAGCCTAAAATGATTTTTTATTTTACTTTGGATATTTAAATGATTTTTTTATTTTACTTTGGATATTTAAAAAGTTTCAAATTGGAATTGACGCCTTTTGATAATGTTTCCCTTCAATTGAGCTGTCTTTTCTAATTATTACATATCTAATGCACACGTTTTTACTTGGTTTATTTAAACTTAACTGGAAGAGATATAATTTTTTGATTTTGAGAAAGAAAAATCTCTATCTATAAAAGGCAGGATGGGTGTGTGTGTGTAACAAATGCACGGCCACAATTTTCGACGGATTTGCACCAAAATTTACGTGCACATACTCCAAGTTAGCAGGAAGGCCAAGACTGACTTTGCATTTCCCAACTCCCATCAATAGTGGAAATAATCAATTTTTTTCATGCTTCTACGGCAGTTTTCATGTAGTTTGCAGCCATTTTCTACTGGCCAGAGTGAGAGCTGGCTGCTACGAATAGGCAGGACGATTCTATTGGCCAGCATGAGAGCCAACAGCTGACTGACACGAATGTTAACTAGCATGCTAGCATACAAAAAAATTGATAGCTGCATTCGTCACAAGTGGGAAAAATTTAAATCTGCATGGCACTATACTCCAATTGGCTCATTCACTTGCTTAAACTCCACGTTGATTCTGATTCCGCAGAACTGGGTTGGGTGTGAAAAAGTATTTGTTGTTAACATTCTTTTTTCATTTGGTTTTTCCAGTTACGAGTCCTTTTTTAAAGTTGATCGTTTTGTGTTCATTTTGTTTAGTTCTTTTTTCGTAACAGATTTAATGTTTAGTATAGAGCTTAGAAAAAATTTGCAGTGTGAGATAGGCAAGAAGTAAGGCATATAGCAACATCAGAACGGCAAAGGGCACTCCTTTAAAGGCAAGGAAGGGCAAAAATATTTTAAGTCAAGTGATAGCGATTGCTGTATGAGTCGTACGATTTTTTAATAAAGCATGGGCAACGCCGAGCCATGCTGCTAGTGCTGGAATAAAATGCGATATTTTATGTAAAATGAACAAGTCTCTTTTATAAACAATTGTTGGTATAGAGTGACTTAACACAGTTGCTGAACAAATAAAAACTACTTGATAGACAATGAGTTTTTACATTTTGGTTTAACAAAAACACCTAACAAGTTATTATTATACTTATTAAACTTTTCTTTTCCAGTTGTGGGAAATTCTTTTGGTTACAAACAATTGGCACATACATGGCTTATGTAACCTTTTGTCAGGCCACCTTCTTCACCTTATCTACCTTTCAATTAGTTACCCATAACTTTATTTATTTTTTGATCTCATGTCAAAAATGATGATTTATTCTGTTTTCTTTCCATATATGTTCAGCTATGTCTGACTTCATAGTATCACTTTATATTGCAGCTTTTCAGCATTTATTTTGGGGCGAGGAGTCATCTGGTTTCTCTATCACAACTACTTATAGTTTTTGATAATTAATTTCCTCATAAAAAGTTTGATAGTTGTGTGGATTTTGCTACTCTGATGGTGCATTGGGCCCAAATCTTTTGGATTTTTTTACATACCTCATTTATTTAAAGTAGGTTTACTATAGCATAATACTTGGTATCATCTCAATTTGTTCTCTGTTGAAATTATTTAATGTTTTTTCAGTTTTTAAACTTTCTATTTTTTTTATACCAGTAGGTATTATTATAGATATTAGAAAATTGAAAGCTTTAACTTTTTTAATCTATAAGATTTGAGATTGATTTGAGATCTTAGGAAATTCTGTTAAATTTTTAGCGTCATATTTAATGTGCATATCATTTTGTAATTCATAGCTATTCACAGATTTTCTATGAAGTATTTTTGAGATGAAAGACTCAAGAGCAGCCACTATAAAAAATGTTAATTTTCTGACTATTCAATTGGATTAGACGTAAACAATTATTATATTGTGTATTTTTTCTTTCAGAAGTAATCTACTATATTTTCTTGTACTGAATACATACCTCATTGGCTAATTTAAAAAATAATTGCAATATTTTCTTCTATATTACAAAAATTTAAGCTAAATTATTAGTTTGTTCTTCTTTCAGAGGCTTAAATGTGCTGTCTACGCCTGATTCTGACAGAAATGGTGATTATAAGAATGATGAGAATTCAACCCAGAACAACACATCACAAGCAGCAACTTCTCGTACTTTCACCTTTACTAAAAGTAGTCCCTCCATCACAACTACAGCATCTGGTAGTAAACCACATTCAACCTCATATCATTCACCACTGGCAGTATCTTCAGAAAACAAACAAGGTGAGTATTACTGGTATTGAGGCAGATTTATAATGATTATGTAAATCTGAGGTTTGGTTTGTTTTGTTTTATGACATCAACCTCAATGGGTTATTTAATGCCAACAACATTTTTATTCCTGGTATTTTTTTTAATGTATTGCTGGTAATTTTTTCTTTCCAAAAATGTATTGCTGGTATTAAAACCTATTTTTACACTTTCATAGTGTTTTGACCCCAGTTTGGGGGTTAACTATTTCCCCATATCTGGGATCCTAACAGGTGCTACTATCCCAGCTCAGGGTGGACCTGGGAACACCAGCAATTAAGAAATGGTTGCACACTCCTCAAAACCTCCAAACTCCCTATCAGAGGCCTTGCTGTTGGACATAGTTTGTCATACTCAGGATGCTGTAAATCTGATAGGAATTAAATTATAAAGAATTAAACATTTTACTAATCTTTTGAAACTTGATATCAAGAGGCAGATTAGACAATTATTGTACTGTGTTGTAATATTCAAATTTATAAGTCACGTTTCTGATAAATAGTAAGAGGATTAAATCTATAAGAGTGCTATCAAAAGTTTGCAACAGACCTTATTATTTAGCAGTGACAATTAGTTGAGTGAAACTTGAATTTTATTTAAAATTTCTATCAGATTATCTAACATGACAACTCACTCAACTAATTAATGGCTGAATCTGATTTGAATATATAGTGTAATGATGCATTTCTGCATGCCACTGCACAAGCTGTGATGACATTCAATGTTGGTTGTATGTGAATACACCCATGCTCACTATGTTCCACAGATTCATCTCGATTATGGCTGTGTACACCGTCAAAACAAAGAAATAATGACAAACGCTTTATCAAATGCTGTTGGGTTGGAAAGTAGTAAAAAAAATGTCTTCCTTCTGTTTTGAGAAAGTGAACTTTTGGTATCTGACTTCTCACTAAGTTCCAGCCACGAAAAACAGACCTCTACACATTCACTGTTGGCTGCTTCACTTATTGCCCAATTCATTATATATATACTGGCTGGGGGACCACCCAAACAGGTTTTGAGTGGTCAGTCTTTCAAAGGACTTTATTTTTATGGCTATCTTAAAACACTAACAAAACTTTGACGATTCAAAGGTAGGCTGAAGACAAGATTCCTGTTAAAACCTGGTCATTAAATTGACTTAAAGGAAAAAGAATCTACCTATTTATTTCCTAAGAATGTGTGAGAAATCATATTGTTATAATGGGATGCTGACCCAGAAGCCTAGACATTGATCCTAGCTCACCAACTGCAGTAAAAGAATGGTGTCATTGGTGTACAGTTTTTACAAATTATGTCAAAGATTATAAGGACAAAATTCCTAACATTCCGATGTTGTGTCAGCCATACTGGATTTGAGTTTATCGAAACTTGCACAGACTATGATGCAGCATTAATTAATTTAGAGGGCATTTTTATTAATTGAATTTTTGCAAGACATTTACTTTTTAAAGAAATATAAGTGATTTATTGAAATAAATAATTACTAACAGTGAAAAAAACAAAATAAAATAAACTCTTTTAAGTTAAGTAATTTTCAAATTTCAGTGACAGTTTTCAGATTTTTTGGTATGTTACTTATTAGATTTGAATCATTTACTTAATGTTTGTTTTAGTGTGGTAAACTAACAAATTAAACAAAAGTGATAGTGACTTTTATAGAATAACAAGATTATTTGTATGAAATGTTAAAAAACTAATGAGAATCCCTTTCAGCCATAATTTTATGGTCAAACTTTGAAACAATAAACAAAATATTATGTGCAGGTATGTTTTTTTAAGCTACTCTGTGTCTCTTCTATAAATACTTTCCTGGTAATTGTTCAGATGAGCTCTTTCCCATGGTACCTAGACTTTTAAAATTTAAGTACAGTACTAGACTGGCATTGAGATCTCATTATATTTACAGTTGAGCTGGCTAGATGTAGCATTAATTCTATACTGACAGTTTTTTCTTATTTGTGGAACTCCTTTCCAGTTACATGCTTTCCCGTCAACTTTAATGTGCAATAATTTAAATGTAATTTCAACTCTCTTTTCTCTTCCTGCCTATTATTAATGTTTCTGTTCCTAATTCTTCCACACACAGTAAACCCTTGTGTCTTAGTGGCTTTACTGCCTTGCATAGGGTGATATTGATTAAAACGAAAAAAATTAGATTTTTTTTTTTTTTAAGCTTATCACCCCAAGCAAGGCTGGAAGCCACTAGCACACAAGGGGTTACAGAAGGTTTGGAGGAAGAGCAGATAGGAGTGGTAAAGGAGAGGATGTGGAGAAAGATAGTGGATCAATCAAGGCAAGGGGGTTACAGAAGATTTGGAGCGAGAGCAGATAGGAATGAAAGGTGAAAGGATGTGGAGAAGAGAAGTGGATAGATCAAGGCAACTGGAGATGTTGATTGACGTTACACTTAAATAATTGGAGATTGTATTTGTCAGGGAAACAGGAATAAGGAAGGGAGTTCCACAGGCGAGATGTGCGAGACATGAAGGTATTGGAGTAGAAGAGACGTCTACATCTAACAGTTTCAACGGTGAAGGGGTGGGAACGGGATGCCAGCCTAGTAGGACGTTTAAATTCATGAGGCCTAGGAACCAGCGAAAGCAGCTCCTCCGAGCAATTACCATGAAAGTATTTGTAAAAAAGACAGAGCGAGGCAACATCGTGTCTGTGAGAGAGCGACCGCAGACGAGATGACAGATCAGGGCCAATTACATTGCATATCCGTCTCTGGATCTTATCAAGAACCCTGAGGCAAACAGCAGGGGCTCCAGACCATATATGGCAGCAATACTCCATGCAAGGGTGAATGGTCGATTTATAGATTTGGAGGATCAGTGCCGGGGAGAAAAATTTCCTGGCTCGGCACAGGGAGCCAACTTTCCTTGCAGTGGATGATGCAATTGACTCGATGTATTTATTCCATCTCAGATCAGCGGACAGCGTGAGACCGAGCAGCCGCAGAGAGGAGCTCTCAAGAAGTTGGTCTTCAGACATTTTAATGGGATGTAGGGATGGATCCTTGTGGTGGTTAATAGAGAGCAGTTTTGTTTTAGAGGCGTTAAAGTTAACCATCCATTTCTTGCCCCAGTTCACAACCGATTGGACGTCCTTTTCTATTTGAACTGCCAGGTTAACTTTGTCAGCATCACTAGATTTGTGTTTGAGGCAGGAGTAAATTGTGGTGTCGTCCGCATAGATGCCGACTTGGGAATCTATGGCGTCAGGAAGGTCGTTTATGAATATGAGGAACAGAGTAGGGCCTAGGATGGAGCCTTGAGGAACACCTGCGTTAGTGGGATAGGATCTGGAGATGAATCCCTTGAGAACGACCTTCAATTCACGGTTTGACAAGAATGATTGTATTAGGTCAAACAATCGACCTGTGATACCATAACCCTGGAGTTTGCGAAGAAGGCCGGCATGCCAAACTCTATCAAACGCTTTGGAGATGTCTAGGGCCACGGCACGAGCTTCACCGTTATTACGAATAGCTTGGTAGACAAATTCAGTGATGGCCATAAGCACATCGGCTGTAGATCGGGCAAAGCGGAAACCATACTGCTTGTCTGAGAGCAGATCATGGGATATCAGGTGATTAATCACTTCGGTGTTTCTAATGGCTTTGAAGACTTTGCCGAAGAGGGGTAGGAGACTGATAGGACGGTAATTAGAAGGGTCGGAGGGGTCACCAGAGGTCTTAAAGACAGGAAAAATGGTTGAGGACTTCCAGCAGTCAGGAAAACAAGACTCCTTGAGGCAGTGGTTGTATAATTTAGAGAGGGCAGGCGTCAGTTCAGGCACGCATTTCTTCAGGACAATGGCTGGTATCCCGTCACCACCAGTAGCCTTGTGGTGATCTAAGTTAGAGATAATGCTCAATACCAACAACGGGGATATGTGCAATCCGCTCAAAAGGGCCTCGGTTCTGCGAGGGAAATCGGGCATGGGTACCCCGGAAGAGTCTAACGTTGAATTGGAAGAAAACTTCCGAGCAAAGCATTCAGCCTTGTCGGCAGAGGTGGTCAGGACCTCAAACTGATTGAACAGGGGAGGAATGGAGGGTTTGCTGTTGTTCAGGACGCTCTTGCAGAGGCGCCAATAATCTTTGGAGCCGAATTTGCGAGATGCAATATGTTCCTTCATCCGAGCAGCAAATAGTGACTTAGCTTCGTTGAGGATACGCTTACACTTGTTACGGGCAGAGGTAAATAGGCGTCTATTGCAGTCAGACATATCATTACGAAAACGGTAAAAAAGATTAATAAAAATATTAAACCAATAATATTGAATGAAATACAGATTTTCCTCAGATAAAGATGAAAATTTAAAAAAAATTATGAACATGAAAGAAAAGAACAAATTAAAAACTAGAAGTAATGGCAATAGCAATATTTATTTGAGGAGTTAAGAATGAAAATCAAGAAAACTTGTTAATATTTACTTTTCTATTTTACTAACAAAAATCTAATATAGATATGTATTCACACAAATTCACCTACATATGTATACACACACACAAACACACACTCACTATGTACTAGACCTACACAGGCGTAAATCATTTGGTGATAATTGATTTTTCTTTGTATTTGCTGAATTTTCCTTGTATTCTATGAACTTAAATATTTTTATTGTTTTATATTACAGATAGTGATTGCAATGTCCAGAATGGTTCTAACAGCCCTCCAACACAAACTGAGAACTACTATAGTGTGGTTTGGTGTAAATTTTCCAAGAAGAAGGTAAATCTTGAACATTTTGATGTTGACTGAATAAAGTGTAACTGATCTGAAGTTGAAGGAAACTTCTGTGAAAATATCAATAATTCATCTTATGTAAGGATTATTTTATGAAAATGTAAAGTATTT
The DNA here is from genome assembly GCA_964036315.1 of Acanthosepion esculentum. NCBI lineage: Eukaryota > Metazoa > Mollusca > Cephalopoda > Sepiida > Sepiidae > Acanthosepion > Acanthosepion esculentum. The sequence goes on along the minus strand of OZ038519.1, from coordinate 13,288,472 downwards.
ATTCTTATACAAAACAAAACTCATTCAACAAAAATATTTGTTTTATTAATTCTGCTGCTATCAGTTTTTAAATGTAGTAACACTTGATTTGCTTTTATCATGATAGTTACAATAATCATTTACTTCAATTTTAAGTTGATATTATGGATTTCAATCTAAGTGTCTCTTTTTCAGCATAAGAAGTGGGAAGGCGATGGTAAGTATACTGTTTCTTTTGAATATTTATTCTTTTTTTAAAAAAAACATTACTCCATTTAATTTTTATGTTTATTAAATATGTTAAACATTATATTTTAATCATTCATGCTTAAAACTTGTTTATATTTCCCAAAAGAGTAAAATTACTTAGAATAAATGTTTTTTTGAATAACTTAATAATCAGTTTTTGCTGGTTTGCTTCATAAAACAAAAAAAAATTAATGGTCTTTGATTTTCTATATTTCCAAGATGACATATTGTAACTATTTACATTTTTCAGACTGTTGTCCTCATCACAATGTTTTGTTGGCCATTGTATGCTCCAGCCTTCTTTAGGTGATTGGAATTTCGAATGGAAGCCTTTATTTTGCCCTTCGGTGATAGATTGTTCTAGTTCCATATGCCTCTTCCGAATATCTCAGTTTTCATTTATTTCCCTTTAGTAACTCAACTCTCCAAGTTTTTTTGTTCACCTCTGCTGTGGCCAGGTATTGAACTCAGAATTCTTTAGGTCAAGTCACTGGATTACTTCAATCCACTGGGCCATGTGTTCTTGGGGTCACTTCATCTGAAGAAGGCCGGAGTGTACAATGGCTGAAACATTGTGAATATGACAGCAAAGATGAGGACAACAGTCCAAACAATGTAAATAGTGTCTTTGATTTTGTATTGTATCAGAAACCTCAAGGTTTAGACAATCTCATGTTCAGTTGGGCAGCTGTATTTTTAAATTTAGTTTTTAGCTACAGTATTATTATATATAAAAATTAACTTTAGCTGTCAAATAATTTAAAGCTGTCAAATAATTTAATGACTATTAACAAATAGTTTTAAAAATTTGTAGAGTAATTATGATTTTAAATTATTTAAGTTTGAATTCTCAAATGAAAATATTGATACTTTGTCTTTAAATTTCAAATTGACAATAGAGTCCATCTGATTAGAAGAATTTGCTAAAAGTAATAAATTATAAAGTTAATAAAAATATTAAAATACTATAAAAACGTCCTTAAAATAAGCAAGCAAGGAAATGTTTGTTTTCTTATTTTTTTTAAACATTAAGGATTTTCATTATGATGAGATAGTAAAAAAGAAAAAATTATAGAAACTATGAGAGAAAACTTGCCAAAAATATCACACTTTGCACAATTTTAATACTATCTCTGACCCATAATTAGTTGTTAGATATGCATACACATTTAATAAATAAAATGTAACAACTATTATAGGACAGGAGTAGTATTAAATTTTACTTATCACATACAATTGAAACTATCTTTTAGTAGCTTCCATTTTTTTTTTAATTATTCAATTCCTTGTAATAAAACATTGAATTCTGGATATTTCAAAAATAATTTTTTTCTGAAGGAAATTTTCTGATATTTGCTATGCTTTAGATTTTATGTGGATTTTTTTCTTATTGTGCCTATTTTTCCTTTCAGCTGTTTTAGCGACTCACGGCCGCAAAGCTACTTTGTATGATATGGAAGGAAAAGAGTAAGATCATACTTGATTTTTGTTAATGCCTTAATACAAAATAATAATAAAATAATGAAACAGTTATTTTTCCTCAGTATTTTGGGTTGAATATGTGAACAAATTTGATGGAACATGTGCATCTTCTTCATGAAATTATAGATTTGCATTTGAAGTTCACCTTAAGATAAAAATGTCATTTTATGCCTTATGTTTGTTTAACAATCACAACAATAATTGCATGGAATCAGATTGCTAAGAATTAAATGAATTTTGAACTTCATATTAGACTAAGTGTTAAAAAGTTATCATCTTTTGGTTGAAAATTAAATTTAAAATGAATTTCTAACTGACGGTTACTACCTGCTCTGATCAAAAGACTCTTCCAAAAATGTTCTGATGTTTGTTCAGATATTGAGAAGTGGATCATTCCAAAAACTTTTCAGTGTCCCCCTCATAATTATTAGTACATGTTTGTAGGAAAATTATTAAAAAAAACAATTTCTCTAGTTTATCATTTATCTATTGATTCCAAGTTAAATAGTGATTAGCAAAATGATTAAGTTGCTAAAATTCCTATCTCTTAATATCAAGTTGTATTATGTCTTTGCTTATTACTGGGAAAAGATGTATAAATTTCATCTTTCAAGACAAATGAAACTTTTGATTTATGTTTTAATGTTATGATATTTTTATAAATTTTATTATCCATGTAATCACAAAGCTTATTAGTAGCTTCAATGCCACATACCTGAAAATTAACTTAAAAGTTAACTCAGGTGCTCTACTTAATGTGTAATAATAGCACATTAATTTTGTTACAGTAGGATTAAACAGTCTATAAACATGACTCAGTCTTGTTCATCTTTAATGTATGAAGGGGGTGCTGAAAAGTTTTTGTCCCAAATCACTTCTCAAAATCTAACCAAATGATTAAGCATCAGATTTTTAAAAAAGTTTTCTTGGTGTTGTAACCTAGGGAAGGTTACTGAATAGAATAATCAAATGAAGGTTGGCAATGAACGATAATACTTCGGACAAGAACAACACACATAAGATTCGCCAGCGGTGCATAGAAGAAGTAGTCAACTACTAGAAGTGAGTCATGTGAATTCCACAATGAATTTCCAACTGCAGACCAACATGTAGTATTTATTTATATGAATGGGGACATACCCATTATCATCTGTAGGTATGCTACAACACTTGGTCAAACCAATAACTGTTTAATCCCCCCATGTAATGTTGCATTTGTTATTTTTTTTATGTATATTTAGCAAATGCTCAAAATATTTATTGAATAAAAATGTATTTTTGTAATATCAAGTGAGCCAAGGAATATCTCCCCTTCTGATCAGAAACCTGCAATACCAATAGTTAAATTGTTTTTACTTTTTGTATTGTATAAGTGAATGAATTAATTTAAATTTTCTAATTATTTTTAGAATTGGAAAATGCTCTGGTTATAAAGAATCTTTGCTGAATTCTTTGGAAGGTGACCAAACGTTATCATTTGGAGGAAAAGAAATTTTGGTATGTTATCTTTATGATGACCAGTTTTTATATGAATTATTTTCTAAATTTTTCTGGATTTGTGCTATCTAACACCTAATATTAAAATTATAATTGTTTATTTTATTGACTGTTTCATTTTTACTGCATTGATAAATATTGACAATTTAAAAAAAATTGAAGCAAATTATAACATGAAAATTAAATATGAAATTTCCTAATTTCTTAAATTTTGAACTTTTGTCATAGCACAAATACTTATTTTATGTTTGATAGATTTTATTGGAAGGAATATACCTAGCAAGAAATGGCATTATTGTGTGAATAAACTGATTTAAAATTATTTTCTAGGTAATGTCTCGTATTCCTGAAGAAAACTTCAAATCTGGGAAATGTTTTATGCCAAGTACCACTGCCCCCACAGCAGCAGCAGCAACCAAAACAAAAGGTTTTATTTGATTTTTAGTCAAATATATTGATGCATTGATATTTTTATAGGAACTGTTTTTAGCATTTACAAGTTTTTTTCTCTTATTTACTTTGAAAATTATGTGGCTAAATATTGGTGTATCAAGAAAAAATTCTCTTGTTTGTTAATCAAATGATGATTATTTTTAAATGTTTAAGAATAGTTCAGGCTATTGAACTCATTTTTATAACAAAATTAATGTTTTTTTGCATTTCAGTTAATTTTTAGACATGTGGCATTGAAACTACTAATTTCATCTGAATAATCACATGGATTCCAAAATATCATAATTTTGAAATCAGACTTATTAATGAGGCTTACCTTGAAAGATAAAGTTTGTAAAACTTTTTCAAGCAATAAACAAAAACAAATGATATAATTTTATTGTATAAAATAATTTTATTGTATATAATTATTGACATTAGAAGATAAGAAATTGGTTTGGATAACTTTTGAAATAATGTCTTTTTTCAAAATTACAGAATTATCTTCAAAATTATCCTTATTCTTTTTATTTGAAATTTTTTGATGAAAAATGTTAAATAGGAAACCAATTTTATTTATACAAAAACTGTTAACTCTCTTTCACTACAGATTATTAATGGACTTGTATAGCCACGCCATGAAAAATGACGGCAATTGTTAGAAAGTTTTAATAAATGCAATGAAACAGTCTTGAAACAATGCATTGAGATTCAATAAAATGGAGATCACTATCATTTCATGTGAAAAATTTGATGCGTTTAATATAAATAAAATGGAAATATCTCTTGGAAGAAAAAGATTAGCAACAGAACAGCATGGTGATAACAAAGCCTAAGTTGAAGCAAGATGATCACTTAATAGACAAAGATCTGAGTGTCTCACAAGAAAGGCTTGAACAAATAAGACTGCAATCTAAGTAACAAAGGAATAAAGAAACTGATTGATTGGATGTTCTATTTTGCTCGGAAACTCAATTTGTCTAAATGCAGATAAATATTTTATTTGTATAGATTGACTAAGGGAAGTAATCATAAATTTACTAACTTAAATTAATTTACCTCCCTTCCCACTACAGATGGGACAGGAAATATATAAATAAATACACATTAATAATTATTATATGGTTTGATTCTTACATTTGTAGAATAAATCATTATTAATACATTTAAATTAATTTGTATAATTTGTTAAACATTTAATGAAATAGATATGTTTTGTGATCAGACAAATAATAAATTAAACTTCATTCTTATTCTGGGAAAATAGTAGTAAATATGTGTTTTAGTTTTAAAAATATAATTATCATTTTTGAGTCAATAAATTTATCATATCATTGCTTATATAATTGCTAATAACGTCAATGATCAGTTTTGCTAGCATGTGCCAAACTGACTACCAACCATTTAATAGCAAACAATAATACACTATATTTCTACTGATTGTGGGTTGTTACTTTTAGATAAGGCATAGCATTTAGAAAGACTTGACTTTTGTGATTTAAAAAAGAAAAATTAGAATATTAATGTAGATTATTGATCATTTTAAATTTTATAAAAGTGTACAGAAAGTACCTGTAAATATTATGAATCATTTTAAAGGTGGGCATATTTCATTAAAATCTTTATATAGCTAAAATAACATGAATGTTTCTCTTATTCTCTTGGGTTTAACTGTACATGCCAAGAATTCTTTGAATTCTTGATAACATTTTTTCTACTAATCTCTTTGTACCTGAAAGAGTTGCAAACAATCCTTTATTTAGCTCTTTTTGACCTTTTTTTTTTTTTTTTTTTAATTTGGAAGGTAAAAAAAAGACAATGCAATTTTCTTTTATATTATGTATCTACAAAGATAAAATTAAAAATACAGGTGATATAGATGATTTCATCCTCTTTTTTTTGCTAATCAAAGAATCCACACAACACAACAAATCTCATGTACACGGATTCTTTTAGTTTTTCTCCCTCTC